>CM017555.1:77603471-78203471 GCA_007844125.1 Sinonovacula constricta
GTCAATGAAGCTCAGGATGAAAGATGAAGAATGAAAGAAAGTGATCAAGAAGAACCATAAAAAGTTCCAGCCACAAGAAGATCCCCAAACATAATTGCTTCTACAAGAATTTGCATTGAGGGAACAAAATATCTGCCATCCAGCATAAACACTACCTTCACTAGGTAAACAAGGTGTAAAAACAAACAGTGCACAATTTTTTACCTACATTTTTATTCTGTTCTGAATTGCCACCTGTACTTGTTGTGGGGCCCTCGTCTCGTCAGGATACGTCCTCACGTACTCCACAGCATCCCCAACACTTGTCATCTCATCAGGGAAATGTGACAGCATTGTTTCCTGTTCCCTTCCTAGGAATGATGTGTAGCTTGCCCTTGTAAATATACACCTGGAAACAAAACAATGTATCAATAGCTGGCCATCTTAATATACACCTGGAAACAAAACAATGTATCAATAGCTGGCCCTCGAAAATATATACCTGGAAACAAAAAATGTATGAACAGCTTGCCTTCGTAAATATACACCTGGAAACAAAACAATGTATGAACAGCTGGCCCTCATAAATATACACCTGGAAACAAAACAAAGTATGAACAGCTGGCCCTCATAAATATACACCTGGAAACAAAACATTTTATCAATGTTATCAGTTTATAGTGGCTGACCATGTCAATGATACCACATGTCATGTATCTACTACCAGTGTCACATGATTAACATAAATTAAGCTAATAATTATTGCAAAGTAAAATGGGGATGGTAACATTAACCTTTTTCAATTCAAGATGAAATGACAAAATGTTGTTAACAAAAAAGGGTGATGTCACTAATAATAAATATTAATAACAACTTAAAACCTTAGATTCCTGCATTAAAAGCCGCATTCAACATTTAAATTGCACCAAGTGATCATAAGAACAGCACTAAATCTTAAACCGAACCAAATAAATTTATTCAAAGGCCATGCTAATTTGCTGTTAATGCATGAATTTACGTTCTGTAATTATATTCTAGTCCTTAGTTTCTATAGCAATCAAATGTTGTATCTTACCCTGTTTTCAGCAGTCTCTGGGTCAATCCATTTTGGAAGAGCATTAGCTGCCTCTATCAGAAGGAACTCTTCATCACTGTCACACACCCTGTCAATAGATGGGTTAGGTAACTTATAATGCAATACATCAACAGCACATGAATAAACTAATCAAGCAGTCAAAAGTATACAAAAATACTTGGACGATATCTACCCTCTATCATCAGGATATACTGCAACAGATTTAAAAGAATATTTCTCTTTAAATTATACAATTAAAGGATAAATTAATATATATTTTGTTCATCAATATTGAATGAAAATAGATTTTCAGTCTTTTTAACCAATTCCTTAATCATGGGTGTTTTTTTTTTACAAAGACTGACATTAGTTGACACCTACTACCTAGTTGTTGGTTAGCAATTATCTGCATGTATGCAAAATTATATACTGGCTGTCATCTTGTATATAAAATTATTTAAATAAAATAAATGTTCTTAATGTATCTGTATAAAAAAACTTTTTTAACTCACAGACATTTCATATAAGAATGAAACATCTTAATACGTGTTAAGATGGCATTGTTCTATCCAAACTAGTTCTGTAAATGATGCCTCTCTCAAGTCTTAATAAGCTAAAAACAAATTAATCATGGTATGGTAAATAGTGTGGTTCAAGATCATCCAGCTCCCACACTGTACTGATCAAGACCAGCACTAAATGCTGCAAATATATTTAGTAACCATTCCATGTAGTTATTATAAACAAGAATGAATGAATGGGTTGTTAACAAAAGTAGATCAGAAGGTGAAGTTTGACATACTTGACAACCAGTCCTGGGAAGTGTTGTGTGAGTTGGAAGAGTAGAAAGACAATAAACCATTCATCCTCGATGTTGTCTCCAAAGTTGGTCTGGCCTAGCAGGTGGGCTGGGGTGCTTCCTGTGAAGAGAATCAAAACAATTAAAATATTAGTCTTGTAAACTTTAAAGGTGGTATCTGACAGTTTGCCTATATCAAACACACATTTTGCCTATATCAAACACACATTTTGCCTATATATCAAACACACATTTTGCCTATATCAAGCACACATTTTGCCTATATCAAGCACACATTTTGCCTATATCAAACACACATTTTGCCTATATATCAAGCACACATTTTGCCTATATCAAACACACATTTTGCCTATATCAAGCACACATTTTGCCTATATCAAACACACATTTTGCCTATATCAAACACACATTTTGCCTATATATCAAACACACATTTTGCCTATATATCAAACACACATTCTGCCTATATCAAGCACACATTTTGCCTATATATCAAACACACATTTTGCCTATATATCAAACACAGATTTTGCCTATATCAAGCACACATTTTGCCTATATCAAACACACATTTTGCCTATATCAAACACACATTTTGCCTATATATCAAGCACACATTTTGCCTATATCAAACACACATTTTGCCTATATCAAACACACATTTTGCCTATATATCAAACACACATTTTGCCTATATCAAGCACACATTTTGCCTATATCAAACACACATTTTGCCTATATCAAACACACATTTTGCCTATATATCAAACACACATTTTGCCTATATCAAGCACACATTTTGCCTATATCAAGCACACATTTTGCCTATATCAAACACACATTTTGCCTATATCAAGCACACATTTTGCCTATATCAAGCACACATTTTGCCTATATCAAACACACATTTTGCCTATATCAAACACACATTTTGCCTATATATCAAGCACACATTTTGCCTATATCAAACACACATTTTGCCTATATCAAGCACACATTTTGCCTATATCAAACACACATTTTGCCTATATCAAACACACATTTTGCCTATATATCAAACACACATTTTGCCTATATATCAAACACACATTTTGCCTATATCAAGCACACATTTTGCCTATATATCAAACACACATTTTGCCTATATCAAGCACATATTTTGCCTATATCAAACACACATTTTGCCTATATCAAACACACATTTTGCCTATATATCAAACACACATTTTGCCTATATCAAACACACATTTTGCCTATATCAAGCACACATTTTGCCTATATCAAACACACATTTTGCCTATATCAAACACACATTTTGCCTATATCAAGCACACATTTTGCCTATATCAAGCACACATTTTGCCTACACATTTTGCCTATATCAAACACACATTTTGCCTATATCAAGCACACATTTTGCCTATATCAAACACACATTTTGCCTATATCAAACACACACTTTGCCTATATATCAAACACACATTTTGCCTATATCAAGCACACATTTTGCCTATATATCAAACACACATTTTGCCTCATTTTGCCTATATCAAACACACATTTTGCCTATATCAAACACACATTTTGCCTATATCAAGCACATATTTTGCCTATATCAAGCACACATATTGCCTATATCAAACACACATTTTGCCTATATATCAAGCACACATTTTGCCTATATCAAACACACATTTTGCCTATATCAAGCACACATTTTGCCTATATCAAACACACATTTTGCCTATATCAAACACACATTTTGCCTATATATCAAACACACATTTTGCCTATATCAAGCACACATTTTGCCTATATCAAACACACATTTTGCCTATATCAAACACACATTTTGCCTATATATCAAACACACATTTTGCCTATATCAAGCACACATTTTGCCTATATCAAGCACACATTTTGCCTACACATTTTGCCTATATCAAACACACATTTTGCCTATATCAAGCACACATTTTGCCTATATCAAACACACATTTTGCCTATATCAAACACACATTTTGCCTATATATCAAACACACATTTTGCCTATATATCAAACACACATTTTGCCTATATCAAGCACACATTTTGCCTATATATGAAACACACATTTTGCCTATATCAAACACACATTTTGCCTATATCAAACACACATTTTGCCTATATATCAAACACACATTTTGCCTATATCAAACACACATTTTGCCTATATATCAAGCACACATTTTGCCTATATATCAAACACACATTTTGCCTATATCAAACACACATTTTGCCTATATCAAACACACATTTTGCCTATATCAAGCACACATTTTGCCTATATCAAGCACACATTTTGCCTATATCAAACACACATTTTGCCTATATATCAAGCACACATTTTGCCTATATCAAACACACATTTTGCCTATATCAAGCACACATTTTGCCTATATCAAACACACATTTTGCCTATATATCAAACACACATTTTGCCTATATCAAACACACATTTTGCCTATATATCAAACACACATTTTGCCTATATCAAGCACACATTTTGCCTATATCAAGCACATATTTTGCCTATATCAAACACACATTTTGCCTATATCAAACACACATTTTGCCTATATCAAACATACATTTTGCCTATATCAAACACACATTTTGCCTATATCAAACACACATTTTGCCTATACACACATTTTGCCTATATCAAGCACACTTTTTGCCTATATCAAACACACATTTTGCCTATCAAACACACATTTTGTCTATATCAAACACACATTCTGCCTATATCAAACACACATTTTGCCTATATCAAACACACATTTTGCCTATACACACATTTTGCCTATATCAAACACACATTTTGCCTATACCAAACACACATTTTTCCAATCAAACACATGTGACAATATCTTTCCACTGTATTGGGCATATTTGTGCATCAGCTCATACTTTTGTCTTTGTACAAATGGTTTATAGCACCACCCATATGTTAGAAAGTACAAATTGCAAAAGAAAAATCACTAATTCTTTCCATCTATATAAATAAGCATGATAGGTGATATCTACTTAAAATAGATATCAGTGTCAGAGCAGACTACCAGGATGAAAATATAACATGATCTCAAAAGTAAGTTTTGGTTTTCTTAGTTTAAAAATAGCAATCTCTGCAGGGTGGCTCAGATAGGAAATTCCTGTTTGCAATGACAAGCGGGGAACTATGCTTTGCTGTTCACACATCCAGGGGACCAATGAAGAGCATTTTGCAGGACCTTTTTAAGTAAGAATATTTTACTGTGTTGTTTGACAGTAAAAATAAATGAGCCAAACTGCTGGATTTTTTTCCTGAAAGCATTTCATAAATTTATGACTTGCTGCATTTAAAAGCAGAAAAGAAAAAAAAATTATAATGAAATTAATGTGTAAACATACCCATTAAAACAATCATGGCCACATCTAGCTTATGAAAATTTTAAAAATTGGTGTGCATTTTTCCAATGACTTGTCAATTTGCCTCAAGTCTTGTTTAAAAGGATTAGGATGAGCCAGCATTTTTTCGCCAATACTGTGCAGCAACATTTCTGTCATTATAGCACAGGGGCACTTATGAGGTGCCAAGGGATTGAACCCAGCCGGCCATTTTATTGACACCGATGAGTCAGGCATAATGCTGTACCCTTAGCCCCGAGCATTAGGAGGGAAGCCACTACTACCAACTTTAAAGACTTTGGTTCTACCCGGCCAGGGTTTGAACCCACGACCTCCCGATCTGCAAGCCGACGCTTTACCAACTGAGCTATTGCGACCAGTGCTATTTGAAAGGTTTGATTTTCTAATGTTAAAAATGGCATGTAATAGGTTTGTCTTTTTTATCTGCTTTATGATAAAACGTACCAGTAAAAAAAGATTCTAAACAAGGACAAGGTTTTCTAAAATAACATGTGAAGGAATGAGACTATTGTTAGCCTGTTATCATGATAGTTTATTGAGATAAAGACATATCTGTGTTGTACAGCTGACAAGGTCCAAACTAGTTGGATAAAAGCTCCATATAAGCCTTTCAATGTTTTTAAGGCAAATAAAACCATTTAGAATTGAAAGAAATGTTTGCTTTATGTTTCTTGCTAAGTATTATTAATAACTATATGAAGCTTTTTTAAAGTGTAATGAGAGAAATGAGACACACAAATGATATAATCACATGTGACTCAGTTATGTAACTGTAATTTTTAAAGTAAATAAATGCACCAATTTAAGCAAACCAGAAAAATAGTGGAAAGTTTCACATCATTAAATCAGAATGTGTTCAAAGCAATCACAAATGCAATCAGAAATGATTAGACCAAAATAATTAAGACTCTACTTTTGCTCTAGCATAGACTGCTTTAAATACGGGTAAAAAGAGCTGTGCTTGCAATATCTCTTGCTTAGTTTCCAATATCGTCTAATCCACAGGGGATATATCAAACAATGTTTCAGTGCCCACAAATAGCCATGGCATGGATAATTCATAACTGCTTTTAAGATGTCTCTATTAATGTAATGATACATTCATGATATGTATGCAAATATATCTACTGAAGTAAACAGCACCCATAATACCTGATCGTAAGTGGTTTGTTTATTTTTTGTTTTTAAAATACATTGCAGCAACCATTTATGATCATTATATAGTGACTTCCAGCTGTTTTCGGTAGAGGAAGACCCCAGACAAATGTCTAGGTAGACCACCGATGCATCACGAGGTCAGCTGGATGACTTTCCCACATTGTCCTTTGCCCCGAACAGGACTTGAACCCACGCGGTGGAAGACTAAGCTGTCAGAGGAGTTACAAATCAGCAAGTACTCACTACACCATGGGCGCCCCCCACAATCATAAGTGGTACATTGCAGAGAATAACACACAACACCATAAAGGGCACATAATAATGCAGGGCTATGAAAGACCTAGTGCATTTTAAAGGTCAATTAAGTTACGCATTATGTTTTTTGAGTGATGCTGGCTTGTGAGACAATGTCTAGATTGAGAGCTGAAAGTTTAAGGCACATATATCAACCTTTATAGTGTGATGCATTATTCCCAGACCAAGGTGAATGTAGTGCAGACAACCAAATGAAATATGGCTTGCATCTACAGACCTGAAACACCAGTTGTACAAGGCATGCAATGTTTTTTTTAAGATGTTAATCATGTTTCAATTTTATATTTTTGTTACATCACACTGACACAATAAGGGTCATATTGGTGACAATCAACTTATTATTGGTGGCAGAAGACCCTAGCAAAGAAGTTCTCAACCTGAATGGAATTTGAACACTCTATTGAGAGGCTGAATTACAAGTTAGTGGCTATAAGGGCTCAACTATGGGCGCCCACTTAATGAAGTTTTAACTCCATACATATATAAAAGTTTGTTTACTTGCGTTTATCCCACCAACAGTATTTCAGTAATCTGGAGACAGTGTCCACTTGAAGCAGATATAGAGCTGCCTTCACTGTTTAAGCATGCTGTGAACACCTGGCATGATACCACACCCAGTCACATTATCCTGACACTGGGCCAACCAGTCATGGAACTACCCTTATATTTGCAAGGGAGCTATACCACTTACTATTTTTAATGACTCTGGTGAGTTGCGGCATGGGATCGAACCCAGGGCCTCATGTATCTGGAGTCAAGTGCTCTACTGATTGCTCTACCAGGTCCGGTATATATAAAAGTGACTGTAATGTTAAATAGAGAACTACATGAAATATGGTAAGAATTTGTTCATGAACTTCATCACAGAAGAACTCAGCAGCCCAATTTTCATAGTGAAAAATGGCGTACTGTAACCTGTACAGGAAGAGTGATCTTTGTAGGACAACTTTGACAAGAGGGTTTGTTCTGCTTTCTGTTGATGTTTTTTACCTTTACCATGCTTATTATCTTAATGCTACTATGACATAATTATATTTAGAAATTTGTTTGTGGTAACTTTTTAACTAAATTTATTAAAGTGAAAAAGAGCACTGAATTTACAACACTTGGTGCATTTTATTTTAACTGCCTTATGCAAATAAAGTTAACATTTTTTAACCTAAAGTAATACAGTAAGATTTTATCTGATGCAGACATATTTCACTATGTGTTGACATAAGTCAAGTACTTGCAGTAATTCTTCATCTTCTAATTTATAATCAACCTGGCCTAGACAAACAGTTCATAGCTAAGATAACCAGCAATAAATAAGGCCATAAGTAAACACTTAAAAAGAAGCAAATTTACACTGGGACTCTGTTTCAGATAAGCTGTACATCTCAAGTAATCATACGGTAATGCCTGTGTCAAATTCTATCAAAGTATAGCACAACTGAAAGACTGATGTGTTGATGCAAATATATATAGATATTTAATAAATAATAAATGCATAACTTTCATACACACTTATGAGTTTACCCAGAGGTATGTACGTTGTTATCTATTGATTGTAGTTATGAGAGTTCAGTCTATAGATCCCCAGGGACTGGTTTTGGAGCCAGTTACCTTGGGCCAGCTCTGGGAAGAACCCATGAGTCAAACTTGTATCTGCTGCTTTATCTGCCTCAACTTTGAGATTCTTATACTTTTATTGAAATTCTTTATATAGTGCCGATAAAAGAAAGGGAATGATTAAAGATATATAAATTGTAAGACTAAGTATGCTATCCAGGTAACAAGTTCAATCTCCCTGTCTAAGTAGACACTCACAGTGTTCATACAGCTCCTGGTGAGTTAAATCAATGAAAGAACATGAATGAAAGTCCAGGTTGATTTTGTTTGAGAGCAGTCTTTTTTTGAGACTTTTAACCATTGCATGCAGTAGAAACTTGAAGAAGGCTTCTGGGTTGAAAATGCACCCAGAAAAGTCTCTAGAATGATGTTGGGATTGACAATGCATAAAAAAAATATAAAAAAATAATCAGCTGATTAATGGAGATTTAGTAGAAATTGTGTGTGGTAAGTAAAACATGGAATGAATGTTTTCTTAACATGACCAAGTTAAGCTTGTTTTTTAATAAGGACCAAGTCAAGTTTGATTTACTCAGGACTAAGTCAAGTTAGTTTTACTCAGGACTAAGTCAAGTTTGTTTTACTCAGGACTAAGTCAAGTTAGTTTTACTCAGGACTAAGTCAAGTTAGTTTTACTCAGGACTAAGTCAAGTTAGTTTTACTCAGGACTAAGTCAAGTTAGTTTTACTCAGGACTAAGTCAAGTTAGTTTTACTCAGGACTAAGTCAAGTTAGTTTTACTCAGGACTAAGTCAAGTTAGTTTTACTCAGGACTAAGTCAAGTTAGTTTTACTCAGGACTAAGTCAAGTTAGTTTTACTCAGGACTAAGTCAAGTTAGTTTTACTAATGACAAAGTAGTTTGTTTTATTCAGAACTAAGACAAGTTTTTTTTACTATTAAAGGACAAAGTCAAATTCGGTTTACCCAGGACAATGTCAAGTTTGCTTTACTCAGGACTATATCAAGTTTGTATCTACTCAGAAATAAACAATGTTGTTTTTTTTTAATTAAAACATGAGGCAAGCCTGGTTTTAACCCACATCTAATTCAAAAGTTTATTTAGTCTCCAGTTTGATTTGACACAGGCCTAAGGTCTATTTAAACCCAGGACTACGCCCGGCTTGAATTTACTCAGTACTGTCTCAAGTTTGGTTTTACTCAGGGCTAAGTCATGTTTGCTGCTACAATAAGTCAAGCACTGTTTTGCTGATGACAACTTCAAGTTTTTTTACCCATTAATCAGTCAAACCCATTTTTGCCCAGAACTAAGTTTTCTTTTTACTCAGGATGAAGTTTTAAGTTAAGCCTGGTTTTTACTCAGGACTTTTTACTGCAGACATCGAAGTGACTCCCAGAAGATTTTGCTACATCAACATGATGTGTTGTATCTGGCGGCCAGTTGTCAGTGAAGGATTATAGAGAAAGTAATTATAGATACAAGCAGGCCGAACTAATCTGAGCCCATATTGATTATACTTTTCCCAGTCTCCAGGGATAATAGGTTACAGAAGGGATAACAAATTGAGAATTCATGATGTATCCCATAAATACTCAGTATTGTTTATATCTAATTTAAGTTGTCAGTGTACTGAAAATAAAATACATCTTGTAACACTTTTTAACAAAGGCAATTAAGTGAATTAAGTGTATTGGCAGAATATGCCTCTTTGGCATGTTTTAATTAAACTATCTAGATATATTTAACTATTTTAAAACAGTGTTGTAGAAGAAGAAGTAATAAATTGCCAATAAAATTTTATCTCTACCAAAATAAATGCTTCAAAGTGACACTTCAAAATTATTAACCTGGCAGCTGATCATGCAAATGCCTTTTTCTTTTCATTAAGAGAGTAGTGTTTAGATATTGATTTCAGTATTACAGACTTGAGTGTAGTACCTGGCCCAAAAGTTGAACTTATAGTATTTCTTCTAAACAAAATAGTTTGATTTTAAAATACAAGCAAGGAGACAGGCATACTCCAAAACTCACAGGAGTACTTCATGTTCAGAGAGTGAATACAAAATGCCTAAAAGAGTGTCAAACTTGAAGCCTAAGTTGTATTACAGGTTGTACTAATATTTTTTTAATTAGTACCCTAAAGCAAAAAAAGATATATGCGAATTCAAAATTGTCTGAATTAGTTTCATGGAAAAAAAAAACACCCGCATATTTTGTTTTATAAATTGATAATCTAATTAACTGACAATGCAAGTTGAACTTTCATCATGGAATATAAAAAGTACAATTTTGTTTCACAAGAGCAATCCAGATGGATGCTGGATGCCAATAACAGTATTTCTTTCCTTTCCCAATCCAAGAGGTTGAGGTATGTCACATAGCATCACAAAAGACAACTGCATTGCGTGGACATGGGTTGCTTTCGAAGGGCCCAACAGAAAACAAGGAAGAAACCTTGTTCAGAGATGATTGAATCATTGATGTCTGCCAGGGACACAGGAACAAGAAACAGACCATGTCTGTCAGAAGGCAGACTACCATAGAAACACAATACTGGTTCAAGATAAACAAAGGAGGGTATCTGGTATAACAACCACTGGGTAATTCTAATCATCCTGATCACCACCAGTCACTACAATTATCTAATTATTACCTCCTCATCATAATTATCATAACCACTATATCAGTGAACATCATCATAATTATCATCTCAAGTGGTAGAGTTGGAGACTTGTAAGTCCTGGGTTCAAGCCCTGTTCGACACAAAGGACTAATTGTGCTTAGTTCTTCCAGAAGACCTGCGGTATGCCAGTACTGCTACCCAGACATTTGTCTGGGATCTTCCTCGACCAATATATCTAGACATTGCTATAATGGGTCATACTTGGTTGCTGTGATGTATTAAAAAACAACAACAAAACATCATCTCAACATCACAACCATCTTTGCAACCACTACATTATTCTTTGATCATTTACCATTATTAGCAGCAGCATCTGGACAGTATTAACTGGCTATCATCATCATCATCATTCTACTAACCACTGCAGTACTCTCTAATCATCTACTGTATTCACTCATGTTAAGGTCGCACCCGTGTAATTGCCACTCCCCAAAATGACCGCAAAATTTGAAGAAAAAATCCTAATTCAATGTAAAGACCGCACAGTTTATACAGCGGAGCTCCGCTATATCGCCATTTTGCATAATGTCACCGTCTTCTCTGGGGACCCAGCGGACAGGTGAGAATAACTTGTCAATTAGTGGCTCTGAGAGATGAGAATAACGTGTCAAATAGTGACAATTAGCAGTAACAGGTGATGTACAAACTTGTACCAATGATTGTGATTCTAAGTGACGTATGAATGGACCTTGAACTTTAAATCATTTTATTTTCATAGATATATAATAAAAACAAAATTCCGTATAAATTTAAAATATTTCCGTAAACATGTAATTTCACATATAAATTTAAAATATTTCCGTAAACATGTAATTTCACAAACTTGTTTTAAAAAAGCCTTAGTTCACATATGTACATTTTGCTTTGATCAACCGTCCTGTTAATTTCATATGGAGGTTTCGTTTTATTGACAGGCTGTATGGAGTTTAACATCGAGATATATCCTGTCTATGAAATGCAACTTCAAAGAGATTGTCGTATCAAAGCTATGTTGTTTTATCGGCTCTGCTATGAAATTCTTTGATCTGCATGGTAGTGTGCACATGACATTTTAGCTGGGTGAAATTGTTTGATGATGCAAACATTTAGAAATATGATTCAAGAGATAAAACTGGGATGTAATTTATAAATTATGGAATATGTTCACATTGGTTAGTGTTTTAATATTATAATGCATTTTTAAACAAAATGTTTGAACTAAATTAGACCGCTATCGGTAAAGCATAGAACAGCGCTATCTCTTTCATATCATCCGTCAACCTCCTATTTAGAGAGCTCATCTACTTATATCACAAAGTATACGCAAGGCGTCCCAAAAATCGGAAGAATCATTCTAAAAAAAAAGGTCCCAAGGCCTACACCTATAGAATGGCCACATCCCCAACTCCTTAACGATAAAATCGGGTAAAAAAATGCAGCGATAACATGAGTGAATGCGGTATTATCATCAGCATCTGCATATCATCCGCATAATTATCAACCACTATACTATTCTTTCTATCGCTAAACTGCATAATCTTCTGACTAAAATAAAATGCAATAACTAAACAATAAAGACAATCCTGTTCTGACCTTGAAAAATCGAGATAACATTTCAAGCATAATTCATTTTTGATTTAATATAATGCCATCTGTTTTGGGGTTTAAACTTTAATGTATTTGCTTACAGTCATTTGGGAATCACTGAGTTCTTTCAACTTATACTAATCATTCCCAACTGCCCACTTCATAAAATGAGCATTCACACATGACTACCAATCCAAATTTATAAAACAATGCAACAAATACCAATATTTTCTTAGCGCCTTACAATCTTTGAGGTCTACATATATTGTGATGAATTAGGTAAAGCCTGAAACAAATGCATCCCATTCAATATTTCACGGAGATTTAGTACTTCTGTGAGTTCTCAGTATTCCTTGCCAAAATCTAGATTTTGAAAATGAATAACCAAACAGGATGTATGACATATGCAAATGAGATAATGTACACAATTGTCAAACCAAGTACCGGTATGTTATGTTGTGCTACAGTGGTCAATGTTTGCCTTCAAAAATAAAGTATGTGACTATTGTGGAGCTCATGTTTGTGTAAGGATTTTAGCACTCCTGGGAATCATCAATATTCTTTGCCAAAAGCAAAATTTGTGTTTGGATATCAAAAACACCAGACTTTGGATGTGTGCAAATAAGATATTTTATACACTCCTTATATTTACTATGTGACCCTATGCTACAGTTAATACTGCACATTGCTGTCTCAAAAAAAAACTTGTGACTCTTACAGAGATCATGCTAGTGTACAGTCTGTATCGAAATAAATGTCAATGTAAACGTTCGCCAAATGTTTTGTGTAATAAAAATGTTTTTTTAAACATTTTCAACATTACTTTCGCTTGATCAGTAAAATGAAAATGCTATGATATGAATATTTTAAAATCAGTAACGAATAACATAATTTCACTTAAATCTTTAGTTGTCATTCCGCAGTATTTTGCATGCATCGCTAAGAGGTATTGGTGCATGCAAACAAGTCAGAACATTAAAGATCACTTACTAACACACCAAAAAGTTGCAAGCTATTTCTGTGATGCACTTGTCATAAAAGAAAGTTTAAGAAGCAATCAATGAGAAGGCTTTTTATTCCTCAACTTGATTATACAATGTTTTCTTAAAGTTCATACAAGTTAAATTCATGTCATTTTAAATATTATTCATGATCTGTTTTATGTCAAAGAATTCCAAAAAACTTGTGCAAATGCCTGTTTAATATACTGAAATTAAATAATCCCATTTATATCTTGTTTGACAGTGATTCAGTAGTGTTTGATAATGCGATGCCAGAGGCTACAGTCTGCTGAATTGCATGTGACCGGCATGGAGAGTGAACTGTAATTTACGGTCACTTAAGAACACAGCAGAATGTTGCTTATTGTTTCTGTCAACCTGCTTGAAAATGAAAGTTAAAAAAATGCTACCACTTAAGGCCCTTGTTTCTACCACTAGGTTATAAGCTGTCCGGTCATAAAGGCTCAGATCTAAAATGGCCAGGTCACAAAACAGCCTGGACCAAAAAGGCCCACATTGTGAGGGTACTGGAATGGCCCACAAATAGGTGGGCATAAAGGCCCATATGTGTTGTAATATGTACATGTATGTTATAGATTTGTTCAAGTAGCATATTGGTTGATACTTTATATTATTTAATGTATTATTGGTTGTTTGGCAAATCCCCTTATCTCCTAATTACTTTCAATAGAAGCAAGTAATTGAAGGCAATAAAGATGATGCTGCGTGTTTTATCTTGTAATTACCATATGGAAGTGTTTGCATTGTAGGTCTTTAACTTTCTTTCATCTTTTTAAGCGAAACCTAGTTATATCTCTTTTTAAGGCAGTTTTGGTGAGTTTCAACTTTGAATGTGTTCTTTATAAAATTCTGATCATTTTCTTAATTTAAACGGTATTGAAATTAAAATGTGATAAACTTGCAGGCAAATAAAATTTCTCTTAAATGATATTGGGCCTTTTAGGTTTTGGGCCTTTTTTAACCCCTGATTTGGTTATACAAGTCATAGGAGTTCAAATTCTACACATTTTTATGATGTGATCCTGGGAAATTCTGGATCATCTTGTGGAGATGCCCACCTAAGTAAGTTGTGTCACTGAACATTGTTTCTTGATGCCATGTATGGTAAACAATAGTTTATTTTTAGTATTACACATCAATTAACACAATTATATAATAATGAAATAAAAACTGTTAAAAGAAAAAAATATGAGAAAAATATGGGACAAAATCACAATCATAATCACAATCAATGCCAGTGGCATCAAATCAGCATAAGCATCGATATTTTTAGAAGAGAAACTATAGTCTATATTTTAAATTGTGTGATTTATCAGTTTAACATCCATCATGAATATAAGAAAAGACCATCGTGTAACGTGTGTCGTAGTTATAGCGTTAGTTTTATATATACTAGGTCTAGGCGCTGAATAATGAAGTTTCACTTACCATTCTCATCTTGGGGTTTCAAATTGAAGCCTTCATTTTGCCAAATGACATCGATCAGCCATGGACTTAAGGTATGTTATATATTTCCTTATGCATTCTTCTAACGCTTTCTGTAAACCATAACCTCCTTCGGTTTTCGAGACAATCGGGAAAAGAGAATATTCCACCACATCCTCGGGAATTCTATTGTGCTTTTCTGCCATGCCTCTTTTTATGTTGTGTCCTAATTATGAGGTCATGACCCGCAACATTGGCCAATCAAAACTGCTGTTACTCGGTTTGTTAGGTTTATTCTGCACGTGATACGGAAGAGACTGACCGATAAATGTAACATAAATGTAAATCGAAAGTAAACAATCATTCTTACTTCAATAAATCCCTAATTATGCTTAAACCAAAGGCACTGACACAGGTGCTGAGCCAAGCCAACTCAGGCGGAGTTCAAAGTACACTGTAAGTAGAAATATTGACATTTTTATGATAATGAACTGAAACCGGTGTTGCATCTTTTATCTTATCTGGTAATCAGTCCGTACACAAATTATTTTCAATTTGATTGCGTTTGAATTAAAACTATGACGACCAAAAGTGAATTGTGATATGAAATATTACATTCGATTTCTCGATTATGTGAACATGCTGTTCTTCAAAAGAAAGAGTGAAGTCCTTAGATTGGGAGATAAAACATAATCTGAGGTATGAAGTTCAACTCCTAGGTGAAAAGATGTTTGCAGATTAATTAATAGCATCTTTATTAGTTTGATAAGCTTCAGTTTTGAAAACTTGGATACACACAATAATGAGCAGATTGGTTTAACAACACTTGACTGATAACACTGACCTAACAATTATACATCTGAAAACTACATTGCAAGTTCAAGAGTATATAGGGTAGATGTAGGTGTTCACATCTTCATCTGTGTGTAGTCATTTCGCAGCACTGAGGTTAATTGTCAACATTTGGCAATAAAGCTGTGAATGGATGGATCGGAAAAATCCTTATACATCATTATAAACATCTACATATATTAATTTCTATATTGGATCCAAACTAATAATTTGTAATACAGAAAATGCAATATTTAACTTTGTGGTATATATCAACGAAAAAGAACTCTACTTCTCTACTTTATTTTATTTCCTTGGCCTATTTCCAACAATTTTTATCCTCTAACGTTAGGACCCAGGGTCTGAGGTTATAAAACTTTGAGCTCTAGCCAGACACTGGTTTTGGTCAGCTGATTTATAATATAATATGCAGTATTGCTCCAGTCGTCAGTTGACCTTGCGTTTAAGTCAACTTGGCTTTTATCGGTTTAAATGGTCGAATTCTGCCTTGATCATTGATTACACTGAGTCTCCATTATAACTCTACTTCTTTGTATATACATGTATTACACACAGTATACTGGAGGAAGCCATCGCCGATACACATTTGTTCCAATCAATAATCTGTAATGAAATGTGTCTACACTGGGGAGTATTTCATTCTAAAAGTTATTCACCTCTCATCTTTCTTAACCATAAATCACATGATCTTTTTTTACAATCTTCACTGATGCTCTTCCTAATTTCTCTCACAAGTTCAGGGCTTGCAATATGCATACATGACTTCTGGCATATTTTGATTGTGTAAGAGTAGTGAATTTACTTGATGTCTCTGTGTAGACTTGCCTCATTTTGGGTCAACTTGACAGATCTTCAAACCTTTGAGATAATTTGTTCTCAGAGTGATAACAGTTGGAGCAGTTTAACAGTGAGGGTGTGAATGTTGTGTTTTTATAAGCAGCTGCTGAGTACATTTCTACTTGGCATTGATTTGCTGCATATATACTCAAGGACAGAACACTTTCCTGATCAAGATTTAGATGCATGTTAAAGCTTCAATAAACCTGTGTTTTACATTTTAGATTTTTGTTAATACGCTCATAATTCATACTTTTGAAGACAATTTTGAGAAATCTTTTTTATCAACTTATGGGCAAGTAAATACCATAGCTTAAAATTTGACCAACCAGAGGCTCGAGAAAGCTCTAAGACCCAACCTCAGTGTTCTGTAACCTTTTACCCTGGTAGCCAAATTATATTGATTTGCTCATGTTTTCAGTTAACAATACCATGTATAGGGATCTATTTTTTAACATAAGGTTTGCAGTCAGTTATCATCCTTAATCTCACACACAAAAAATACACATTAGGAACCCCATATTGATAGTCTAGTATATTGTTTTTAATTATGCCCCCAATTGAAGAGGCATGGCTTATTATTTTCTGGATGTCAGTCAATTGATTAGTAGACCACATCATTTTACTTATATTAAAAATTGCCTGAACCCAAATGTCACAAACTTGGTATGAACACTGGTCATGATGAGTAGATGGCTTTATTTGTATTGGGGACAGTGATGCAGGTCAAGGTCACAGTTATCTTGTAATTGTTTTTGGAAGTCTCAGGGTGAAACGAATCAGCAATGTGGGGGTGGGGCATATATGTTTTACAGACATTGTTTCTATTCATTTGTCAGGTTGCTGAACAATGAAGGAGCCCTGCTGGCCTACTCAGGATATGGAGACAAAGACGCAGCAGTGACTGCTGCCATCGCCAGCAACATTTGGTCCACCTATCAGAAATCAGGGGCTGCAGCTTTTGGTGATGACAAACTGCAGTTTGTTTTGCTTGATTGTCAGGTATTATTATGTTCTATTTCTTAACATAAAACAGTCTTCTAAATTAACTAATTTCTTTTCAGTGTTAATAACATCCATGTAGCACAAAAGGCTCAACAGCTTAATCTGACAGCTTATAACTCATGACAGCCCTAAGCTAACCATAACTTTAATGCTGATGTTTGCAAAAACAAAGAGATAATATTTTTCTAACCACAGTGTTGTTTTTCACCCTTTTGGGAATGGGTCCGGGTCCGATCAAATTGTGATTTTTTTATTATGAAATCATCTTATTTTTTTAGCAAAAGAAGTCAAGGCACCAAACAATTGGTTAATTTCCATTAATTTGTAGAAAGTTCATTTTCTTTTTAACTAATAAATTCTTCTGTGGCAGTTGTTTCTGTTTAGAAAGGGTAGGATTAACCCCATAGCATTATCATTACTCAATATATCTCTTACCTGTTAACATTTTCTCACATTCATTATTTAACTATGCCAACTTGGGTTACCTCATACTTTTCTTCATCACTGGATGTCATACCAGACATTTTTTATTGTGTGTTTATGAATGCTTGATTTAAGCATATGCAGCATTTTAATTTAGTTATACCGGTAAGTTACTTTGTTGTTTTTGTTAGAAATTAAAATTGATTAAAAAAGTGTAATATTGTAATATAGTTATTTTATCTTCATATATATTATATATATATATATATATATATATATATATATATTTTTTTTTTTTTTTTTTTTTTTTTTTTTTAGCAGGAACTTTAGCAGAATGATTTTTAAAGACTAAACCAACATTTGTTGGTATTAATTGTTTTTTAGATTCTTGTAAGAAAATGAAACACAAGTGCAGAATGGTACAACTTTTAAGAAATTTTCAAAAACAAAACAAAAACAAAAAAAGTACATGTTACCTAATCAAATAATCATAAACATAAAACATATCAATAAACCATGAAGATAAGTATCAAAATAAAGCTGAGGATAAATGGCATTAATGAGATAATTGATATTGACCTGTCCGAGGGGCATATGAGAAGTAGTGGCAATAGTGGCGGCTTTTCACAACACGTGTAATATACTTTTAAATGATTACAGGAATCCCTTGAAAGTACTCTTCTGCCATTTGAACACATTTTTTCAGGCGAATTAGCCAATCCAAAAATGCTTTTCTGAACATGTCTTTGGATATACTGTTTATACACTGGTATAGCAGGCTGCCTACTGCACTACGGGTTCCAAACTGCTCTTCCCATGTACCCCTTAATGTGTGGATTTAACCAAAAGTCACAGGGGTGAAAGGTCAGCACTATATGGAGGGTGTGGTAAAGTTTTAGTATTATTCTTTTTCTAAATAATCTCTTAGCAAAACGATTGGTTGGTGCATTATCATGAAATGACTTGACTTCATGGAGGCTGGTGCATGGGTACTTTGCTGCGTAGTAGCTAACAACTTCAGACAGGACAGGATTCTTGGAAAATGTTCCTGTAATGCTAGTGCATTCGTGTACAGAGACACGTGCCACTATACCTACCAAGTAAAAAAATAGGCCATATATAACACATTGGACGTGGGCTATTTGGGGTCTTTTGTCGTTTTCACCTATCCGCATTTTGTTATTTTCTTTGTTGCAAAGCTCAAAAAAGTACAGCCATGTTTCATCACCTGTAACAAACTCTGTCACTAATCTCATCTCAGATTATTAATATTGCACTTCGCCATTATGACAGCACCATAACTGACTGTATTATGTTCGTGTTTAATTATTTCAGTAAAGCGCACATATTAGGGAAACATATTAAAGTGGAGAGCTGACAGCCAAACTTGATGGCGTAGATCAAAGAAAGTTATACAGTGCCACCGTGGGAAGCAGAATATTCTAACGGCTCTCCCGTCCATACACAATTGAGAGATATAAGTAAAAAATTGTGACGGCACGGCAGGTCGAGGAATGCTATGATGGCTAATTAGCACAGGTCTAAACCGCCGCGGCTGTTTGCCTAGTAAAACCATGTGTACTATGTTACATAAGACACTCTGTCCCAGTATACCATGTACACGCCAGACTTAGTGGCATAGATAAAAAAAATATTGTGCTGCTGCGCAATGCAGTATGTTCTCGCAGCTCTCCCAGCTCTACACAATTGAGAGATTATGAGAGCATCCTGCATCACCTACTGGAGGTCACATGCTTTAACATGTGCCTAAATCCCAATCAGAACAGTGCACTGTCCTTGTGTACATACCGCCAATCAATAATTTCACTGGGAAATGTAATCGGCAGCTGCTTATAAAAACATATCATTCACACCCTTACGGTCAAACTGCTCCAATCGATACCACCTTGACAACAGCTTGTCTCAGAGTCAGTCAACTTGACCTGTGTAATGAGGCAAGTCTGCACAGAAACACCAAGTATATTACAGCTTGGTGTATCTGGCAGACTGAAGTTGAAAATTTGTTTCAGTGTTTACTAATGAATAATTATTGATGTGTCATGCAGAACAAAGGAAATGGTATGTGAGCAGTTAATCGTTGTTTGATTATTTTTGATTAACACATTAATTGAGCAACATTTCAAACAGCATTGAGAATAAAAAATGCATAAAAAAAGTATTAACCTATTACATAGGCTGTACAAACCATCGAATCTATAGAAATAATGCTTATACATTCATATGGTGTGCATACGCTATGCTGGGGCAGAGTGTCTTACATAACACAGTACACACGGTCTTATTAGGCAAACAGTTGTAGAGGTTTACGAATACGCCGGTAATAAAGAGACTTTCACAAATCTTTAATTGACACCTGCTGAAAATTTCACCCCATCTTATAAGCAGGTCACCTTATAGTTGCGTATATACTGTAACTGAAAAGTGCCATTACTTCTTAAATGCCCCTTATAACTTATCATGTGATCACTTTTGGGAAATGTCAAATTCATACAGATGTATACATCATATATGACATCCAAATACAGAAGAAACTATTAATATATTTAAATATCAGTAACTTTTTGTTCTGGAGCAATATGTTTCTTATTTTCATGCACTAATTTAATGGATAAAATTGAGCTTTGCTGAAGCAGCATTTGGTTGTTTATTGCATTTTTAATGTTCTCTTTGTGATATGTTGTTCAGCTTACACATGTGCCTTTTAAACAACTATTTCAATAGAATACTTATGTCAAGTTCAGGTAGAAATAGTCTATTGTTCTTGCTGTGATTGTTTTGGAAGATGCAAATCATAAATTGACCTCTGGCTCTTTTTCAGATAAATGGAAAAAATAACAGCCATCACTTCTTTTTGCTTAGTTTCAAATCTGGTTGCATAAACTCAATGATTTGGTTGTATTTATTTTATAATTGAAAACATAAATTACAATTAAAATGTTTTTTATAAGACCATGTGTTATTTGACATAATATTTATTATTTTGTCAAAAATGTCGAACTTTAAAGTTTTGACATTTTTGACAAAAAAGTACTCATGACCAAGTCATGACAAGCAACACAAAGCAATGTACTTTTTTAAATAAGATCTTTGCCGTTAGATGAAATAAAAATACCTTAATAATACAATTTATGCAAACAGATTTGAAACTAAGCACAAAAATATAATGGACATTATTTTTTTCAGTTATCTGAAAAAGAGCCCTCTATCTTTCACAGATATCCAAATATACTACACAACTTTAACTGTCGAAATGTCATCTTCATTCGATAATACTTCAGAAAGTAAATCAGTATATATCGATGTCATATTAATTTCACAAGAAAGTTTTCAACTAACTTAGCTTTATTCTTGCTTTAAAATTATGTTTTGTCAAATTCTAAGACTGTTATGCAAGAGTTACAGTCAAACCAACCACAAACTATTTCAGCCACAGGTAAAAACAAGCCACAGCTACAAACAGCTGAAAAAAATGCCAATCTGGCCACAGTGCCCCAGGCAATCCACCAGTTAGGTCACACTGTTCATTTTGTCTATTATAGCCAGTATTTCTGAAAGAATTATTATTTTGAGTTTTAGCAACACTAATTTGTTGTGGTTGTTTTCTCGTTAATTGTTCAAATTCAACTGTTCATAAGTTGCTACCATGACTTCTTGTCCATCAGATCTGCTGCTGTAAGCCTGAGACTTTTTAGGTCATTATTCATTGACTTGATCCACATTGTTGTAGGTTGACCTGGTTTTTAAATAATTACATACATGAAGATGCAATAATTATTGACTTGTTAGTATCTTTAATTGTCAGATCTCACTTTATAACACAAAAGACCTGCCAATAGTTTAAAATGAAAAATGAAAGAAAGTCAAGATGAAAACACTGTTTTTTATTATGATACATTCAAACATCTACCTGGAAGATTTTAATACACTAATATTTAATAAAGAAAAACATGAGAAAATGAAACAATAAAAAAAGTTAAATTATCAAAACTTAACAAAAATACTAGCTATGAACAGAATTGAACACACTTTCAAAACATAATATAACACATTTAAAGATCATAAAACAGTAATAATAATTATATGTGGCCAGTTTAATAAACATATGCAGCTAGATTTATTATTGCTCTAGTGAGTTATTTTGTGGCCATATTGACTAGTTATGTTACTGGTTAAACCAATATTCCCAGGTATGTGATGAAGGGTTGACTTTATCTGTAGCCTGATTGACTTATTTTGGGACCCCTTTTATACTGTGACTGGATTATTTTGGCTGGATTAACGGCACCTTGATTGGTTAGAGCCAAACCAGTCAGAAACTATTCCGGCTACATGTTAAAACACTCATAAAATAGCATATCCGGTCACAGTGCCCTAGTAAATCAGTCAGTCTGGCCTCACTTCTCATTTTGTACATTATAACTATTATTTTTGTAAGAATTGACAGTTACTGAAAGTATTAGCAAAACGTATTTGTTGTTGTGGTTGTTTACTCGTTTATTGTTAGAAATTCATTTATTTATATTAGGGAAACCCGCTTCACATTGTTTAATGGTAAGTATTTTGTTAATACTATTATAATTTGTATTAGCATTGTTGTTGTTTTATCAATGTTAGCATTGTTGCTGTTCTTGTTTTTTGTTACAGTTGTTTTACAGGTTTGATGTAATATAGGATAATGATTTATACTTACACAATATATGTTAACATTATTTTTATTGAAATAAAGACAGACAAGGTAAACTGTAGATATATAACATATTGATTCAATATAATTAGTGCCATTAAGTAACAAAGAAAAGAACAACAACACTGAGGTATCATCATTGTTTTGAGTCGCTACGGTATCTAATTGCTGGATGTTCAACTGTTCACAAGTTGTCACCATGACGTCTTGTCCATCAGATCTGCTCCTGTATAACTGAGGCTTTTTAGTTCATTGGTCATTGGCTTGATCCTTGTTGTTGTAGGCTAATCTTGTAAATAAATAATTAAGTATTCCAATCATAATGGACTTGTTTAATACATTAAAAAATCTATGTGTTCACTCAAATTGGCCACATCAAAAAGTAAGTCCTGCCTACTTAGGAAATCAGTCAGTCCAACCATAATTTTTCATTATTTTCATTAAAACTATTATTTTTGTAAGCATTGACTTTAATTGTAAGTTTAAGATAATCTGATTTGTTAATGTTGATGCTTACTGTTAATTGTTTAAAACATGATTTTTCATTTGATTAATATCTTGTCACACATTTTTAATTTATTTTTATGGTGGGTATTTTATGGTATGTATGTTGTTTATACTATTAATCTATTGTTATTATTACTACTACTACAGATATTATTATTATTATTTTTATCACTATTATTATTATTTTTATTATTATTATTATTACCAGTATAATTATTGTTATGGTTATTTTTGTTGTAAGTGTTTTTATAATGTTACCATTATTGCTGTTTTTGATGTTAATGTTTATGCAAGGATATGATTTATATTTAACTGATGTATGTTAATATTATTTTCATTAAAATAAAGACAGACAAAATAAAATATACATAGATAACATAAAAAATTGTATTCAGCTTTTATTACTTCTTGATATGCATTGATTATGTACAGTATAAAAAATGACTATCTTCGGAAGAAATATATCAAGGCAACATCTTGTGTTTGCAGGGTATACATTCTTCCACTCAGCCTCTGTTGCCTTGTTGCCTTTCTTAGCAGGGCCGGTCTGTAAATACAGGAAACCTTCTTTTGCAGGATAGTCGCTGTCAGTTCATTCTGCCTGTACCTAAAATTGATAATATATGCTTCCATAATTCATACCTATGCACGTATAAGACAGAAGAATGTTTTTGTCGTAAGTACCTAATCAAACAAATATAAAAATGAAGCACTTACTAGTTCAGTGTATACTTAGACATTGTGTACAAGGACATTATTAAAATATGTTATTTAAATTAATATAAACTGCTAAATGATGTATAGTACTGTACTATATATGTGCTGCAAAGATCTGCCCCTGCATGTGTATATAGGCCTTATGCTGCAGAATGTATTAAAAAAAAAAAAATGTTAGCTCCACACAGTCCCTGACTTTATAGAGATCACTGCACTTGGTAAGTCCTCGCTGCTTCTCAAGTCAAGATAATGACTGGAGATTGACATAAAGAGTCATCAAGTGGACTCCAATGGTCATGTGACATTTCGATCCCTTTTCCAGTATAGCCTCTGGTTGGTGGGAGTCGGTAGTTATTAGTATTAGCCACTGCTGTCAAGTCTACAGTTGGGCTCATTGCTTCTGCACTACAGCCAGCATGATGCCTACTCTGCTGTTCTGCCAGCTGCTTGATGGCTGCTCTTGTCTTATTCCCAAGAATCCCCATCACCTCAAGTGGCCTCAGTGCTGACGGGCTGGGAAACCCGTTGCTCCAATCTTCACAGGAAAAAACCATGCTGCCCATTCTTTCTGTCTGCTTGACTCAAGAAAATCAGCAAAAGTGGAGCTTTTCCTCCCACAAATAAATAAGAAATAATTAATAATATGCATTTTAGCCATTCAGTATTTCAGATACTAGTATTACTGTTGTATTTACCAGTGTCACCTGCCCTGTGCTGCCATTTCTTTCAATGATCACTTGAGGCAGCTTCATCACTTTCAACTGCCAGCAACCAGCATTTAACACACTCTTCCCATTTTAAACACAAGCTGCAGCATTATTAAAGTCATGGTTCCTTTTATTTTTGTATAGTTAAGCAAACTACATTATTTTTTGCCTAAGCAAAGTACATTATTTTTTGCCTTTTTAAAAAAATAGTCATTTTAGTTAATTGCACAATTTTGCAATTACCAAGAATAAATGTGTCAATTGTTTGATAAGGGGTGTTACATGCTAAATAATCAGTGATGACAACTTTTCATTAGATGACCTTAGCCATTAAGTAATGAGGAAACAATCAACAACACAGAAAACATACTAGTGTTTAATTAATAAAGTATATGCAATCATAATTGACTTGTTTTGTAATCTAATTGGCAGATCTCACTTTAATCCCAAAACAACCTGCTGACAGTTAAAAATAGAAATGAAAGAAAGTTCAAGTTACAAGTTCAATGTTTTTACTATAAAACAATCAGTTTTTATTGATAAACTGTTTATTCTAAAATTTAAATGTAAATTGTGTCTCATGAACTTGTTGAAAAAACAACAACAAATCGAAATAATTAATGACAAAGCCCCATCATATCCATTTGTTTGCCTTATGTCAATTGAAGATCAGAAAGAACTTCACCTTAAGTCAATCTGTAGATCTCCAGGACATGTTTCCAATGACAGCAAAGACCTACACACACATGACAGTATAAGTCCTTAGTGAATTGAAATAATTTTATACACCTCACATTAGGGATGGAGGTCATACAACTGTCATAAAATAAGGAATCAGCTGTAACGCATGTCTTCCTAACCAATTAATGGCTCTTCAAATTGGAATACATATAATATGGCACCCTTCACTTACCCCACATATTACTTGAATTACACTGTGCCATGGTAACCAAGGCTACCTTCATCAAACATACATTCACATACAGAACTCTTGTATTAAATGCAAGATAGAGATAAAAGTTTGGTAGTTTCTATTGTTCTGTGTAACATTTTTTGAGTAAGGAAATATTGTGCACAAAAAGTTTAATGAGAAATACAAGTTTCATGGAATGTCTGATTTATGTTCAAACATATTTAGTCGTTGTGTTGTTCCATTTTAAAGTTAATTATTAAATAAGCCAATCGTGTTGATAAATAATAATGTGCATATGTACGTAATAATGTTCATACAAATAGTGATGTTAATTAACACAAGTAAAAAAAAAAAGAGTAGGCATTGTGTCTTTGAATCATTAATCTCAGTTTGTAAAAAAAGAATACCACAAAAGAATTTCCCCTTAATGCAGAAAACACATACATGAATTATGTATGAATTATATATATAAATCCTACCAGCATAATGTTTTTGTGTAGTCTATTTAATTTCATACACAACAAATCACAGTTTTATGCCAAAAAAGTACAGCAAATACCCACAACTAATATTTTCCTTGTCCCTATATATCTAGCTCATTAACTTGCTACAAATTTTAACAGGAACCCAAATTTAGGGTTTAACTTGCAATTTGATCATGGAACAATGTTTTTGTTGATTTACTTTTGTGTTTTTATGTTATCTTAAAAAATAAATGTAAAAAAAAAAACATTTCCTTTTGCATATGAACATTACAGCAGTACCAGCATGGCAGAATTTTACTCGACCTCCTTGCAACTGCCAGCGTATCCTGCAAGGCTCACCTCCACTGTAATTGGTGTATTGTGAAGGGTCCTGTCAGGATAGTGTATGGGTCTGTAGTCGGTTGTGACGATCCCTTTACCAAACCCATTAAAAAAAGGGGAAAAAACACTGAACACTGGTAATGAACTTAAGTCAAGTTGTTGTTTGTTAGAACTTGCAATTTGTATTTTCTTCAATGATTTTTTTTATCTATATTCCACTATATTATTAAAAAAGCACTAAAATATGTTTCAGGAAGGCAAGGTAGCCATTACAAAAGTTGCCAATCTTCTACTGTGTCTCTGCTGCAAAGAGCAGGTTGGATTTGGAATGCTTAAAGCTAAAGTAAGTTATTGACTTACAGAGAACAATTCTGTAAGTACCAAAACACATTCTAAAAAGATTAAAAATCTTTATCTTATGAATGCTTTAAGCATATTAATTTACAATTGTCAGGGTGAGCTATTGTAATCACCTGATATGTTATGTCTGGCAACATTTTTTAAACATCTTGTTTAAATTACTGAATTCGAATTCATTAATTCGAAATTCTTCAAATTTTATTCGTGCAGATCTATGGCACCAAGGTGTGGCAGGTCTGGGGTATGACCATTCTTCATATATGATTATATAAAAAAAACTTAAATCTTTAAAAAAAATATAACCACAATGCTATGTTTCATATATGGCTATTTGGTAAAAACTTGAAAATAAAACTTTTGTTTGTATATTCCAGGCAAAGGCCCTTGCAAGCTACTTGGAGGAGCCTCTCTCTCAGATAGCAGCCTCCTGATACAATCTGACACACCGTCTGACACACAGTCTGACACCTGACACACAGCCTGACACAGTCTGACACATAGCCCACAGTCACCATGGGATCTGATCCTATAGTCTTACTTTCCAAAAATAAATTGTAGCCAGCACTTATTAATAATTTAATACAAAAATTGAGTGCATTGTGTGTTCTAAAATACAGTTTTGTTAGATTATTGCCAATGCACAATTAGTTTTCATGTAATTATCCTATAGTTTGTTATATTATTATTGGGTTTATTTATTATTTCAAAAGCAATAGTATACAATGCATTCATTCATGAATACTGATACAGATAAACAGCAGTCAGATTACAACCATTTAAAATTAATAAATACACACAAAAATGAGTAACTATTTTTAATACCATTTTTTTATTTTGCATTTTTACTTTTGCAGGAATGTTTGATTGCAATCTATGTTATTTTTGTGAGAGTATGTCTACATTTCAAACATTAAAATAGATCTATTATCTAAATTTTATTTCTATTGGGGTACCACCAATGGATAACATAGAGCAACACAATTGAATTCATGTTTCAACAAATCATCAATATTTTGTTCATGTTTTGGCATGTTTATCCATTGTTCAAACATTTTGTGTTTGATATATTTGGCATTTCATATTGTATATGCTGGTCCACTACTAAAATAGATCAGATGTACTGACGTATATCAGCTGGAGGTCTTGTGTTATAATGTGTTCTAACCCTTTCAATGTCATGACTTCAACTAAAGACAAATATTAAATGTTTCTACCTACATTTATTTATAAAAATGAATATATTGCCCAAACTCAAGTATGGTAATTTATTATTTGAAAATTAAAAGAATGTCAGCTATATTTACCTTTACCACACTGAACTTGTTTAGAACTTTTTTTTGGTTTTGTAATAATTTACTTTATTTCTTCATTTTAATTGTGCTGTTGGTGTATGGTAGATATGGATTGTTGTTTTATCTGTTGCATGAATGTTAATAATAAATGTTTACATGAAAAATAAGTGTTTTCGTCATTTTTCATTTACCATTTCAAATGACAACTGTTGCATTTATTAATGAGGGTCCAACACAATGCAGTCTAACAATAATTTCCAAGAATAGACTGTATTCAGAATGCCCTAGGTTTAAACACAGGCTGAGTCAAAATTGAAGTTGATGATGTTAAACTTATAAGCCACCTTGATTTGTTGGACGCAGTCTGGATGCGGTATCAAATCTCATTTTCCTAATACAGTTCTTGCCAAGACTTAAGTAATTGTAAATAGATGAAAAGGTATATTTTAGTCTGAATAAGCCAAGCCTATTTCTAATTGTAATCAAAAACCAATGTGCAATGTTTTCTTTTTTCATTGTTTAGATATGCAATTTACATGTCTTGGCTAAACAAATTGAAGGAATTTAAGCATTTTTCAGAAAAACAAATCAACCGTTAAAATATATCATTTAGTTAAACTATAAAGAAAACATCTTAAGACGAAGGGAACTGTCGAAAATCAAATGAGGAATAACTGATGGGGATCGGTGCGTTTTACCTGGAAAAGATCACCCTGCATACCGTCAAATAAACCTTTAATAGTTGGATACCTTTAAAACTCTCCGTTTATCACAAGGGCATCCGAAACGTTGCGTTGCGTATGGACAAAGGTTAGTAGAAAATCAAGTACGTTATTTATTTTTGCGCTATTTTATCGAAAGTACTGGTGCAAGCTTTATTTTGAAGCATTCTGAGCTTCATTTTAAGCTCTTTCTTAAAACGGTTTTTAGAATTTGATCATTCTCTGCTTCCTCTTAAAGTTTAAGTCTTCAGTCGACCGCCAGGCTTCAAATTTGCCCACACTGGCCTGTAGCTACTATTGAATCCATAGAAGCTGTCATATTAAACATAAAATACTTTCTATATGATTGCATTTTAACTAAAATGAGGTCTAAAAGAAATGGTCAAATGCATTGTGTTCAAGTTTAACTCCCAAGTTTAAATTGGGGCGAGTAAGTGGAATGCACTGGATTCTGAAATCTCCAGAGTAAAATTTACTGTACATTTTATATATTTTATGCAAATTTTTGTCAGAAAACTTATTTCCCACAAATGTGTGCATCATTGTTATACAATATGGAAAATATATAGAAAAAAATATATAAATCATGATGAACCTTCTGACTTGAAGAAGCATAAATATAATGATTTGTCATCGCTCACATTATTGAAATAATAAAAATTTCTGTTACAGTTATATCCCTTTTATCTGATGTTTTTATGATGGAATGAAAAGGGTGTGTGCTCATTTGTACTTGAAACAGAAACATTTAGAAAAAAATGAGAGGCTTCTCATATCAGATATGTTGATTCCTAAATTTAAAAATGGCAGTGTTTAAGACATTTTCATAAAATATACACATGAAATCTGGTTACATAGTACTATTAGGTCTGAATGTAGAGATATTTCACAGTAAATTGGATTCATATTAATTGGGAAGAATGTCTCTATGAGGTTGATTAATTGATAGCTAAGTTACATTTTGTGTTTATTTTGGCATTAAACTAAATACTAGTAATTTATTTTAATTGGTTTAGTTGTCCAACCTACCGTATTCACTCATGGAAAGGTTGCACGCGTGTAATTGCCGCAAAATTTGAAGAAAAAATCCTAATGTAAAGGCTGCACGGTTTATACAGCAGAGCTCCGCTTAATCGCCATTTTGATCATGTTAATTTCATATGGAGGTTTCGTTTTATTGACAGGCTGTATGGATAAGAATATATGACAAAGTCCTATGAGCATTGCAACATATACCAAACTCTGAAAAGGCACAGAACAAAGGTATTTCACATGCAAGCCAAGCGAAAAGTAAGAACAAATGTGTTGTGAGTCATATAATGAAAAGAGCAAACCAGACAGTTACCGCCTTGGAACGGTCAGTCGGCAATATGGAGTTTAGCACTGATATTTCCTGTCTATAAAATGCAACTTCAAAGAGATTGTCGGCTCGTATCAAAGCTGTGTTGTTTTATCGGCTCTGCTATGAAATTCTTTGATCTGCATGGTAGTGTGCACGTGACATTTCAGCTGGGTGAAATTGTTTGATGATGCAAACATTCAGAAATATGATACAGAGATAAAACTAGGAAGTAATTTATAAATTATGGAATATGTTCATGTTGGTTAGTGTTTAAATATTATAATGCATTTTTAAACAAAATGTTTGAACTAAATTAGATCGCTACCGGTAAAGCATAGAAGCATACACTCCTCTCGCTCATATCCTCCATCAACCTCCTATTTAGAGAGCTCACCTAGTTATATAACGAAGTAATCGCATGGCGTTCCAAAAATCGGCAGAATAGTTCTTGAAAAAATGTCCCAAGGCCTTACACCTATAGAATGGCCGCACCCCAACTACTTAACGATAAAATCGGGTAAAAAAGTGCGGCGATTACATGAGTGAATACGGTATTAATTTTGAACAACCAGCTAGTTTTTCTACAGTAATACTTTATAGTGTTTGCACACAGCTTCCTATCAGTTATAGTTCTCCAGCTATGTGTTGGCTCACTCAACACTTTTCGTATGTGATTTATTGGCAAGTCTCTTAAGTAACAGAAAAATGTTTTGAACTGCTCTTTTTACCTCAGTGTTTATGTTCAAGATATGTTTTTTTCTTATTTCTTGCTTATTTATAAATGAAAATGTTGTTGTTGTTTTAAAATACTTTGCATAATATAGTATTAGGACTGCTTACTACAGATATCATCAGCCAAGTACCCATCTTTTCCTTTATGTTTCATCCCTTATTGAATATTCTGGTACGTTCTCCAGATGGTTGGGAAGCATGCTATTAACTGCTCGTTTATGATGGTTTCAAGTGCCACCTCAATTTCTCGGAACCAAAGCCAACAGACTGCTCAATCTGTAACATTGCTTAGCGTCTGGACTGTAGCCCATCTAGAATCCAGTGCTTCTTATCAATAGTGACTGTGCAGGGAAACCCTTGCAGCATATTTCCACAGGAAAGATTGCTTTTTTCCTTCATTGGAGACTGCTAGTTTCTACAGGGTCATGGCACTTCAAAAGCCTTCGTTTCATACAATTACCTCAGTTGTCACATGGTACAGTCAACTTGACCATTTTAAACCTGTGTGGTGTGTGGGACCACATACCAGATAAGAATGTCTGGTAGAAAGTTTGTAGGAACACTGTCTGGACAGACTAGCTTCTGACCAAGATCTTATATTTACCCTCATCTCCCAGCTTCTGGGTTCTTAATCTTATAGTTGATTTGTGTTGCTAAGTTTATTCTTTCTCTCTCAAATCTGCCAATAATGTAAGCAACTTAGTGATGATGCCACAGATATTTGCCCTAAGTAAGTGCCGATTTGCATGATGAAAGTATATGCTGGATAGTCCCGTTTTCTTCTCAAAGCTGGCATGACTGGTCTAAAGTCACTTTCCACCAGTGAATATATGGATCTATGGACAACTTGTATTTATAGGTACAGACTGGACCAGTGCACATGATACACTATAAAGAGATATGTTAAAGGAGTTATCCGATAGTTTACCTATATTAAAAACACATACCAAAATCTATCTTACCTACAATAATTACTAAATCCAACCAAAACTAAGATTTTGAGTGTTGTTTGTTTTTTGTGTGACACTTAGTTAAAAGATGATTTATATTCCAGGATATATGAATTATGCTAATATAAATATATGAAATAATAATAAATCATGCATATATTCAAAAGATAAAAATTTAAAAGCCACAATGTTTTGACGTTGAAAGACAGCTCTAACTCCAGAAGCTGTAAAAGAATGACATAACTAACATTTGACTTGCAGAAAATTGATTTAACTTTCTTAATCAGGCTGTTGTTATTTTACCAAAAAGACACAAAGCAAACATCACAACTGACAATTCTAGTGAAACTATTTATTTTTATGAATGTGATTTCTGAATGGTAATCATATTTTCAGTGCATATTGTTTTTTTTTCATTTCTTTCTTTTCAGCCTCTACAATAACATATTTACTGAGTATGTGCATCACATTGTGACATCACAGTAAGTAAAATGGGAGGGTTATCCTACCTGTTTTATGGAGCCGCAGGTGTGGCAGTTGGGGCGATACTGATGGGCAATTTATCTCCCCTGTTTATACCCAAAGCACAGCTAGTCACCTCGCAATACCTGGCCCAGGCAAAACTTCAGACAATCGATGGCAAAAATACAACATTTAGTGTAAGTAAGTGAAAGCATACTGCTCTATTTCAGTTCAGTGAAGTCAGATTGAACTTAAAGAAAGCAAATATGTACATAGGGTGGGATTATAGAGATTTCATACCATTTATTCAATTTATTGTTAAGATAAAGCCAGTAGCATTTTTGGATAATATTTTTCAGAGCAATAAGTGAATCACTTGACCGTTATGTAATTATTGGCTTTAAAGATTATTCTTTGATCATAATGTTGCTTGATTTTCTATAATAATATAATATATATAATATAACATAAATACATATAATATATATATTATAATAATTATAGTTGTTATAAAATCCTGTCTGAGGAACTCGTTGGTTTTAAAGCTACTGGGTCACAGTCTTGCATGCATATGTGACTAGTAGAACCTCACAATCTGCACTTCTTAAATATTTAATTTATTGCATCACTAATGGTCAATCAGCTTATTGTAAATAACTGACATATACAACAAAAATTATGTATATAACTACATGTGCAGTTAGGACATATACTAAGTTACTTATTAAACTTGAAATGGCTTAAATAATTGGCTTAGTGATTCTTTTAATTCTCCCAACATAATAACAAAAAAGACTCGAAGGCCAGCAAGTTTACAGATCATCTAGCAACAAGTGCAATATTTAATTCCATTATTCTCTGTGGTTTGACTAAGTTTTGCTCTCTTTTTTAAAAAATGATAAAAAATGCAAGTTTGACCAACTGTGACCAAGTTGCTTTTAAGTTGTATTTAAATTTTCCCACTGCTTACCAAGAGTCGTTTATTTTTCGTAATAGTCTTGAAAAAAGTGATGGTTATGAATTCGTGTTTTCGTCATTCTTTACTCTGTACAAAAATAAAAGCTATCGTATTGTAAAAAACATGTACGGTAGATATCAGCTGGATGCATATTTACCCTTTTTACCATACCTGTGTTGCAGGCAGGTGATCTCTGGAAGAAACATGGGGCTGTTATTATGGCTGTTCGAAGACCTGGATGATCTTTGTGCAGGGAGGTATGTACATATAGTTCATCACTGTCATGAAAGAGTGTAGTTACCATAACCAGATGCTTTTGGATAAAAACAAAACAAAACAATTTTTTTTACTTGGCATGTATTTATAAGCAAATAACTTATTATATGATTAATATTTTATAATAAGAAGTAAAAGTTTTACAATCAGGCTTGGGAGTTGACTGGTACAAAAAAAAACCTGCTTTTAAATGACTATTCAACACATAGCTCCACATGCAGACACATTTCTCTATTTAGATTTCGCCCAAGCTCAAATATTGATACGAAGGAATCTTCTTATAGGAACATCATGTTAGATTTTCTATTTGTATGCCCCAGGATGTTGGCATATAGCTGTCACTATGTTCATTTGTCTTTTTGTATGTACATCTTTCCATCCCATTTCAGTGTCTCAGCCATAACTGAGATAATTTTACAGTTCATTCACAAAATACACTTAAAGGTGTCTTATCTATAACATTTATTGACAAGTGCGACCATAAAGGTCAAGGTTATTTAATTTATTTTATTGAAGCTCTTTTCTTACAAATGGCTATTTAAGATATATATATTAGTTTTGAGTCAAAAAATGTTTTTAACATATATTCTATCTAATTTCACCATTGTACTGCTTTACACATGTCCTGCATACCATTTTCAAGTGCAACTTTCAGGTCAAAGTCATATTAAAGGTCATTGTGTCTTCAGTGGCATGTGTTGATTTCATTGATATTCTTGTGTTATACACCATTATTATTATACCTGGCAAGGCTGTATGTATCTTTTTAAGTCAGTGAAGAGTTTAAACAACTTTAAGTAGCTATTTAAAATTGGAGCTTTAGCAAAATCTCAGCTGAGAAAGTGAGACATGTTAAGCAAGTTAAGAATAGTTTTGTTATAATTGTGTTTGAAATAAAAATCTGTGTGTACCGGTTTTGCAGGAGGCCCAGAGCCTGTCCTCTCTGCTACCCGACATGGAGGCCCGAGGTGTCCGCCTTTATGGCGTCGTTCATGAGACTCTCGGTGCCGAGGACTTCAAGACGTTCTTCAAGGGGGAGGTCTTCTATGACCCGAAGGTATGTAGCCAGCAAAACAGAACATTTTACTTCAATGATAAATAAGAAGTATTTTGGTTGTTATAAATAAACCTATTTGTTTCACTAAAGCCTGGGTATCTTATATAGGTATGTTATACAGCATTAAGGAAGAGTGAATATTTGGGTTAAAGCTGCTGTTTTTCTTATTTTTGAAAATTGTTGAAGATGCCTTCAATGGAATGTCATAAGCTCTTAAATATATTTTTATTGAGCTACCACATATTTGTCATTTGTCACATGATACTACTTTGGATTTTTTTAAGTTACTTCCTTTCAAATTTTATTGCTTGACATACAAATTACGTTGTATTAAAACTGAAAGAAATGAATCAAGTCAGTGTGCTTTATAAGACATTGGCATCCCTCACTGTACAGTTGGCACATCTCGCTGCATGGTTGGCACAACTTGCTGTATGCCCTTCATCTATCATAATTGCATACTTGTTCATATTCCAGTATTTTATTGAACTAATAGGACTTAAAAATATAACATTTTTTGTTGTTGTTGTTTTTTCTGTCTGATTTGTTGTTGTTTTCTATATAATTTTGTTTTATTTATATATTAATCTATGTATGCAATTACTGGTATTTTATTGGAGTTCAGGTAAAGATATGTTATGACATAACTCTTGTTTCTATTCTTACTTTGAGAAATGAAAGTAACAAAGTACACATGGTGAAAAATATTATAATACCAATCCATGGTTGTTGTTTTCTTGACAATTTTATGTGATTTTTTTCAGCTTTGAAAGAAGAAAAGATGAAACGAATCTGTTATTTAAACACTTTAAGGAAATATTATTTTGTGATCCATGGCGTTTTCATAGATCAAAATAAGGACAAAACTATTTTGGTAATTCTCATTTTATCAGGAGGTGTGCTTTTTTTTGCAGAGGATATTATTCGGTCCTGTAGAAAGGTGGATGCACACTACTGGTGGTCTCTTCATCATATCATTCTATAAATACTTTGCTTCTAAACTTCCTGGAAACCTTGATGGCGAGGGAAGGTTACTGGGTGGTAGGTCTCGTCATCCGTTTCTAAAATGGCAAAATGAAATGGCAGCTATATGTATTTATAAAAGGATATTTTTCTGTCAAGGAAGTAGTCCTGATCAGTTTATAGAATATTATAGTTTTTGGTAAAATATTTTGACTTGTAGAAAATAACACGGACAGTAGATTTGCAGTATACTCAAAAAAGCTTTTATATTTGTTTTAAATATGATAACTGATTACTAAAATTAATTGGTGAAAACTACATTGTAGAGTTAAAGTTTCATTTTGTCATTTTACTTTGTATGTTAGTCTATTTATCACTATGCATGTACCTGTATTGTCACATATCCTAATATTTTACAGCATGTCTTCTATGGTCCACAAGAAAGGTGGTGCAGTTTAACAGGAATCCTTAATATAAAGACCATCATGCGTGTTGTTGAGTCAATTAGAAATGAAACACCTGGAAATCTACAGGGTGAAGGGCGCTTATTAGGAGGTATATATATATTACATTGACAATCCTGTGGCTAGAAAATGTTTACTTTAGTTCAGATTTCCAACCATTATCTACAACTGAAACACTCACTTTAAATTCAGGCTTCAAAGGGTGTGCCAAAGTGAAATCCCAGACATTAAACTTGCATTTTTTTTATTTTGTTTATTAGTTCAATACAGCTTTTCCAATAGTTTTGCCAAACTAGCTGCTTCTCTAGTGGCTGTTTCATCAAGAGTTGTTTAAGCATACCTAGCTTTGTGACGTTCATTTTCTAACATCCTTTCAGTCGAAATTAAAATTAATCAGTGTAATTTAACCCATTCTAATTCCTATTTTCCAACAACTGCATGCCAACACTAAGCTTAAGACTCAGCATAAAAAGTGCAGCAGCAAAAAGTGCAGATCCTGATATCTGTAGTGATATTGTTAAACCCTCACTGTGCTACATCAGTTAATAACTGCAATACAAAATATTAGACATTTGCTGTCACATAGATGCAAAGGTAACAAGAAATATTGGTCAGGACTCATCAACAAATAGTGCAGGTCCTGACTGGTCTGGATATACAATGTACTGATATTGTTACACTAAATGTTACATGTACTGATATTGTTATCCCTAGTGCACTGCATGTGCTGATATTGTTATCCCTAGTGAACTGAATGTGCTGATATTGTTATCCCTAGTGAACTGAATGTGCTGATATTGTTATCCCTAGTGAACTGAATGTTCTGATATTGTTACCCCTAGTGAACTGAATATGCTGATATTGTTATCCCTAGTGAACTGTATGTGCTAATATTGTTATTCCTAGTGAGGTACATGTACTAAATGTTATTTCTAGTGAACTGCATGTGCTTGATATTGTTATCCCTCGTGAACAGTATGTGCTAATTTTTTTATCTTTAGTGAACTGTATGTGCTGATATTTTTATCTTTAGTGAACTGTATGTGCTGATATTGTTGTCCCTTGTGAACTGTATGTGCTGATATTGTTATCCCTAGTGAGGTACATGTACTGATATTGCTATCCCTAGTGAAATACATGTGCTGGTATTGTTACCCTGTGCACAACATGTACTGAACTTGATCATTGGACAATTGCATACAGCACTGGTTGGTTTACATAAGCACTATATGGGAAGACCAGGTAAGGTTATCCCATACAAACCTTGTTGCATGATAAAGAAATTTAGAAACTTGCAGTTGATAGTTTGGTTCATTGGCACGGCTATTATCCATGTGAGGATATTTTGCCAAGCCGAATCCCCACCAAAACATTATTTTTTTTATAATTAGAGTTTTTAAGTACAAGATGAGCATAAATATTCTGTGTATTTGTAGCAGCATCTTCATGTCTGTTGAATTCACCTTAATGTTACAAATGACTGTCTTTAATGTGTTATTCAAGTTAGCATCATTCTGTATGCACTTATGCTTTTGGCTGTAAGACCAAATTAATACCTCTGAGGTTTTTTTATTTGAATTGTTATATAATGATACATTGGCATGTACATAGTGGCACATTGTCATTCAGGTACAGGAGGCCCCAGATTCAATCCCAGGCTTCAACATACCAGAATAATTAATATGGTAGTGGTATAGCTCCCTTGCTAATGCTCAAGCAAATATAAGGGTAGTTCCATGACTGGTTTGCTGGGTGTCAGGATAATGTGACTGGGTGTGGTATCATACCAGACGTTCACGGCATGCTTTACACAGTGAAGGCAGCACTATATCTGCTTCAAGTGAACACCGTCTCCAGATAACTGAAATACTGTTGGTAAACCCAGTAAGCAATAAACAACTAACATTGTCAGTATAATCTACCTGCCTTACCGGTACTCGATAAATGCTGTGAATCATGGACACAGTATGAGGGCATGTGCACTTTACATGTACGGATATTGTTACCTCATCTATATGATGACTATATTGGACATTGTGATCCATTGCTTCTGTACTTCACATATTCACCTAGTGGATTTTGATTTAGCAATTGATTAATGGCTCTCGTATTAACCAATTACTTAAACCATAACCTGCTATATTTGTTGATAACCCACTATTTCTTTTAGTAGCCAGCTATATGCTTTGTTAATAACCCACTATTTCTGTTAGTAGCCAGCTATATGCTTCGTTAGTAACCCACTATATCTGTTAGTAACCTGCTATATTTGTTAGTAAACCACTATATCTGTTAGTAACCTGCTATATTTGTTAGTAACCCACTATATCTGTTAGTAGCCAGCTATATTCTTCGTTAGTAACCCACTATATCTGTTAGTAACCTGCTATGTTTGTTAGTAAACCAATATATCTGTTAGTAACCTGCTATATTTGTTAGTAACCCACTATATCTGTTAGTAACCTACTATATTTGTTTATATAATTAAAGACTCAGCAGCAATTAGTGCAGATCTTAATCAGACAGCTTCCAGCAGAAGATAGCTGAGCTGGATCTTTACTAGCTGCCAAATGCTTGCAATTTCCTCTTAGCAGGTTTGGAGCTAAATCTGTTTATGATTCCTTATAGTTCAATAGAATCATGTGTTAAATATGTTTGTACCAGTTCTTCCTTAACAACTGCCTACAGTTTCGATTGTATTGCGTCTTGAAACTGTCATAGGAGAATACATGAAAAGTAAACTTAGGGCTGCTTAGTTGAAATGACTATCATTTCCTTGCTCTTTCAATAATGTCTCCCATACTGAGTCCAAGTCCTATCAGACTTTACAGTTCCAGTTGACAATAGTGAAAACAAAATCTGTATGTAAAAATCCTTTAGAGATAGCCTTCCTGTAGCCGTGATACCAATAAGTTACCTGTATATTAGGCCCAGGCTTAAATGATGTTTGTTTTAAATACAATGACACAGTTTGTGGAATTGGCTGACCTAAATACAGTAAATTTATTTGGAATAAGCATAATAATGACCTACTACTGTAAAGCTTCTAACATTAAAATACCTTGGAAACAGTTAAACTGCTTTTTGTTGCATCACACATATAACAACAAAATCTTCAAAGGACAGCATGCTTACTAGGGATGGAACAAATATTGGAATATTAAAATATCAAGTCAGCATTTGAAAAGGGGTATTAGAATTTGAATATTTTATCTTTCTTAGTCACTTTTGTTAAGTTTGAAATTAAATTGAAACAGTATTTCTTTGATGATTGTATTGTCTTCAAACTCTTTAAGATGCTTGCATTATGTGCTCGCGCTATTATAGAGGAGGGGTTGGGGGCCATGTCTCCTGATAACGAATTGCCATCTGGTTAACAGCATAAAATCACTTCACCCCACACAGCCTCTTCTCCACACTTCTCCCACCTAGAGCCAGTCACATCATGCATACAAGTGTGGAAACGTACAATAAATACATGTTGATTCAATGCTGAGTCAATCTGCAAAATGAATCACATAAGACTGACTCTACCCAGCTTCTGTGTTATAATTGTAATAGCTTGCATGTAATAATTGCAATACATTATAAGGCTATATTTTTTATAAGAGTCCACCAGAACTACTTTTATTTTTGAAAACACAACTAGATCACTGTCAAGCAAACGTTGATTGTAGTTTCTTGTTTTAATTACTGTTTATTCTCACTCTACTTAATAATTGTTATTGTATTCCTATACAACACAGGCATACACTTTTTTCTGCTTAGTGTTCCCTCTGAATAACAAAAATTTAAATCTGCAGACTTTACTTAACACACTTAAACATCACAGGCTTACAAGTTTTAAACAGTCTGAATGTATATTGGTTGGTATTTTCAGCAGTTTATCAACAGTCAGTCATCAATCTGACCATCACCTGCATCTGGTCTTTTTGAAAATGCTTCTTTTTATGTGTTGATGTAATTTATAAGAACATAATTGACTGTTTGTGGTTATACATTGTTTGAGCTGTTTAAGCTCCTTTATTTTAACATGTCATAATACAAATAAGTCATTATTTACGCAACAGGTCTGTAAACTGTAAATGTTATTATACACATAACAAAAGGACACTCAAGTTTAAGGTAACCAGTTAATATTACATAATTATATGGTGCTTTGCAGGTCATCTTAACCGTGGTTGGTTACTGTATAGTTTTGTCATAAAAGTTTAAATGTTCATTATAATACTAATTGTTAAGGAACATTGACATTGTTCACAGTTTTATGATCATTTTTTAATGACCACATTCTGTTGCAAATTACCACTGACCAAGTAAAAAAGCACCACTTCTGGTACTTCACTATAAACAGGATAATGGCAGATTGATAATATTGTCATTTGTATTTCAAAAGGAGAAATCGTTGTTCTAACATTAAAAACTATGCTGAATAACTCTACCACTGCTTCTGTTTAAAGTAAGGCTAGTAATGCCCAATTATTGCAGAAATAAAACATTTTACAATGAAAGAAACACACTGAACGAAATGAAAAAATATGCTTTTATGTGCCACTTGGATATAAATTAAAATATGATAGAATACATTTAACGTACATTCGAATATTGTTTTAGGTTTTAATTTACATTCCTAATGTTTACATATGAGCAAAATATTGGTGGTGTCCTTCAATATTCATTGTAGATTAACAATGTTTTGCATTAACATTTCTATTTTCTTGTGCAAAATTTAAACAGAAAAATGCAAACTGTGTCAATGCTGCTCCAAGAAAGCATGATATTGGTTAATGCTGTGTGTTGTAGGGTTTCACTTTACCAAATATATTGCTAGAAGCTTGGAAGCAAATGGAGCAGATGATTTTAACACAGCTCAGAGCTAAACTGCTTCTGCTCTATTTGCTTACTTCTGGTCAATTTATAATTAGCTGATGAATATTTTTAACTAGTTTTATGCAGACTGTAAGGCCCTATTATAAACTAAAAACTAAGATTGATTTTACTGTTATTAAAACATAAATTTTGTTTAACCCTATGGCGACTGTATGTCTGGTGCATCCATCCTAAGAATGATAAATGTTCTATATTTACCTTTTTACTTACAGGGGTGTTTGTGATTGGTCCCGGTGAGCAGGGTGTGGTGTTTCAGCACCATGAGAAGGTGTACGGTGATTATGCAGACCTCGCACTTGTCAAGGATGCTCTACTGAAGGTCAACAAATCTCAGTAGTAGCAGTTAATAAACAGTATTATATTAACCAGAGTGGTTACTTTCATACAATCCTATATATTTGTTCATTACTTTTGTGTTAATGAAAACTTAGGATAAATACTTTAAACCATACTCCCATGAAACAAAAAAGTAAAAAAATAACTCTAAACAAGAAGTATTATAAAAGGCACAAAAAGCTGAATAAAATAATGGAAACTGAACCCTCTTTGGACCTGAACTTAATTCAAACAAACAGCCAAACATCAGTCAAACCACATCAAAGTCATGATAATGTTAAAAAATGTGAACAGTGTGACAGTCACAATGTTTAAAAATCAAACAGCTTGAATCGTCATATTTGGTATACATGTTTTTTGAGTGGCCCAGTATCAAGATTATCCAAATAATTCTGATCCAGTCTAAAAACATGACCGTCAGGAGTGTGGCCATTTTCCCAATATGGCTATATAGGAAAACTTCTTCTTGTCAGAAACCACAAGAGCTAGAGCTTCGATATTTGGTTTATATATTCCTTTGATGGCCTTCTATCAAGATTGTTCACAGAATTTTGATCTGTCCAAAAGCATACCCACAAGGGCTAAATGTCTATGGCACTCAGGTCAGCGATCAGTCTGATTAAATTCATATCCTGAAAACCGCTCCGCTTTGTAAGCTCTGTCTCTAGTGAGATTGGTGAGCGATATAGGGCCATCACACGTCCCTCGTTTTATTTTTGTTCCTCTTACAATTTTGTCTTTTTCTTTTTATACTTAATGAATTGCGAAGTTTTCTGATATTATTTTCAACTGCAGACCTTTCAAAACAGGTTCGGAGTTAGTAAAAAACTATGTGTTGGTAATTATGGCTCAAATAGTTTTCTTACGAGTTCGTACAATGTTGTTTCCTCCCCTTACTGATAATTACTATGATGACCTTATTATTTATATATTCATATTAAGTTAACAAGTATCATGGGTCCTTTACAAAATACAGTATTGTACACTGAAAATGTTAATGTATGTTTATCTCGTGACTAACCTCTTAGCTAGTGCCATTTGTTACTTTTAGTTTTTTGCTGTTGTCATACAAAGTTATAAAATGATATTTATATACTAAGCAGAAAATAGTGTAGAGTACTGTAGAACATGACTAAACAACTCCCAGCAGGAGCTGGCTGATCTGGACTGTACACTTTCTGGTTAAACCTGATCATTTATAGCATAGCCCACTAAGAGAGTAAGGTTTTCTGCAAAAAAAGAAAAGGAACTTTTTTTTCCCATTTTATTAATAAGTTAAGGCTAGACTGCTAGACTGTTATGTGGTGTTTTTAAAGTGACTTGGTCACAAGTGCTAAGTTTTTAACTAAAATTTACCTCCCTTAAGATTAAGAACGTACTATCTTCTAACCAGGCGTACTAGTAATTAATGTCATAGTGTCTATATCAGTCGTAAACAATACATTGATTGACTCAATCGTGAAGCAGTAATTTAAATATAAGGTCCATATCTAAAGGTTATATGTCATGTACAAGACAAGACCGACTTAGTCGCTTTACTACATCAAACGTACAGTTATCTCTGCAGATCTCCTCTATTTATACAAAGAGGCTTTTCAATACTTTCCTTTTGTTTGTCATAAATTGTCAGTGTGTCACATGCAGGTAATGGCAGAGAGTCACATGAGAGTGTCACTCTGAATGTAACATCTAGTTCTCAACCTCCACATTGTGTGGATTCATTATGATTAGTACCAGATATAGGGGGGTTTGGGAAGAAAATATGTCCAATACAAGGAATACTGCATATCGTGATTTTACTTCTGTAAATCACATTAAAAAAGGTATTAAAAGAATGTCCAAGTTTATTGTACACTTGCTAGTTATTGTGTTTATTTATGATGTCACTTTGTTACTGTGTCTGTTGTGATAAAAGTTATTTAAATTCATGATGTAAGTTTTACTTTGTTGTGAGCTAATGAAGCACATTGGCAAAATAGACGTTATTCTAGAACAATGTGCTGATACTTTCACTTAACAATATACAACTTGCATTATGTTTGAATTATTTTTCTTTAATGGAATAAAAGATTAAAAAATTCATGGAAATGTTTTTGTTATTATTTTGTCAGACAGCTTAATGTTCATTTTATTGAGCAAGCTCAATTAAGGGATGCTCCATATGCACCTATCTAGATCGCTTAAGAGTTGCTGCCCATATGTATTGAGATGGAAACACAAAGGTCATAGCATAATAAAATTGTCAGTACAGAATTTTACACCATATGCAGGATTACATTTTAATTTGTATTAATATCAATGATAATGGGTAAAATTGCAGGTAACAGAGCAGTAATCAGCACAACAGATGAACAGCACACTGCCATACTGTAATTCATTCCTTTGTTGATATAAAGCATTTCCATCTCTTTTTTTTGGATGACTTCTGACTGATTAATGAAATATGTTACACTATCAACTTTATAGTTTAGTATCAATTATTGGACCAAGTAAAAAAAAAAAAAAAAACACAAGACAGATTAAAATTCAACAAGTTTTCTTTTTAATTAAATAGTAAATGCACAATCCACAAAAGGTGTTCAATATTTACAAATCTGACAAAAATATAGACGAAACATGGGATGGAAAAAGGTGAAGTGGTTAAACAGTACGAAAGCCTTTCAGACAACTGGAAACTCAAATATGGCTAAGAGATTCAAAACATTTAAAGTAAAAATGTTAAAAAGTAAATGAGAAGTATCAAGGGAATGGTAGTCATGTGTGCCCCCTTGAAACAAAAAAAAAGAGCATATACATAAGTAAATATGGTGCATGATAGAACACCATGAAGCACAACACTGAATGAATTATATTATCACATCTGAGACAGAAGCCTGCTGGGCTATAGTGCCCTCGCAGACATCACACAGGCATATAATGAAATGCAGAAAGCTCTGTGATGGTCACCTGCAACTGGACAGGTGCTGGTATGTACACAACATGATGGTCTTTAATATACATATGGTCGAATACAGATTGCTGCTGAAGTCTTGTTCACCCAATCCACTACAATCTACATCTCAAGGATGCTGGTCAAGCTACCTGTACAAACTTGAACAACTATGTACACAAGGCAACCGTTCTAATACATTAACAGCATAAATATGTCTGGCAGAACTATGGCTCATGAATGTTGTACAGGCATTGCCCACACGACTAGAACTTGATAGCAGAATAGGAAGAATGTTAAAATGAGTACATACACTTGACTTTTTTTCCAAGAACGTCAATCTTTACATTGTATCAAACAGAGGAACATGTCATCTATTATGTCAATAAATAATACCGCAGGATGAAAGCACAATGTGAAAATGCCATTTTATGTATACAGTGTGATGATATGAAGAGAAGATGAAGGATGGACTAAGAATGAAGCTACACTGGAGACCAGCCCACATTTTATACAAAACTATAACATGTATGAAAATTGCATATACATGCGTACAAAAATTAACCGACAGCAAACAAAATGTTTCTGAAAATGTTAATAAAGGTTTTCTGAATTTAGCAAAACATATAGACATCTTAATGTCAAGTGTTAGTCAGAGATGGGAACAAAGCATCAACATCAGTTATTGTTTTTAAATACTTAAAAGTGATGCAATTATTGGCATTAAAGTGATGTTAAGCTTTTACTGGTGAAACACCCAGACAAAATCAACTGCGGCGCAGAAGTTTGGTAGGAATGCATTTGAATAATGGTCTCTTTTGATGTGAAATCGATTAACAAAATCCAATTACATACTTTTTAGGACCATCTTTTGCATAAAGCATGTCTTACTATATCAAATATAATTTCAAGTGTTTGAAGTTATCTTTGTGTTCATTTGCATAATAATTTAGCTGCACTTTTCTACTAAAGGCAAGGTACCTGGTATAAAAGTTAATTTGTCCTTTAAAATTTGTTAGGCATTTTGAAAGAAATAATTTCAGTATCTAAAAATTTAATAGTAAAAAGTAAAAAAAAATTATACAAATGATGTTAACTGTAACAAAATAAACAAAGCACTAAAATATTGTCCTCTTCATTTAATGGACGGTTACTACATTGTCAATAAAAATAAAATGAATTACCCAACAAAGTTATGGTAAAGCACATAGTGAATGGTTGGTTTTGCTCAGTATGTTGCTTATGAGCTCTTGACTAAAAATTTAACAAAACAAGAATTATCCATGAAGAGAATGAAAACCCCTTGATACTGTTCTGTGTTTGAGAACGAAGGACTCAATTTTAAAAAAGCCAGTCCTGGCATTCCAATGATATGTGCAACTAGGCTTGATACTTCTGTCCTGTAAAGTTTCATCAAAATAAAAACAATGGTAACAGAGAAACTGCAAGGACAAATAATGTTTACAGTACTGATAGCCCTACTGGCATGATGCAAATACAGTATCTTAGGGCAAAAATAACTAGAGGGAGTGGAGTTAAATAAACAATTAGATAAAAAAAAGTGAAAACACCAACTAATTAACAAAACCACCAAAGAAACATAATTCTCAGCGCCTCATATTCAGTGTATTGGGCAACCCCCCACCATTGAGGTAGCTATAGGTAGCGTACACATTGTTGGACTGTGGAGGCTGCATGTGCTGCTGAAAGTGTTGCTGGGGATTCATGGGATTCATGTTCATATGGTTCATGGGGTTCATGTTCATATTGAGTGGCATCTGCATGGTGAGGTTGGGCTGTCGCAGCTGGTTGATGAAGCCAGCATTGTGGATGTAACTGGTGTTGATCATGGGCTGCTGGAGCCGGTAGCTCTCCATCATATAGTTCCTTGGGATCATGTTAGCAGCAGGCTGAATTGTTACGTTTGGGGTTAAAGCAGCATTTGGATTGACAGGCACATTTGTATTCTTCTTGCTGGAGGATCTAGCACTCTTTTGCTGTTGTTGCTGAGGCTGTTGTTGTTGAGGAGGAGCTTGTTGCTGATACTGCCGTTGGTATTGCTGCATGGTTTGCTGGTTAAGGCTTGGCTGTGATGCCATTGTCCTCATCATTGAAGTTGGTGGAGCCATGCTAACTGAAGGGGGAGGAGTCAGATTTGGAGGTGGTGTCATCTGGTTCTCAGGTATGTCCATTATGCCATTAGTGAGTTGCTGCAACTTGGCTAGACTACAACTGTTTTGACCACCAAATCCCACAGCATTACCTTGACGGACATTTTGCGGACATGGTGTTGTATTATGTGCCAAGCGCTGGGTTTGTGACTGCTGCTGTTGTTGCTGCTGCTGTTGAAATAATAATTGTAAGTTGTTGGATGGCACGAAGTTCATGGATGAGGTGCTGACAATAGGCATGTAAGTGTTGCCCATCATTGCAGGGTTTACAGTATCCATGTAGGTACAAGGCATGTAAGAAATCTGGGCAGGATTGTTACTGAATTGAATGTTATTGCTACAGAATGCTTGTTGCTGTTGTTGCTGCTGTTGCTGTTGTTGCTGCTGTTGTTGTTGTTGCTGCTGCTGCTGCTGTTGCTGTGCACAATCAGAGAATGCAAGTTGCTGCTGTCTATGCTGCACCTGTTCACTGGATGCGTTTTGCATTTCTGTACTGCTGATTGATGTAGGAGACTCTAAGCCTGGTAACTGACTGACGTCAATCTCATTACCATACCTGGGGTTAGTCATGTTGGAGTTCGGAATGGTATTCATCTGAGGATTGGGTGAGAACATCTGAGTGTTCATCTGGTTACACTGGGGACTGAGAGTGTGGTGAGGACTAAGAGTGTGATGTGGACTCACGGTGTGGTGGGGGCTAGGCAGATGAGGGCTAGGCATTGGCTGGTGAGGGCTCTGGTGATGAGGACTTACAATGTTGTGTGGACTGGGGTGGGGGTGCCGCGGACTCTGGTTTGCTGTAGGCTCCGCCCGCAGGCAGGGCTCCACACTCGGCACATTGTGTACACTGTGCACACTGTGAACACTTCCTGCACTAGCCACACTGGCTATGTTGTCTATGCCTGACAAATCATCCCTAGGTACCATGTCTAACTGATCTGTCATGGAAGTTGCACAGTCATCATTATGTTCAAGACTACTTTCCAGCTCAGCTGCTGCAATGACTTGCTCCAAGTTCTCTGTTGCCCGAAGTGCCTCTTGGGAAGTGTCACTATTAAAATCTTGCAAGTTATCATCACTGGGAATATCTCCCATTGAATTATTGTCTATCTCATCACAATCATCATAGTCATCGTTCTCCATGTCCTCATGTTCCATTTCTGCCACTAAATGACTTGTTGCAGTCATAGCACTGCTGTCAACAAGATTTTGTTCTTCTGGATCCTGTTTCTGAGTACTATCAATATCACATGTACCTAGTATCTCATCTTGTTCTGCTACTGTATGCTTGTTTCCCGTTTCCTTTGAACAAGTTAGTGTCTGTTCTGATGGATCATTGGTCAAAAAGTCAGAAGGAGCACCTTCCATTGGACTTTTCACTGGTGCAGGTTGTGGAGACTGGACCGGGGAAGTTTTCTCGACATGAAGTTCTCCAACAGCCTCACATCCCACACTTGCAGGGCAATCAATGCTGTCAATACTGTGTGGGGTTGGGATCTGAGGTGTAAGAGAAGGCACATCATCACTGATAGAATCAGAGATGCACTCAGACCCAGACTCTGGTAACATGGGCAATGGGCTGGGTACACGAGTTGGCAGGTCTGGGGTGCAGTTCTCTCGCACACACTCTGTACTAGATGGACTCGATGTTATCTTAGTGTTCAACTCCTGACTGCCTTCACACTTAGTGTCTTCACCTATTTCTACACTAGTATTATGATCATCAGAATCTTTGTCAGTATTAGCTTGAGGTTTGTTTTTTGAAGCACTTCTTCTCTTTGGTGATCGTAATGACCAGGATTTAGACTTTGATTTGTTATCATTTACATCAATATCACTGTCTGATGATGAGGATGAAGATGAATCATCCATGAAAGAGTCTATGTACCCATTCAAAGCACTTTGATCTAGTTTTGATGTGTCAGTAATTGTGTCATCCATGCTATTTTCCTTTTCACTAGTCCCCTCCTCCTGTCTCATGCTCAGATCCCTGTTGCCTAACCTGCGTCCAGACTTTGGTGGTCGACCTGGACGTCTTCCTCTACCACGGCCCACCTGGATAAAAAAAAAAAAAAATCATCAGATACTAAGTTTGTCATTACAAATTTCACGAACTTTAAATGCAGGTGAAAAAAGAAATCAATCAAACAAGAGGTCCATGATGAAGATTGGGCTATGAATGTGTACTCTTAGTGTGTTCACATGCTGTTTCTAAGCTTTGACCTAGTGACCTCTTTTTTTGACCAATTGTGACCCAGTAACGAACTCGTCAAAGATTTCATGCAGACAAACCTTTTGACAAAGTTTGATGAAGATTGGCTGTAAATGTAGCCTCTACGATGCTCACAAGCTTTTTCTAAGATTTGACCAAGTGACCTACTTTTTTACCCCACATGAACCAATAACAAACCCATCCATGATTTCATGCAGACACACATTCTGACCAAGTTTGGTGAAGATTAGAATATAAATGTGGTCTCTAGTGTATCCAAAAGCTTTTTCTGAAATTTGACTTAATGGCCTACTTTTTGACCCCAATAATGAAATCATCCAAGACTTTATGCAGACAAATGTTCTTACTAAGTTTGGTGAATATTTGGGCTATAAATGTGGTCTCTAGTGTGTCACAATCTTTTCTAAAATTTGACCTAATGACCTACTTTTTTACCCCAGGTGACCCAATAATGAACTCATCAAAGATTTCATGCAAACAGACCAAGTTTGGTGAAGATTGGGCTATAAATGTGGTCTCTAGTGTGTTCATAAGTTTTTCCTAAAATTTGACCTAGTGACCTACGTTTTGACCCCAGGTGACCTAATAATGAACTCATCCCAGATTTCATGCAGGCAAACATTCTGACCAAGTTTGATGAAGATTGGATAAAAACTGTGGCCTCAAGCTAAAATGTTGACGCCAGACGCTGGACAAAGCGGTATCGCAAAAGCTCACCTTGAGCACATTGTGCTCTTGAGCTAAAAAATTAAACAAAATTCTAACAGTGCATTTTTCACATTACTTGATAAAAATATTAATGAAACATTAAATGATAAACCATTAAAATGCAGTGATCAAAGAAATATATGGAATACTAATTTAACTAGCTTTTCTATGCTTTGATACATTAAAAATATACATTTAGAAAACATTTCTAGTATCTTTTATGGCAAGATATAATGATTTTGGATTGTTACTGTTGTAGCATTGTTATTTCTCTGTGGTTTGCTAGATTTTAGTATTACAGCATTGTTATTTCTTTCAATTTGTTACTTTAGAATCATTTTTATTTCTTTGAGGTTTGCATGATTTTACTATAGCAACATTGTTATTTCTTTGAGATTTGTTTTACTATACTATTGCACCATTAATTTTTTTGTAAGATTTGATACTTTTAATAGTTACAAACACAAGACAAGACAGGATGGACAAACCTTAGCCTTTGGTAATAACTTCTTTTTCCTTGGAACACCTTTTGGCCATCCACCCGTCCTGGCTGGCTTTGGTGGAACAGGGTCCAGCATTTTACTGGATGAAGTTTGTGAGACAGAATTGTTGGAAAGATTCAACTCAGTCTTTAACCTGGTCGAGTGAAACACACTTTCATCCCCAGAGTCTGCAACATTTTTACACAAATTTTAGTATTCTGCAATGATGACTATGGACAAAGGCTTTATAGGTAAACCAACTTTGAATTGGAAAGTTCCTTCTCGATTATCATTTGAACAACGATTACCTCTTACTTCTAATTTTAATTTGTCAAACGATAAAAGTACACATTATTTTAAGGTAAAATATAGCAGAAGTGAAAATGAATACCTTCATCTTCAGCATCAGAGTCGTACTTGGTTCTTTTAGTGTCTTCAGAGGAAAAGGAATGATTCTGAAGCTTGCGTTTTCTGCCCCGTTTCCATCTCAGCTAAAACACAATCATGTTAGGTAGGATTAAATATGAATGTAAAAAAAAAAAACTTGTAAAAAGATCTTTGATATCTCTTACATGTTGATAAGGACACCATAAGCGGTTGAAATTGAACCTGTGAAACAAAACTTCAGCAAATACAATACAAATGTAAAAATACTGCTCTTGGGTCATGTTAAATGGTGACTTTGGGCTAAATACAAGTGAGTTGAACTTACTCAACAGAAGTCTTAATTGTTTAAGGTTCCCAAATGCAAAAAAAAAAAAAAAAAAACAGTGAAAAGGAAAAAACTAACAAACAAGCATTAGTTTGAAAGAATAATTTGTCATTATTTACCTAAGAAAAAAAAATATGTTAACACATAGCGTCTTTCTGACAGCTGTTTTTTCATCCCAATAAGTTCTAAATAATCATATGGCACAATAATGACGATCACTATAACATAACTCACAAAAAACAAACATCTACACTTTCAATGTTTGTTAATTAAATGGAAATAACTTGTTAATCCATGAAATCAAATACATCACAACTAAGTCAGACAAGTTGGAAAATCAAGACTTTTTTGAGTGCATGAGACCTGAAGAAATAAAACTTGAGTCTGTCAGCCATGACCAATTTACATGCCTGGATTTAATAATGGTAAAAAATGTGCTAAATATTGATGTGAAGAATCCTGTCCAATTAATAGAGACTTACTGGAGATCTTCCATGTGGAGACACCTTGGGCGGTGGTGTCTTGACCGGCGTGCTGTCTGTCACCTCGACCAGCTCCTTGATAGGACTCAGATATGAACTGTCCAAATCAGGGCTGCTGCCAAACTCATGAGACATACTGCTGACAAGCTTGGACATCTTCCTTAGCTGCATTAAACAAAATGTATGGAAATAAGAATTATAAAAATAATGATTTCCCCCTAAAATAGTAATGTCCACAGGGTAAACATCAAATGTTTGAACTGTTTCATAAGTTTCATTTGTATTCAGATAATCTTATATTTGATGAAGAAATCCCTGTAACATTAATCCTTGAAACCTATGTATAAATTTATTTTAGCAAGTAAGAGTATGAATGGCACTTACACTTTTAAATCATAATGTCTGCATACGAAACATGATTAGAAGATGGAATGTTAATCAAATAAAATATTGGTCATTTTTTTTTCTAGCTGACTTCATAAATACATCATTTGAAATGATCAGATACACTACCTACCACACCATTACTGACCTCATTCTCTGTTTTTCTCTCCTCCTCCATGAGACTCTGACTTGAGACCAGGGGGGTCCACTTCAGGGCGTCAGGGTTCAGCTCTAGTCGTTTGCTCCGCCCTGCCTTCAGGCGACCCATATGTTCTTCAACAAGCTTTCTGTTCACAACAATTACCACCCTGCAGCAATTAAGAATAAGATGTAAGATCTCGGTACAAAAATTACACTACAGTTAGAGCTAGAAAACGGTTTATGAAAATACCTGAAAGCTGTTTTTAGACCATAGCAAGAAATATTTGATATGCCAAATGAAAAAACAACAACATCAATACATTAAGCAAATGCATATTAAAAAAAAGGTAGAATTGGGTTCCATAAATAAAAACTTCTCAGTGAAAAATGCAACAGAAAGAACGCGTAATTGGACAACTTTTGACAGTTGAGAGCAACACAAGATACATTTTAATTTGTGAGTCAATTGTGTATAAACAAATGATTATGTTACCATTTATTAACAGGTACTTGAACTTACTTTTCATGTTGGTATTTGATCATGTTAAGGAGATACAGTGTCTGAGTGATATCCTGTGGACACATGCCAGTCGTGCGACTGATACCTGAAAAGTATACAATTTATATCAACTTATTGTAAAACTTATATATGATGGCTTTTGAACAAATGTTCCATCCAATATAATAGGCCATGAATGCTTAAATGGAGGTAGGATATTTTCCTCATACATTATCAGTATGGAGTGAAATAATCCTTTTTGACCTGCATCAATATTTGTACCAGTGTTAATAGCACCTACGCAGCATCATACAGAATTTTGAAAAAACACACTCTTCTTAAACATGTACATCATTCTGCAGAAAATAGTACATCCAAAAGTTATAGTAACAAGGTCTCTTATTCAAGCTATTAATGGACCTACTATCTTTATATAATCATAAATGATGCAAGAAAAAACACTGAAATGAGCAAAGACCTATATACACTTAGTTCTTTGAAAATAAGCACACAAAAAAGAGAGATCTGAGCATCACTGTTATTGAAATCCTGTATTAAAATATTCCAAAGTACTTACTGATAGGACAGATGGGTTACATTTTGAATGTCTGTTTGTTTGTTTATTGGGTTTATCGTCCCACCAACAGTATTTCAGTTATCTGGAGACAGTGTCCACTTTAAGCAGATATAGTGCTGCCTTCACTGTGTATAGCATGCCGTGAACACCTGGCATGATACCACACTCAGTCACATTATCCTGACACCGGGCCAACCAGTCGTGGAACTACCCTTATATTTGCTTGAGCGTTAGCAAGGGAGCTATACCACTACCATTTTTATCGACTTTGGTATGTCGCGGCCCGGGATCGATCCCCGGGCCTCCCGTACCTGGAGCCGACGCTCTACCGATTGCGCTACCAGGTCCGGTCATTTTGAATGCTTCAGATTTTACTCAACTAATGAAATTTACCTATCCTTAAACACAAGGGCCATGATGGCCCTTAATCTCTCTCCTGGGGACATGGGCTTTCAGTGGGCGGGCTCATATCTGGCATCAAGTAATTAAGACTTATTTACTTCAGACATCTTTGGTGAAGATTGGACCATTTGTGTGGCCACTGGGCTGATTAACTTTTTCTAGAATTTTACCTTGTGATGACGTTCAAGACGCTCGCTGACAAACATTCTAGCCATGTTAAGTGATGATTGGCCATAAATGTGGTCTCTTATGTCTTCACAAGGGTTTTCTAACCTAGTGACCTACTTTTTGAACCCATGTGACCCAGTTACGAACTTAACCAAGATTTTATGCAGATTAACATTCTGGCTAAATGTGGTGAAGATTGTAATGTGTGTTTTTCTAAGATTTGACCAAGGGATACATTTTTTACCTCATGTGACCTAGTAAAGAACTCAAAGATTTCATGCCTGTAAACATCAAATGTGGTGAAGATTGGGCCATAAAGAAGGTCTCTCGTGTGTTTACAAGGGTTTTCAAAGATTTGGCCTAGTGATCTACTTTTTGACCCAACGTGACCCAGGTAGAAACTCGTCCAAAATTTTATGCAGGCAAACATTCTGACAACGGTTGGTGAAGACTGAACCATAAATACTGCCTCTAGAATGTTCACAAGGTTCTTGTAACATTTGACTTAGTGTCCTATTTTTTGACCCCACATGACCCTATGATGAACTAAACCATTCCCACCCTAATGGTGTTCCAGCAATGTAAGGGCTAATACTGTTGTACAATATAAAACAACCTTATTCTTCATTTGGTCTGCTCAAACCACAAGTCTAAATGTATACAACTGCTTGCACACATTACGATTCTGTGAAAAGTAGGTACAGAAATACTCTTTGATGTTTACAGGGTTATTTTATGATTTGGCCTACTGACCTATTTTGTGATCCCATAGGACCCAGTTAAAAACTCATCTAAGATTTTATGCAGATTAAACTCTGACCAAATTTGGTGAAGTTATCCTCTGACCATATTAAACATGAGCTTTCAAATTTTTAATATTATTTTAAAATTCCGCAATAACAAAATGTTGACATGAATGAAAGTTAAGGTGATGGTGATTAAGAACTGTACCTTTTATAGTGATACTGCCATCTTTGTCAGGACAGTTAGCCAGCAACTCAATGATAACGCTGCGCCAGTATGCCTGATAGCTCACTTTGCCCAGGTCTGAGAGAGGCTTCTCTGGGGACCCCGTTTGTCCCTCACGTCGAGATAGCAAATAGCCTGAAAAACCATGGGTACACATTTGTTTACTTAAACAAGTTACATTAATATTTATGGTCAATATGGCAACATCCTGCTACAATTGGTAATGAAAACTCTTGCCCTGCATGAGGTTTGAACCCATGTTGTATGGGGCTGAAGTGTTAACATTGTTGACTCTAACCTCAAAGCCTTGTGTGATCCCGCAACTGATTAAAAACCTAGATGCACTGTCCATCACCTAGAAATGCAACTTTCTAAGTTAAGCCCTGTTTTTACTTTGTCATTTTACAAAATATATATAAGAATTTTGACAAAGCCCATGTGACTTCTTATAAGAAATTCCACAGGAAAAGCTGCCTTATTTTCTGCTTTAAGTATGAAGTAATTAACTTACTGAAATCAATCAAGAAGCGACCATATCCTCTCCTCTGACACTGTGGCATTGTCATGATACAAGAAACATTGTACTTCTGTTGACAGTGCTTCTCCTGCAAAGAATAACATAGGCACTTGGACAGTGTGTACTAGAAATAAAAGTATGCAGTCACTCGAGTTCTCAGAGACAACTCATAAAAGGAACATTTTTTTTTTCTTTTTTTTTTTTAAAGTAAACATAAAATGTGTATTTCTTGTTGAAAGGTGGTATCTGAGAGTTTGTCTTCATAAAATATCTGTAAACCTGGATTTGAGGCAAAAAGTCAAACCTAGGTCTAACAAAAGACTATTCTGAACAATGTCTAAATTATAAGACAGTACGAATTGTGAACAAATCACTCTGCATGCCCATTCTTTCTAAACTACGAATAGGCATGATTGTGATGTCTTCTAAAAATAGACATCGACGTCAGAGCAGATTACTCAAATGATTACGTATAGATATGAGTGACATGGTTTTCTTCGTTGTGTAGCAGTGGATGAGATGGAAAATACCTGTGTAGTGACGAGTGGTGTGTTATGCTTCTCTTTCCACATAGATGTAGAACAATAATCAGCATTTTGCGGGATCTATTCATGCATTAATAATTTATTTGGTTCTTTGAGAGAAAAAAATATGGTCTCCAAACTGTCAGATACCACCTTTAATACTAGCTTTCTCACTTATGGAATTAGCAATTACTTTCACCCATAGTGTAAAAAATATTTACCTTTGAGAAGTATCCAACTAGATGGCATCCTTCTTCATCATTCTGTGTAAGAACATAGAACAGGAATGGCTCCACATCATAATACAATGTTTTGTGATCAAGAAACAGTTTTGCCAGTAGACAGAGATTTTGACAGTAAATCTTGCTGACATTGCCATCCACCTCAAACACTGACAGACCTGCGCTGCGGTAAATCTCATTGGCAGGAGGGTGCTGCAGCCCACACTTGTTCTGAAATGCAAACATAAATATTATTCCTTAGCCTGTAATATATGCTAATAACATGTCATTTTTTTTTTGACAACAACTCTTTAAAAGGCCTACTTGCCTACAATTAAACAATGTTTGTTGGGCAAGACTTAGTGACTAGTCTGAGGTTTTCTGTAAGTTTCATTGAAACATTTGCCTCTTTAAAGTTGTTCTTATTCCTTTGAAACAATGTACTCAAGTACAAAACATTCTAAACATCAAGAAAATTGCACAGAGGACCATACACAATAGATTGACCTCTCATTAGTCCTGTCATTATTCTAAATAAACTGATTAGCTCCTGTATTAAGCTGTCAAAATAATAACACAATGTATATTGAAACCAGTATGCAAAATTTGAGTCAGTTGTAGAAAAAAAATCTTACAATATGCATGTACATGAACTTTGGGCTTGATGCATAGTCAGTTTAGCCACTGGATTGTAATAAGAGAGATCCTGGGTTCTAATCATACAAAAATGAAATATTTTTCTATTTTCTTTTTTTCATCAGAATTAATTCATCCTAATTCTAGTGACATATAAGCCTCCTTGTGTGTTTTTATCAGAACAGTTCCCCATATAAAATTGTTATGTAGAAAGTAAACAATGTGTCTAGCCATGGTAAATTGTTATGTAGAAGGTCAAACATAGGTCCATCATTAAAATGGTTTTAGTCCCTAAAATACTGTATTGAGGAAAGTTCCACGTTGGAGCATTTGCCATAAAATAAGAACAATAAGACAGCAATTCATCGTTTACCAACTAACAATAAATTAACAACTAGTCACAAGGATAATTACATAAGGTTAGTTTATAACAATTTTATAGTCATGTATACTACTCCTATATTTTATCTTTGGCAAGCCCCATTTGAAATTATATTTCATTACATTTGAAAAATACTAAATTCAGAATATGAAATGGTACCTAAATTAAGTCCATTAAACGATGAAAATTAATAACAAGATAATTGTACATGCTTCTTAATATCTTAGTATCTGGAAATATATGTATTTTTTTAATATAAAACAAGAAATGTGGTCATGCCACGAAACCAGGTTTTCAACGATTTACAATTCAACACAAATTATTAAGCAAAACTGTTTTTCTAGTTTTATAACAATTAAGCAGAAACTGTTTTTTTCTATTTGAGTAAAATTGACCTTGACCTGACTAGCCCTAAATCAAATACCAGGCTAAGTCTTCATACAAGCTTGCTAAATCCAAAGTTTCACCAAGATTGGTTTATTTGAATTGAAGTTATTGAACGGAAACTGTTTTTATATTTTTAGTAACAGTGATCTTGACCTTGATCCCACTGGCCCCCAAATCCAATCCCAAGCTAGGTCTTGCTATATCCAAAAATTCAGCAAGATTGGTTTATTCAAACTGAAGTTATTGCCGGAAACCCTCTGTTTGACGCCACCTGACGGCCCACCCACCATAGCCCACTCTAATAACCAGGACTTTTGTTGAAACTCTGGTTAATTAAAAGGAAACTTACCATATGTCTTTGTAGAACACTGCGACTTTTCATGTACTTAAGGCAGTACTCACAAATGTACAACTTTGGTAATCTGAAATCAAACCAAATGGCTGTTTATTTTTTTCACCACTCCTTTGATGATACTTGTAGTCATAGAATGGATATGGATAAAATAGCAAATATATGGTCTAAATATTGGCTAAATTTTTCAACAAATATTTAATTTACATAAAAACAAATATTACCCAATTAAATTGAAAATGACATAAAATTGTTAAGTTAATGAAATTCCAAGAACATTAATAACCCATTAAAGAAGTGAAAAATATCAAATTTGCCTAAAATTTATCTAGTTCATTTATATTTGTATTACTCCAGATTTTGTGACCGGGATTGTCAAAAATCTTATAAGCTAAAGGTTTGATGCCAGATGGCATTTGCTTATACTAAACTAGTTGTGACAACATATATGGATTACCTGTAGAAAATGGCCTAGACATTTCTTTAAAGCACAAGTAGCTGTTTATAAGAAATGACATTAAATTTGACCTAGACCTTAAGAGTTGCACTGATACATATCTTCAAAAGCTTGTCTGAAAGGAAGTGCTGTTCCGAAAATTGAAGTTATGGCCGAGAGCCTGAGATACAGAATTTGGAGGTAAGAGGTACATGTGAACATACTTTCTAACTTACAGTTGAACGTATCAATGGACAGTGCAACTGCTGCATGCCATCCTCCTTGGGTAAAACAACAAATACAGAATATAATTCCATCTCAGACTTTATTACAAAGAAAGTATTTGAAGGAATATTGAAACGGTCAACAGTAAAATTCTCACCTAGCATACTCCTGCGGGTAGGGTGATGAGTACCAAGTCTGAATTTCATATTTTCCAAACTCAATACAAGGCGGAAATCTTCCCTGAGATGGTAGCAGCGTAGACGTACTGGCCGACTGGGACACATGTATAGACTGAGATGTAGGTGTTGACACTCCAGCTGTTGAGGAAGCCACAGATGAGGTGACGGTCGTTGTGGTCTGAGATTCACCAGGACATGATGTCGATGATGCAGCAGTGGGAACAGCTGATGCTTGACAGGCTGAGGTGGAGGGCCATGAGTCAGCTTTCTTGTCCCCACGCTTTACTCCCTGCTCTGCCAACTCCTGTAAACCAGCGGCAAACTGTCACCCAAAGTGGGTAATTAGAAAAAGCTAACACCAAATACAAAAGCAAGCAAACTAAAGATACAAGTTTACAGACAGAAAGCTAAGCACATCTTTAGTTGTGGATTATTTAAATACATGCATATGCAAGTGCTTATGAATATGTTGGCATTTCTGTCACTAAGCAAATCGCAATAAGCAGAATATATCAAGGTTCTGGAACTGTAATGGACATTATGAAGAATAAAACACTCAAAAAGCATGCTTAATTCATCAAAAATGGAAGAAAACAAATTTACACCCAAAAAAAAATGCTTTCTTTTTCTTTTTTGTTACATTGCACCAACACAATTATTATCATATTGGCAACATCCGACTAATTTCGGTGGAGGATGACCCCAGACTTACACCTGTGTTCTACAACCTGCATACTGCAGGTTAGCTGGAAACCTCCCCACACTTTAATTCTCACCCCAACTGGGACTTGAAACCGAGTAATGAGGGACTGAGGAGTTACAAGTTAGCCACTCTAACCGCTCGGCCACAGGATTACTTGTAGTATCCTATATTGATATCTTAAATATGATCAGCAAACGTTTAAGAATGATATATGCAACAAGAAATGCTTAGCTAGGCAAGCTTTTTAAACATTATTCTGTCACTAGCAGAAGCAACACAAGATGTGTGCACTTAATAAAAAAACATGGTTTTGTCTCATATTTTTTAGCCTAACATAAACATTACAAAAATCGAAACAAAACCAAAGCATGCTTCTATCATGCCCAAAATATTCAAATCAACACAAGAGAATAAATAATATTCTGACTATATATACTCAACACTATACATGCATTCAAAAGCTGGTACAGTCAACCACTTGCAGTGATCAAGTGAACCAAAATAAAAAATGTACTAAGTCAATAACTAAAAACCATGTAAACAACATTCAACCTTTGACCCTTGATCTTGGAGGCTAGGCAAACAATCCTAGGCAGGGTTGCAATTTTTAATTTCTTAGATGTATTATAAGTTAAAACATAATGTGTTTTTTGTAAATACATCACAGTGACACAAAAATGGTCATTTAAGTGAAAGTGAGAGCTAAGTTAATTAAATATGTTCGAGATAAAAGTCCAGCCAACTGTCTGGGTAGAACCACTGTTGCACACCAGGTCAGCTCCAAGATGTTTTCACATGAAGTCCTTTGCCCTAAACGAGACTTGATCCATATGCTGATAAGCTGAGCTGTAAGGTGGCAATTCTACCTCTTGGCCACAGGCTAAATAACAACACTTTTAACATCTTTTACCTTCATCAGATATTGCACTTCTATACTGATTATATCTTAATAAAAAGGCAACTTAGCTGAAGCCAGCTACAGTTACTTACCTTATTCATCAGGTCCTGTGCCTTCTCCTGAGCAAGTTTAAAGAGATCAACATCATCCTGGGAGACGCCAGGGGGCAGGGCTGACTCAGAGAGACCACCTTCATCATTGGACGATTCTGTAGAGGTAGAAGTATATGTTTCTGTAAGAATTACTATTAGCAACAGCACTAATTGAGTCATAAAATATGGTGTTACAAAAATTACTCTAGAAAAATACATTACTAAAGATCATTTCTTATTATACAGGTGATAAATGCAAAGGTCAATAAATACAATTATAATAGAAAAAAGTTTTAAAAGTGTTTTTAATTTGTTTTATTATTCTAACAATTCCTTTAACATCAAAGAATCTAGTGGTGCCAAAAAGAGATAATGCTGATGAATGGTGATGCCATGAGAAGTGCTGCACATGCATGGTTAACAAAAAGCACAAACTTTCCAACTCTCTCACCGTGACGCCAAGTGAACACACCACTCTGCCAAAACTGTTCAGAGCAGCAAGAGATGCACCTTTGAACCATGTTGTTAGTTGGTAAATTAAACAATAACTGTGACTCCTGGAAGAGAAATCCTTGGTCTTTTCTGGTTTCAATGAACATCTCTTCCAACTACTGCAGTGAATAGCAATAGCTACATGAGTATGTGACAAAGCAACAAGTGAAGCTCTAAGGTAAAATTTCACTTACATATCTTCTCCTGTTTTCAAAATGCAAAAAGGCAAAGCAAGTGGCCCTTCATGCAGTTTAGGCAGAGAGGCGCAGCACAGGGGGTGGTGGAGGAAGGGGTCTGTCTGTGAAGGGTGATGATATGAACACATCCACTCAGACATGCATGCATACAAATGGATGTACAGCAGTAGCGACAGATGATATGCTAGTTCCCTCTTTAATCACTCTAGCTACCTAGCATCTATTTATCTTAGGAAGAAGGCGATCAATGATCTTCTAGGCTTACCCTTCTTCACTGGCTGGCCACGGCCACCACTTGGACTCCGGGGGGCTGAACTACTGTCAGCACTTGCAGTTGACAGTTGGTCCGAGAGGTATCCCTCTGTCAGAAAGTCCTCACGCAACAAATGTCCTACATCAGATGCTGGAGAATCACACTGCATTCTTTTACCCCTCCCCCTGCTAGGTTTTCTACCCCTCCCTCTTCCCCGTCCCCGTCCCCTGCCTCTATGCAACAGGGCAACATTGGCAATCCTGCCATCAATCACAGCATATCTGCTTGTAAAGTTGTTGTTCTCCATTGGCTCAGTGTCAGGTACAGAACTATCACAATGACTTGGGGAAATACTGTCTGCTTGAAGTTTTCTTTTCTTACGCTTCTGTGTGCTATTGTATACAGCTAGACTCCGCTTCCTCTCCCCCTGTGCTGTGAATATGTGTGAAAGCCCATCAAACAATCCTTTCAGCTGCCCACTACCAGGAGGATCACCCCACCTCCTTCTCTTCCTATGAGCATTATAAAGTTTTGACTTTCTTATTAATTTGCTTGCTGCCTGACGAGACTGACTATGACTTTTGGACTGCACTTTATTGCCTTTTGTTTTAGGAGTTCGAATTTTTATCAAAGTAGAACTAAGAGAAACTCTTGACTTTCTTTTATCAGATGGAGTGAAGAACTTAGACAGGCCATCAACGAGACCTCTGGGTTTGTTAATTGCAATAAGTGGCTCAAAGGTGCTCTCCTGTTCACTATCACTAGACACTGGCGCCCCATTGGGCACCCGTGGCGTCACTACATTACCAGAGCTGCTGTCTATATCACTTGTTCCACCCCGCTTTCTTGAAACTTTGGTAATTTTCTTTTTTGGTGGTCTTTGGTTAGGAGGTAATTTCGGGCACTGATATTGTCTGAAACAGATATAAAGGGATTATTTACAGAAAATTTGCAGCTTAACATTACATACATGAAGCTTTATATCCTGCATATTTGTTATTCCCATTTATCTTATGTCCTGCGCAAATTTTATTCCACACAATTACAATTACTGAACAATTGATACTAACATGCGTATTTTAACCAGTTCTAAATATAACGATGAATTAATGGCATTCAAAATGTGCCTCAACAAAGTAAAAATGAATGCAAATTAGGACAAAATTTGATCAAATAATCATATAATGAGTAGATGAACAATAACATTATAAAAACAGTACATCATGCAATTTTTCACATTTATTGTGCCTGAATTATTTAATTAAATTTAAACAAAAAAATAATATCTACAAAATGATTTTATCTATTCAGTATAGCAATTTCCAGTAGAAGTAATATTTAGTCCCATTAAACCATCTCAATACCTATAACTGCATCTTGACTAGGATAACACTGACTTAGAAATCTACATGTTTAATGAAAAAGCTAAATACAAACTGACTATGCCAGGGTTTTTTTTAAATATATTTACAGGAAAGTCATGGTACAAGTTATAAATTAAAACATTGAGTTTGACTTACTTTCTATGGTGCAAAGACCTGCCATTTATATTCCCAGAACCATCACAACCAGGTGTTGGGCACCTACAGAAAGCATCAGTGTTGATGTTTCATTTCTATCTAGCACCTGTTTTAACTGTTAGCATGCTAAGTTCTCAAGTAACATGTAGATGTATTCAGTGTACTTAATTTCTAACTCTTATCACTGCAAGCTCTTCAATAAGGCATATTCCTTTTATGCTGGGGACTAAGAAGCAATTTGAACATATCCTGATCAGACAAGTATCTTAGGTAGTTGGCTGATCTTGATACACAATAGTTGCATCAAACACTAAATTTACCCCTTAGCAAGCTCAACATATCCTAAAATCATAAGATTTAAGCTTAAAATGTTAACATAAAATGCCAGAACAATCTCTAAAATATTAAGCTATTACAAGAAAATGTTCTGTTCAGGTATTGGATCATTTTGTAAGAACAATACTATTTTAAGTAAAGTTTAAACATTCTGATTTGCACAATGCCAATTACAATTAGCTAGATAAGGGCTAATGATTAAAATTTGTCAATATTTCTTCATTAAGAATGTAAACTATCACATACATTTCTTTTGAGGATTTATCTTGTGTTGGCGTTTTAGGAGGAGTGTTTTTTCCATGCTTCTTTTTGTATTTTTCTGCCAGCTCCAAGTACTTCTTGCCCTTTTTGTTGCCCCTATCAGGATCACAGATATTACAGACCCACTGACCTGTGCAATACAGAGCAAACATAATAAAGTGTTGCGAGGATTTGATAAAAAAAGTTGTTAAAGTTTTCATACCAAATGATCGCTTTCATATAGCACTGGTTGGTACTACTATCCTTTCATTATATGGTCATGTAGAATCCATGAAACTAAGCCCCCTTACCCATGCCTTTGGTCTCCTGAATTGGATCAGCTTTCAGCCAGTTAACATCAAGTCTTTATTAACTGTTTTGTTTAAAACAAATATTATTGGAATAATGTCTACTATAAAACTGCAGGATTTTACTGATATTTTTTACTAGTGGTATGAAAGTCCTTGTAGACAAGCAGATAATGCTATTAATATGAAACTCGGAACTCACTACATCAGGATCAAGTCCTAGTCAGGCAATAACTGGTGCTGGTGGTTCTACTCTGCTTAGACAAGAATTGCATTTAATAAACAAACTTAACATAATTGCTATTAAATGCACATATTGTTCATCAAAACTTACGCACAAAAAATAGCAAGTGAACTGAAATTAAGTGCAGCACAAACCTTTTGGGGCCTTAGATACAGGTGGGTCACAACAGTCCATGTGGAAACCACGATCACATGAATCACAGAATAACATGTTATCCTGCAACCAGATACAGATACAAGTCTATGTCAACAAAACCAAATGTATTGTGATTTATAAATGGATTATGGCAATACAACAGAGATCAGTTGTTAATTTTAAGCAAGTATTGGTCATGAAGTATAGGCCACTGAAAGCATTTGTCTTCTTTGCCACAGTCTGACTGGAAAGCTACTACGCTTGGTTCTTTTGTGACCCAATATAATACAGCAGAAGCTGCTGATCAACAACCCTAAATTTAAAAAAAAAATTGTTGACCTGTTCCTCAAAACAGATAACTGCATTAGGGCCTGCTACAAAAGCCTTTTTTAAGCCTAATTTCCTTAATTTCACTTATCATAAAAAGGAAACTATGTTAGCAAGGAAAAAGGGGGCGCCCGTGGCCAGCGGTAAAAGTTGCTCACTTGTACTCCTCAGCCCCTCACTGCGTGGGTTCAAGTCCCTGCAAGAACTTCCACTTAGGGAGGTTTTCCAGCTAACCAGCGGTGCACCGGTGGTTCTACCCAGATACAAGTCTGGGGTCTTCCTCAGCCAATAATTAGCTGGACATCACCAATATGATCATAATTGAGTCCATGCGATGTAACAAAAAAAAAAAAAAGAAAAAAAAGACTTAGCAAGGAAGAATATACAAGTGTAATCAAACAAGGAAGCTGGTCTGTACATGTTGCTTGAGTGCTGGCCTATGTTGGGATTTCCCAAGACAGCAAACTATTTAACCAGGATATTAAAACAAGAGGGCCATGATGGCCTTTAATCACTCACCTGAAGACACAGCTTTTATAAATGTGACCTCTAACATATACCATCCAAGATTTCATGCAGACAATTACTCTGGCCAAGTATGGTAAAAAATGGGCCATAAATGCAATCTACAGCATGGTCACAAGTTTTTTTCTAAAATGTGATCTAGTGTCCTAGTTTTTGACCTCACATGGCCCAATTTTTAACTCATCCAAGATTTCTTGCAGACAAATATTTTGACCAAGTTTGATAAAGGATAAAAAAAACCTGTAGCCTCTAGTGTGTTCATAAACAAATTGTTGATGCTGCATGATGGACACCAGATGAAGGGGTATCAGAAAGCTCACCTTGAGCAGTGCTCAGGTGAGTTAAACAAGAGGTCCATGATGGCCCTTAATCGTTCACCTGGTGACAAAGGTTTTAAGTAGGCTCAAATCTGGCATCAAGTAATTAAGTGTTATTTACTTTAGACATCTTTGGTGAAGATTCGACCATTAGTGTGGCTACTGGGTTGATAACATTTCTTAAACTTTTACCATGTAATCTACTGAATCCACATGACTCTCTTCACAATATATGTAAGATTTCATACTGGCGAACATGCTGGCCGAAGTTTGGTGAAGATCGGGCCATCAATGTGGTCTCTAAGTGTTTTCACAAGGTTTTTCTAAAATGTGACCTAGTGACCTACTTTTTGACCCCCGTGACCCAATAATAAACTCATCCAAGATTTGATGCAAACAAACAATCTGATCAAGTTTGGTGAAGATTAGGCTATGAATGTGGCCTCTGTGTTCACAAGCTTTTTCTAAGATTAAAACATGTGACCTTCTTTTTGACCCCACATGACCCAGTTATGAACTCATCCAAGATTTCATGACGGCAAACATTCTGATCAAGTTTGGTGAAGATTGGGGTATAAATGGGGCCTCTAGTGTGTTCACAAGCGCTTGCTAAGATTTGACATAGTGATCTACTTTGACCCCACGTGACCTAGTATGTACTCATCCAAGATTTCATGCAGACAAACATTCTCATCAAGTTTGGTGAAGATTGAGCTATAAATGTGGTCTCTAGTGTGTTCACAAGCTTTTTTCAAAGACTTGACCTACTGACCTACTTATTGACCCCACATGACCCAATTATAAACAGATGCAAGATTTCATGCAGGCAAACATTCTGATCAAGTTTGGTGAAAATTGGGCCATAAACGGGGCCTCTAGTGTGTTCACAAGCTTTTTTTTAAAGATTTGACCTAGTGACCTACTTTTGATCCCACGTGACCCAGTTATTAACTCATCCAAGATTTCATGCAGACAAACATTCTGACCAAGTTTGGTGAAGATTGGGCTATAAATGTGGTATCTGATATTCATAAGCTTTTCTAAAATTTGACCTAGTGACCTACTTTTTGAACCCACGTGACCCACTTACTAATTCATCCAAGATTTCATGCAGACAAACTTTCTGACCAAGTTTGACGAAGTTTGGCTTATAAATGTGGACTCTGACCAAGTTTAAGGAAGATTGTATAAAAACTACGGCCTCTAGTGTGTTCACAAGATAAAATGTTGACGACGGACAATGGACGTCTGACGAAGCAATATCACAAAAGCTCCCTTAAGAGGTGAGCTAAAAAATAACAAGAAAGTAAATGCTAACCTCTCTTCCAGCTTTGCGGCAGAAAAAGCATTTTTTGCATTCAATACACTGCCATCTGGTATTTTTGACATTTTCAGCAAGTTCTGGTGAAAATTTGAGGCAAGATGGGTGACCTGAATAAAAAGTGAACATATTAAAATAATAATGAATCATTAATGGTATTTTTTATACAATAAATACAATTTAGCAAAGGACAAGCTCACAAATGTTTTTGTTAAAAGGAACACTTACACATGCCATCTGGCATAATTTTTCATAAATTTAACAATGATCAAACTTCAATTTTTTTTTTAAAAAAGTCTAAGACAAACAATATTTAAACCTAGTTCTTGTGACTAAAGATTATGATGTGTTATACTGTTTGCATTAGTAATCAGCTTTAGTGTCAGTCATGTAGCCAGTATGCAGATGTCTTTTTTTTATAAACAGTTTTAAGTGGTAATATATTAATATGCCATAAGTAAACTGATAGATCTTTTCATATCAAACTGATATCAGCTTCCTAAGCACAAAATGACAGATTGAGCGAGCCAGTTTCACCATTCCCCTGACAAATAGCGGTGCAATGATATGATATGCATCGCGTTATATACCACACGATATGATACGTATCACGATACATAATATTTTGGTACTGATGATACTTTTTTGCTTATCACATAGGTACAACATTACACCATGACTTAAATTAAACAACATATTAGCATAGGTATTAACTGAAACTAAGAACTCGTTAGTCTATAAGTCAATAATCAGAATGTATGACATAAAAGGTTATCCACATATTAAATGATTTAACTAGAATAATAACCTAAAACTTTAAAAAGTTAGGTCTAAAAAATAAAATGCAATATTTCTTCAAATATTTTTTTCTCATGTTTATTGTTAATTCTGAATGTCCATTACAAATAAAGATACAACAGTTTGGAAAACTATCAAAGAAAAACAAGATAAAGTTGAATAACAATATTAAGTGTCAACACAGTCAGCTAGTAAGTAGTTAGTGCTTTGTATGAAACATGAGAGAAATAATGAGACAGGTAGGTACTAGGGCTCCGTATCTGTCAGAATCATTGATATGAGTATCAATACAATAATTATCAATATTCAATATATCATATATTAGAACATACATGTTAGAGTTTATTATTGTTTTTTCTTGTGTTAACAAATCAATCAACTATTGTTGTTGTTTTATTGTTTATTGGGTTTATCATCCCACCAACAGTATTTATCTGGAGACGGTGTCCACTTGAAGCAGATATAGTGCTGCCTCCACTGTGTATAGCATGCCGTGAATACCTGGCATGATACCACACCCAGTCACATTATCCTGACACCGGGCCAACCAGTCGTGGAACTACCCTTATATTTGCTTGAGCGTTAGCAAGGGAGCTATACCACTACCATTTTTAACAACTTTGGTATGTCGCGGCCCGGGATCGAACCCGGGGCCTCCCGTACCTGGAGCCGACGCTCTTCCGATTGCGCTACCAGGTCCGGTGAATGTTAAGCTGTGGGTTAATAAATAACTGTAGTATGATAAGGATTAAGCTACTCACCACTGTTCCCACATTCAGCACATGAGATAAGCTCTTCTGGCTGCCCATTTCTGTTTTTCTTCTCATCACCCAGACAGAAGCTACACACAGGACAAGGGGGACAGATCGACTGTAACAGATTAGAATACATCTCCATATACAGTACATCATGTCAACACTTTAATGTGACTTCCACACATGAAACAAATCTTTGAAATAAAAAAATATTAATGCTTTTACAAATCCAAGAAAACACAATTTAGATGTGAAAAGCAATAACTTATTTCTCAAGCTTTGTAGACAAGAGATCATAGAGACTGTTTCAACACTTTTTCAAACTAATTTACTTAAAAAGAACCTTTTAAATTTAAAAAAAAAATAAATAAATAATTGGTAGTCATTTAAAAAGGAAAATATTCTTACAAATAACAACTAAAATAAATGTCGAGGTTTCATGAAGTTTTGACTTAATTTTAAATGGCTAATAATTGTAAACATTCAAATATAAGTTTGATTAAAAAAGAAAACAGAACTATGACCCGATAGGAAATATGGCAACAACTGTTACATTAAGAAACTATAGCAGACCAACTCCAGCTTTAAATCAACACACCATCATGTTATGACACATAGTTTACCAAGACTGCTGCTCAAGTGGCAGTCAGACATGATTACAAAACCAATAGGCAGCGTTTCCCCTCCTGAGGCTGTGTAACCTGTGGCAATGTTCAAGTGAACGAGTTATGTTCTGATATATTTATCTGCACAAGCTTCAAGCTTCCCCGGACATAGTGATGAATTGTGTATCCATCATCCATCTATTATAGCATCACTTCATTAACAGTTGTAAGTGAGAGCAGCAGTTTCAGCAGAAATCAATCCCCTGTAGCATAGCAGTGGGGCTGTATCTCAACTAGATCAATCAGCATGAACTGCAGTGCTAAGAGGAGAGCAAGCTTGACAGGAAATACAGTACAGCCATAAATTAACTAGCTGTAGATAAGATTAAATCTCTTCACAGCTTCAATAGAATATAAGTAAGACATATACTATCAAGATAATCAAATACGGTAAAAAAATAAATAAATATTTATATATTATATTTAATATTTATAAATCTGACTCACGATATCAAAACAACTTTGGTAAGTTTACACAAGTATAATTCATACCTTTCCTTTATAATGCCAAATTGAAACACAAGGTGGTTTTGAAAGAGGGGAAAAGAAAACTGATACTGTCAGACTGATTGAACATACATTGACAAGTAAGCATATAAAACCCCATTACTTTCAAGAGTATTGATGACCATAAGGTGTTTTCTTACTGTATCTGACAACAGGCAGTGGAAAGCTGCTAGTGTTTGACCTACCACTAACTGCTGGAACCATTGCCAGTATTGGACATTACAAAGTGATCCCACAGCAACACTACAAATAGCAGAGCCTTGTGACAACAAATTAAACTGTTTTCTCCGCTGTTATTGATCTATTGTTGCCGAAGCTATATCTCCATAATACAAATTTAATGATTATACACTTCACCTTGCTAGAAGATCTGAAAGACTCTTCATATCTTAGAAATCAATGGCAACTGAAACCATTCATAACGTGGTAGAAACCTGATACAATTATATACTGACCCAACTAGATTCTGAGCTCCTATGAGACTTGTACATAAATTAACATGGGTTTCAGTTATTCTGTTTTTATACTTAACTTGCTGGCAATACCATTCACACCCCACCTTAATTCCAACATGTAAAAGTTTAATGTCTGATTGTCTTTTCATGACAACTACTGTATTTACTTTATAAACATGAAAAAAAAATCTTAGAAATCAAAAGAAAAACAACACTGTATGAATAAAATAAATCAAGATTATTTTCCTGTAGAATGAGTGAATAAGATTTTCCCATTTTAAAATTGAGCATCCTGGATTTTTATAAAAATGTTTTATGTTCCTTAAGAATTCAAAAATAACTTGTCATGTTGAAAGCACCCATAGGCCATTTCTACTTGGTTTCAGGAAAGTTTTATTCTTCACAACAAGGTTTTTTGCATACTGGAAAGACAACATTATATTCTAAATTAGCAGGATTGCAACCAGTCAACTGGATGGACAAGTAGCAATTTTATAGTGGCCAAAGCCAATGTTTGTTTTGAAATTAGTCTTATTTTTTATTAAACACCTTAGGCTTTGTGTTGTTAACTATATGGGCGCCCTCAGAAAACCTGTACACTTTTAAAAACAAAAGTTTAAAAGTAAAGTAGTGCATGGTACTAAAACAAGTTGCAAAAACAACCACTGTGACAATACTTTTTTGATAACCCACCAGAGAAAAGAATACATTTAATTGAACTCATATGATCTTGTTGTGAGTATAATTAGGTTGTTTTTCTTATGATTATAAAGCTATGAGCCGAACAAACACATCTCCAATAATTTTTCTGCAATACAAGCATAAAAAACTTAACTTGTACAGCTTACACATGAAGCTTTCATGATAAACATGCCTCAAAAAGACAGTTTTATCATATCCTAATATATTAAGTCTTTCCAAGCAACTTTTAACTTTCATTCAATAGAATGAAAATTTTACTTAAATATAACAAGAAAAGAAACAAGACTATCCTCTCCCTCCCTAAAAATGTCTGGGTCCACTACTATCGCCCCAACGCACACCCTAAAAATACATTGGTCCATTCTCAATCACTTAAAAATATGACAGAAAAAAGGAATGTTTTATATGCATGACATTTCAGTGCATTTAAATATTTAATATAAAAAAAAATAGTACAGGTCTCAAAATGCCTTGCTGATAGGACAAGAAAAATTATGTTGCCTTAAGAAAGGATAAGGTCTAATCAGTAAACATATTTTACATTTTGCTCAAAATATTGTTTTTAAATACATTGCAGCAATGGTCATTACAGTAATGTCCAGCTATTTTCATGGAGGAAGACACCAAACAATTGTCTGGGGTAAACCACCAATGTATGGCTTTCATGTACTAAGTCCTTCACCCTGACCGAGACTTGAAACCACAAGGTCAGGGGCTAAGCAGTCAGAAAAGTTACAAGCTTAAAATATATTGAACAGTGTAGGTAAAATTAATCTGTGAGAAACCTGTATACATTTCTTATAAAAAAGATGCAAAGATTAGAGACAACAACAAAAAAGAGATCTAAGAAACAAACCCACAAATAATGCAAACATTAAGAGTATTTTAAATTGTAGGAAAACATGCAAGTTCAACATGCATGCATAAACAAACTATACATATATCAAAAGATGAAGAATGTTATTGTGAAATAATGTGAGTAAGAAACGTATAAAAAATAAAACAACCATGCAAAATATCAACAAAATTATGAAAGTAAAAAAAAGGATGAAATTGATGCAATTGATGAACATGACAAATGAAATGGGCAAATACTGAAAATTACACACCTTATTTTCTTCCTCGAAGCAAAATGAATTGTCACTTGTAAACTCTTCATCAAGGTTTTGTCCATCATGACCCTGCCCACTTGAATTGATGAAACTTGACTCATCATTCAGTTTTACATACTTTCCATCCTTTAAAAATTGTTTGCGTGCAATACCTTTTCGTATTGTTGTTTTTAGATTTTCCATTAGAGTTGTTTCAGACACATCAACACTGTACTGATCTTGCACTTTCTTTTCAATCTGTTTTATTGACAAGCCATTTGAATTGCCACATTGTTTCAGCACCCGTATCACATACTTAGTCAAATCGGTCTTTCTTTCAACCTTCAAGGTCTTAGGTTTGGGGCCTGAACTGGGATCTCGGTAGGAACTTGTACCCTTATTAATAACTCGCAAAATAATTCCTTCTTTCACAGCAAGCTCTAGCTGTTCTATGAGAGACTCTTTGCTAACCTTATGAAAGAGTCTTACAGCATGGCAGATCCGTTCATCATTTGGTCGCTGTTTTTGACTTTTGACTTTATGAATTGCATCTAGCAACCACTTTATGTAAGTAGGGTTTGAACCCTCCTTTTCCTCCCCTTCCTTAACCATTTTGTGCTCGGGAGGTAGCCTATCACGAATTACATTTTTTGTTGATATATGACACTATTATCCATAATGAATATTTAATTATTATTCCAATCAGTCTGTAGCTTGGTTCATCTTTTTGGTCAAAAAGTATTTAATGTTGTTTTAGATGTATTTCCGTTGACCATTCACCTGAAATATAACACAATTAAAACTATGATAATGTGTTGGTCATCAGAGTCTTAGAGTTTGAAATGTTTTGATCACAAAGAGCGCACATTGCACCTGTTTCCTATCCCATGACAAAGGAAATTTTAAATTCCATAGCTGTACGTTTGTTTACCGGGCGGGAAGGCGACCATCTTGACTCGTTCGAGTGAACTCGATCTTACACTTCATGTCATCACTTAAAACCGGGGCAATATTACAATTTGGGGGATCCAGGCCACATCTTCACAAAATAATGATGAAAATCTTCCAAATCATTTTTTAAAGGAGCCATTGTTCGCTCAATCGCAACGATTTCAACGCTCGGCGGAGTACAAAATGGCCGCCGTAAATTATAAAATTTTGGAAAAGTGATGTGTTAAACGTCATTACCAATGAAAATACATCAACTTCAAGTGTATGTTAGCTAACAACTTGATTGATTAGATTAGTATTCATTAACTTCCAAGCAAATAAACAACTGACATCCAGTTTTACGAAGCAATTTCAATTGACGATCGGGATTTTCTTCAAATGAATCCCGCCCGTAATCTAAAAAATATCGAAATAAGGAAATTAATGGATATTCTAATTGTTAAAATATTGTTAAAGAAAGTACACTGGTTTTATATACATACCAAATTCTTCCTGTCCCGTAAATTAACCATGTTATTTTTTTGAAAACTGATAGCACCGTCTCGACCTTTCATTCAAAACAATTCACATCATTCAATATGGCTGCCGACTTACAACAAGACGCTGGTCCGCAGGTTGGGAGAATTTAAATATCATATGTACAAAAAATGTGTTCGGCACGGTATCTGTTCAAGAATATTAATTCACGCTAAAACAAAGACATTGTTATGAAAACAAAATGTATGCCAGCGTGATTATAAAAGTGTCATATATAATAAGATACAATTTTGCGAAGAGATAATTAGGTCACGTGATACGTATTCCTCTCTTGCCCTCGTTCTCTGTACGGTTTATGTTCTGTCAAAGGAATTCTATGATTTGATTGGTTGAAACGCTAATTGATACACGATCGCAAGGAATTGTTGATTGGAACATGTCCACGATTAGCAACATGATGAGATGCACAACAAAATAAAATGCATACCGATTAGAATGTAACACAAATCATAATATGGTAAAATAACAGGCGGTACATATGAAGTATGTATGTATGTATTGTTCGTCTATGTAAGCTGAACTTGGTAAATAAGTGGGATTAATGTGCTTTTGAAGTTTGATGGGCCAGAATAGTTAATCTCTCGTTACTGTTCATAACTGTAAGAACGACTGCTGGATGGGGTGTGAGATTAGATCATTTATTCACTCGTTAAGGAATCAATTATTATCAGTATAGTGTTAATTTTTGATTGCATATAAATAGATGTGTTAAATAAAGCAATTATACAATAGATTTATTGACAAACGAAATAACAACAGTTACGTATACTCATTATATACGCAGAACACGCTGCTGCGTACAGATTGTCTCCAAAGAATGAACACATTAAAAAAGAAGATAAAATCTGCAATAAAAATCGGAGTTAGGTGTATCAATTGCGAACAACTGGTACCCCTTCTGCCACCATAAAATATGTTAAACTGATAAATCCAGGCGCGTTTCTGCCATTACGCACTTTACGCACGTGCGTAACCTCCGTTCGAAAAATCGAAAATCTTAAAGTACCAAAAACACTAATAAAGTCGATGGCTAACCCGGGTTAGGAATGATATGTCTTATTTCCGTAGTTTCTATGTTATAAAATCTTATTACCACACCAATCAAGTTGAAAAGGTTTAGAATGATTAAAATTATACACGTCAGGATTTAAGTGGTTCATATTTTCGTTAAGTTCCTCGCATGTCCGCATTTTACCTGTTATTCATTAGAGAAGAACCGAATATATTAAAAAGTATTACTTCAAAGTTTATTTCCTCTGTAATTGTGCGTAACTTCAAAAACGGCCCAGATACGCGCCTGGATAAATCGATTTAGATACCTTTCTGTGCCCTCGCGTATTTTGTTGTTGTTGATTGTTGTTTTGTTTTGTTTTTTTGTCATGGGAGGAAGTAAAATTCACTGTATTTCAAATCAGAACGTCTTAGGTTATTCTCTTCTCAGGACGACTTCCACTTGCTAGTATCTGGCAGATGGATATGTAGGCCTACAGAATTGCAACTTTTTGTTCTTCGATTTATGCCTTACTTATCATGTTTGCTTAGATTAACAATGACTACTGCATTTTATTGAAAGACAGAACATCTATCTTTGCTGTTAGGATGGCGTATTTATTGCAAAGCCGTCGGCATTTACAATTGTTTAGTCAAGGGACTTACTGACATTAATTTAATAGACCATTCGTGACTAAATCATTCTTGGTTTTCTTACCAATTCGACTAATTCCTCTTGTCACGATTTGTCTGTTGCGATTTCTCAAAACGGCTTCAATGCAATTTTCATTTTCTTCATATCGTTACATTTTTGCTTGAAGACTATGTAATAAAAATTACGTCTGCATTAAAACGAGTGATTTATTCCTTGTATAAATACTGAGTTTTACATAAATGGACATAAACAGAAAGTAACAATTGTGTTTGAGTAGCTTCTCTTTTGAAAAATAAGAAATTATGCCATGACTAATTACACTGTCTATAACATAACATTTTACTTTAAATCTAGTTACATTTTGATACCGAAACCTCCCCAGAAGCCACCGTGTACGATCTAGAAATATAACATTTTTTTCCCCGAGGAGACCCCGCTAGCGATCATTGATACACATCATATTATCTCTAGCTACGCCCATGATGTATGCCGTTGTCGTCATCTTTTTTGTTGTTGTCGGTTTGGAACCGCTGGATCACGAACACCAGATAAAAGGCTGCTTCCAATAAGTAAATAGATTGGTATAGCAATTATGCATAAGCAAAATTCTGAGATCGAGAAATCTTTTTTGTTATTTTTCTATTTCATTATCATTTTTTAATCCTCATTGCTTCGATCTTACCAGAGAACAGAAAATGAAGAAAAGTCGGAGTGGAGTATTTCCCGACTAAAAACAGTTTACCATTGAAGTTATGATGATTATCGACCTAACTAAACACAAGGCCGTATAATTTCTCAAACACACAGAGACAGTGGTCTAATATCGGTGGTATCCGACAACTTGGAACGTTTTTCTCAGACAACGATATAAACTATTTTTACCTGAAAAGATCCCTCGAAATGCTGTTTATTGTTGTCCTTCATCAATCTTCTAACATGAGCATAACACACATCTCGCCATGACAAACATGTATTTTCTATCTTAGACACGCTGCACAGTTAGCTACTTTTTAACTGAGAAAATTACGTAACCACTTACTTTTGCAATCACATTATACCATTATCTCGGCTATCTGCTCGGAAGTCGGAATCTACATTAAGCAGAAATACCCATCGTCGTTATTTATAAATTTGGAAAAAAACAAAACATTAAGAGCGAATTGTTCACGATTTGTACTGTCTTACAAATTAAGTACTTTTCAAAATCGTCTTCATTTAAATTAAAGCATTAATCTACACAGAAATCACGCCAAAATTGTCCTGAACCTGGAAAATATATTTGATATAAGCAAACTGTATATATACTGTCTTCAATATACAACAGGCGAATTGTTGGACATCGTCTTTAAGTTATATTGGTCCACTGACGGCGATGCTCAGTTTCTGAAATTTAACTACCTGTTGCATTTTGCATAGTCATGCCTAAGACAAAATAGTACACGCATTATTTATATGAACATGAAATAAACATGCATAAAACAAAATATACATTTTAAACAAAATGGTAAAAACGTGAATAAAACGAACAGCGCAAGTGATGTTATTACGTGCTTTTGATGCAATATGCATTTTACATATATCTTAATGCAATTCAGTGCTTTATTAGGACATACTTAAGTTCCGCCTTTCATAGAAGACATTTAGCAAAATATTTTTGAAAAAACACACACAAAAAACACACACTTTAATACTTGAAATAAATGAATAATTGTAAGGTAAACGCGCTTACGCATATGCCTGTGTATGCATTATTGATAATGTTGTATTCACTGCATGAATCATACTCTTGACCAAACTTCTAATACAACCATCTTTTTACCATCTCATAGCTCATCCAATATAGACGCTTCATGTGTCCGTCGGTGCGACAATATTTCAACATTTAGCAGTACATTGCAACCATTCAAAACACGTGCAAACATTGAGCGTTTGTTATATTTGAGATTTATCAAGGTTCTGTGGAATGATTTACCAAGGAAGGTCGTAGGCATTGTTCCATACTATTGCATTCAACTTACCAATAACCATAAACACTTAATAACACGTGTATTAAATAATTGTCATTAAAACCAGTATGTAATAATGATTATGACGTTGTATTTCTTTAGAATGAGGGACACATTCTTTTTTTGTTGTTTAAACTGTTGTTTGTTTTCGTTTTTATTCATCCGAAGCACGACAAATGCCATAAAATGGGTAATAGTGAACTCCCAACTCCTTGTTAGTTGTTAGCGAATACCGGTAACTAGAAATTTGTGTATAATGTTAGAGCATTGCTTTTAATCATTTTCGGTAATTGTCCACCGCCATTCAACAGCACATATGTTTGATAATGTTACTGCTTTATTTTTTCATGCTGTTAACGAGCATCCGTCTAAATCACATTAATACCCAACACAGTCTCCTAAGATATTTGCTAGAAAGTACATGCTTAAATGACAGTGTGTACATGTATTTGTAAAGGCTTATTAGCAAATGATGTATATCCAAATCAAACAGCTTCCAGACAGGACTATTAACCTAAGCCTAAATAATTCGAGCTTAGCAGGACAGACAGTATACTTGAAGGAAACTCTTTGTAGCTTCGAATAAGGACAGCTAGAGAGTTGTCTCTCCTGGGGGTTTACAAGATAAAATCAAAGTGCGTTCACCAGGGGAGTAACTAGCCATTTGCAGTAACACGCCGATCGCTAGAACGCATGATCGGTAGTATTTCCGAACTGGTCGAACGAAAACTGCCGGTCCTTGTATTTCGCCTTATTTGACCTTTATAAATCACCAAGGGGTCGCATGTACAATACATACAACTAACAGATGTATGAACCATGACTTTAGATCTAAGAGTTTAAGGTACTGATTTAGAAATCAGAAATATTTAATAATGGTGTATGCGCGCATGTCTGAGAGATTATATATATATATATATATATATATAGAGAGAGAGAGAGAGAGAGAGAGAGAGAGAGAGAGAGAGAGAGAGAGAGAGAGAGAGAGAGAGAGAGAGAGAGAGAGAGAGAGAGATGGAGAGATGGAGAGATGGAAGCATACATGTATAACACAGGCGAATTGCGCAATGACTTTAATCGAGTTGCAAAATATTCACAATCACGTCAACATGTTGCCTTACTTCAGGTAACGACACAGCAGAAAGTCTACAAAATCTACAAAGAGAAAGTTATCAAAGTGGAAAAAATTGTCTGGCTTTAATTAAATCCATTGGTGGATTGGTGGCAAAAACATGCCCCCATAGTGGCGCCACGCAGTCATGGTGTATTTACGCACTATTTCTAATTGTTTTTTACTGCTACTATCTGGATTAATATAAGTAAACACATGTTCTTACATTTTTTGTTGATTTGTTCTAAATTCTGTTTGTTGTAAAATTAACATTATAGTGTTGTAACAACTTTTAACTAAAATCCTAAATTTCCTGCAACAGTACAAGTATCATACAGGCGCGTTTCTGCCATTACGCACTTTACGCACGTGCGTAACCTCCGTTCGAAAAATCGAAAATCTAAAAGTACAAAAAACACTCAGAAAGTCGATGCCTAACCCGGGTTAGGAATAATATATGTTATTTGCGTAGTTTCTATGTTATAAAATCATTTTACCACACCAATCAAGTTGAAAAGGTTTAAAATGATTAAAGTTATACACGTCAGAATTTTAGTCGTTCATATTTTGCGTTAAGTTCCCCGCATTTTACCTGTTATTCATTTGAAAAGAACAGGATATATTCAAAAGTATTACTTCAAAGGTTATGTCCCTTGTTATTTTGTGTAACTTCAAACACGGCCCAGATACGCGCCTGGTATCATATACTTCAAATATTTCGAGTTTTCATGTTTGAAACTATCTAATACTGAACTGATTCAGCATCTCATCTCATGTACTTTTGTTCAGTTCTTCACGAAATTTATGGCAGCAACATTTAAATCTTACATAAAATGACGTTCAAACTTTGAGCAGCTGTAAAGGGTATGGTGGGCTATATTGTGACACAAATTACAATGTGTCAGCATGTTATTAAAATGTGTATGAGCTGGTGATATCAATCAAAAGTGGTGAGTTATAATTTATTATACGATAGTTTTGTAAGTTAAATTGCTTAATAATTAATATTATATATTACTACCATATACATTATAATACAATAAGTAATGCTAAACTGATTAACATTCCTTGTATACAGTTAACATGTATAGGGAAAGCTACGTGATATAACGCCTAATATAGCTCGGCTTTGAGTTCATCTGCGTATGAATAAAGAAACAACAGACACACATGGCGTTCGATTAGGCAAATCGAAACTTGGGTTCTATTCTTAATGGTTCTTCAGGATAAATCACACAGAAACAAAAACACACTGGTAGAAAATTGCCAGACGATTATGTGATACCCAATGCTATTTTTTTCGAAGTCAATGAAGTGAAATTACTTCCGGGCATTCTTCATAACTAATTTAGTCCAATTACACGAAGTGTTTCTCGTCAGATGTCTTAACAAATGTATATAAAAAAATAAATGAAATTTAAAACACCAAGGATCAGTACAATAAATCTAATATTAAAAACAGTTAAATCGACATCATTATATTCCAACATAAGATAAGACCAAACCAGACCACAACTTTTCAAAGTTATTAAAGTATTGAAAAAAAGATGTGCACTAAAGTAAGAAAGGCTTCAACAAGTCATAGCTGACACCTCTAGATTAACCTTAAGCTTTTAGCTATGTTAACTTTACTTATTATGTGTCATATATACGCAAAAAATCAAAAAAAGAATTAATATTTGCAATTTGTAATTAATGTCGACTTTCAGAAGCGTAGTCATTTTGTTCGAAATGTGATATTTGGTAGTGTTTCAAGTTTATATTTAGTAAGGATGTCCGTTCTATCGATATCTATACAAGCGAGTTTATGGTCTAAGATGGCGAGACCTGGCAATTGTAAACAGTATGAAACAATATTTTTTTTGGTCGATATAAATACAGTTCATTGTAACCGTTCGATTATGGTTTTAACGTATAGTCTTTATACATATAATCAGCATGTACTCTTCATTCAGATAATCAAAGTTTATCATACCAAAGGATGCAAATGTAAGGCATATATGGGTTGCAAGATATTTTATCACTGAAATTATATTCTAATAATACTGAAGCATTTTTATATTGTATACTTCAATTATCATTACCCAGGGTAATAAACGATTAATTTGAATTATAAAAAAATACAGCTTTTTCGCTTGGGAACATTTCTTATTTAGATAGCAAGGCTTACACCTCACTAAATTTGCCCGAGATTTGGCATTGCTGGACGCTAACAACGTCTTGGTATGGAGGAAACTGTTTAGATCGATTAGAGTTTACCAAAACGACATGTAAGTTTAAAACAATTGGAACTCCTCGGGTAATTCCGTCCTCGGGACAATCATCCCTCGGATGTATCTGGTGCAATGATACATTCTGAAATCGCGATCGTTTTGTTCGCCGGAAGTCGGTAGAAGAACATGCCTTAAATGTAGTTCGTATAAACATAGAAAATGCCATCGTTTGACAGCTTCGTGTCTGCTGCTCTGGGTAAATTAAAATTGAATTATTTAAATTTGAATCCGCCACAAATTGAAGTTTTAAAGGCATCATATTGTAGTGAGCTTTCACCCGAGTTGCCATTTTTGTTTTGACCTCTGTCTCAAAAGTAGTCCCATTTAGGGAAATGGCCGAGGTGATCCGACTACATACATCCGAGAGATGATTCGTGAATTATCCGAGGTGTTCCGATTGAAGTTGAAAATTGATTTTTATATTGCAGTGAACGCATGCAAAAACATTCGAGTATTCAAGGTCACACACCACTAGCAGCTGATATATTTTGAAACATATATTGTCATACGCATAACTTGCTTATATATATGATTTTGCTCTAGAGACAATATCGCTTAATCAAACACGATCATTTGATTACCTTTCTCGGACCACCCTTTACTTATTATTGATTTTGGAAATGCCTAGGGAATGACGTCACAGTTTTAAGAAACGCTTACATTTATATAACGTTTCGCAATAAATGGAAGATATTGTTACTTTCTATTATGGGATTCTGTTTCTTTTGTTTCTTCAACAGTTTACTACTTAAACACACAAGCAATTATAAATAACATTAAGGATTATTATAAATAAAACATACGCTCTTACACATAACAACTGATTTTTATTTTATATCGTATGATTGCACTTATTCGTCCGTATGATTTCCAATGTCATATTGATGGTCAATTTTTTTTTCAGGAAAGAAGATGTATTGGTTTCTTTAGGAAATGGATTTTCAGTTCCAGTGCCCTCTATAAGGGGTCCAGTGTGTGTGTGTGTGTGTGTGTGGGGGGGGGGGGGGTGCAATATTCTAATATGATTCACTCATAAACAAAATCGATTTTAATTCCAACGAGTTAACTTGACTTCTAAGTATTGAAAGGGGCACAAATGGGTAGATTTATTTTGCGAGGCATTATTAGATTTACTTCGCTGGACAACGTGCACCTGATTTGTGCTATTATTTTTGGCTGTTTTATTGACTTTGCCTACTGCTTTGGAAAAAGACGGTTTATTTTAACAATGTTTAGTATATAGAATAATACCATAGCAGTAACGGTTTCCCCTTAAATAAGTAAGCAACTCAAATAAATGGAGAGCGGATAACTTTTCACCTACACTCGAGTGGTTATTTCAAATATAATGAAAAACAGTTCAGCAGCAAACCCGTGCATATATCGGGAAATAACGAACGGTTCAAACCTTTTGTGTTTAGTTGATCGTGTTAGAATTTTTGTTAACCGGTCTGTAGTTTTAACTCTATTCACGACCACTCAAAAACTTTTAGAGGGTAATGGCACAATTAAAACTTGTAATGGCGATTAAAACAGCAGTAAGTGTTGTGTTGGTTTAATATTTGGACAGACTGCACTAATGATCACACACTTTTGCACACACATTTTGATATGAACATGTATATGTGTAATATTTCTTCGGTATTTAAGTTCTGTTATGGTTTAAACTTAATGATCCCCATATTACCTACGAGGTCTCTATCTGAAAGTAAAATAGTCGAGAGGCTCCAAAAAATATGCTTAGCTTTCTGATATATTATTTCCGGTGACTTTGATACTCAGCATTAACTTTGTCTTATAAACTTAACTATACTAAGTGTACATGAATGTAAACCGAGCACCGGGTGGCCTGAGATTTCTCTACCAGTTTAACTAGACCGTATAAGAAATGATTTACGCATGGGCAAAGTAAAACCTAAATCAATATACAATATACGAAATGCAAGGATATCTTCTGGGGGAGGGGGGGGGGGGGGGCGTATGTAAGCTAGCCCGTAAATGTTGAACGAATATTTTATATTACAAAGAAGTTCGAAAATTGTGTTTGTGTTTTTGTGGTTTTATCTTTCAGTTATCTGGAGACGGCGTCCACTTGAAATATTTCATTTATAGTGTTTTGCGGTGTAAAGCGTGCCTTAAGGAGCTGGTATCATACCCAGTCTTATACTAGACTAGAATTATTGAACCAAACTTCCTGATTAGTACGTTGAGTGTTAGTAATGAAGCTGCACTACTACAATTTTAACAACTTCGGTATATCGCGGCCCGGGTCTAAACCTGGTGCCTGCTATACCGTGAGCCGATGCTCTGCCGATGGGTATAACAGGTCCGGTAGATAATTGTGTAAATATAGTAAGAAATTAACATACTAAGCTAATAACATACTTAAATAATTCGAACAACATTTACTTAAAAGTTCGCGACTTATCTAAATATTTACCAATAAGTCATTTCACGACTTCACTACTACGTCACCTTTCAAGAGTACACCAGTCAGATCAACTTGTTTAATCAATAATCAATTATAAGTAGGCTATTCCCATTTTCAAGATAGAAAGGTGAGATGTGAGACATTCAATGCGTCACAAGGAGCATGATCTTAGAAATAAATGTTACACGTAAGTGGGTAGCTCGGTTTCTCAGAATGGCAATAATTTCAAAGAACAAAGTATATTAAGTTAACTAAATATAAATGCTGAATTTTTAAAGTCCAATTTAATAACGACAGGCTAATGCCACGGAAAAAATCACACCCCTCTGCTAATATACTACGAAGGATAAAAACCGGGAACTAGTCTATCTGGCACTTTTCTTTCTTCCTTGTTGCCAGCTACATTTTGTAATGGCAAGCTGCATTGTAAACCTCGGCATCTTTTGTGAAACAAGACCACGTGAACCAGCTGTTCATTCCTATTTTTGCCTCTTATAACTCGCAAGCTACTAATCGCTAATAACTCCTCTGACTGCTCGCCCCTTACCGTGCGGGTTCGAGTCTCGGTCGGGGCAAAGTACCTTATTCGGAAAGGGCTTTCAGCTGATCAGTGGTGCGCTATATACTTTGTTTAAGAAATATTTTAAAAAATAATTGTACGCGTATATTTAAAACAGTGCTTAAGCACTTTAGAGTCTTATCTCAAACAATTGTATGCGCATGTTCCAGTTTAACGTGTTCTAAAGCGTTTAAGAATTTGAACAAATCTTGTGGGGGTTTTTTTCTACAGTTACTTTATATTAAATACCTATTCCAAAAGGGGGTGGTGGTAAGAAAGTAATTTATAGTCCATTTATAAACGAACAAGCGGGAATCGGTATATCTGAAGGACCTATGGGAACACGTGATGTTTGTCCGGGCAGCTTAACTTTGTTTGAGGAGGGGTGACCTCTATAAACAACTTAATAACCACGGTCAACAACAGAGGTATAAATTTTGCAAGCTTGACAAATTTAGTTTTCAGTTCGTAAAGTTTGTCTATATTTGTAGTCATTTCTTGAGCAACCGGAAACAAGCCACCAAAGTTTTGGCCGCGTACTGGCGATACAAAAAAGTTGTTAATTAGGAGTGCGTTATTACTGATTAGGCCTTGTAACGAATTCGTAGGCATCTGTTGGTGTTCGTTATAGATTCTTGTAACCGTACTCAGTTCTCGACAACATTTATGCAATCCCAGCCAATATGCACGTCGTGTGAAACTGAAGTTTCTTTAGAATAAGTGTAGTATACACCAGCAAGGTGCTGCCAAGAAATCGGGGACGCCTGCAAGGATTTCGATTATGATCGAAACTACATACATGTATTGCCAAAGTAAAATCTGATGAGTATGCGAAAGTTACTAGTACAGATTGACAAGTTGACAAGTAGGCAGTCAGGTATTTATTTGTCTTCTGCCAATCTACAAGAAGAAGTCATAAATAAATATTCTTACAAGATGCAAATATTAATAATGAAATCAAATTTGCAACAACACCCATTCAAGAGTTACAAAACACTAGTCAGACAAAGAATGAAGCGAACTTTTAAGAATATCTTTATACAGTGTATTTTCACAAATATGGTATGTGACAACGTATGCCTAAAATGGGAAATAACTTGCCACGTTGAATTTTTAATAGCAAGTAAAACAGGCCATGAACGGTAAGTTAACCTTTATAGGTCCGTGTACTTATACATGATAGATAAAATAATTAAGAGATATGATGTAATTAGATAAGTTTAAATCTTAATATAAACACAACGTACTCTTAAGGTAAATAAGAAAGATATCTGAAATATAGTAAGGTTTAGACATTTAAAATTAATCTTAGACAAAACAGAACAAATTTGGTCACTAAATTAGCCGAAAAGTTTCAATTGAATTTTGAATGGTATTTCTCGAATACTTCTTGGATTTATCGAATAGTTACGATTGGCTTGAATCACACCAAGATAAGTTCTAATGTAACAATAAAAATTACGCGCCGTCGCAATCGCCGTCTGCAGAACACGAGCCGTCTTCCGCCTGTGGTGACGTCGCTGTGATGTCAGAGAGTTTCGAGACTAAGGGCAGAATATCCAGCCAGAGGTTGGCTTTCTCGGCCTTGAAGTATTTGCAAGCACGGTCTCCCCCACGGTTGATCTCAAGGTACTGCTGTGATGAGAGATCGTACTCATGGCCACACCTGCCGATCACTGGAGGGATTGCTGCAATAGTGCGGAAATGGGTTAGAAAAAAGTTGTGAGCTTTGTTGGCAATATCAGTTGATGAAGGTATATCAGATTTTGAGGTTTTAAGATATGGCGATTTGGGACGTTCAACATTTCGAAAGTTGGCCCCCAAAAGCAACCGATTTTCGTGCGTTTCTAACTCATAAATTGGAGCAGCTATCCAATGAGACCCAAGTCTTACGGTTACTGTATTATTATTATTATTATTATTATTATTTGTAGTAGTGGTGGTGGTGGTAGCTGTAGTAGTAGTAGTAACCGTGGGCGGATCTAGCCGGGATCCGAACCCTCCCCGACCCCCGCTAAAATTATTGTCAAAATGTATCTTACGTGGAGATATTTTTTTTTAATATTTCAGGATCTTTATGGAACTAGTAGCATAATTGAAATAAGCATTGAAATAAACTATCTGGCTTCCAGATGTCAGTATGATTAAAGATTATTTTTGTCCTCGATAAAAGTAGCAGTTTGCACGCATGGAAAAAAAGATTCTAGCAGCGTCTGAAATGCATGAAATGGCTCTATTTGTCTGATACATTTCAGAAGTGTTATGGGGGAGCATGCCGCCGGACCCCCGCCCCCCCCCCCCCCCCTCCCACAGCACGGCTAACACCTCTGGTGCTCACTCAATTACAAACACACCTCCCAGAAAAAAATCCTGGATCCGCCCCGTGTAGTAGTAGTAATAGTAATGGTAGTAGTAAAATAAGCGGTAATAGTAGCAGTAGTAGTAGTAGTAGTTATAGTAATGGTAGTAGTAGCAGTAGTAGTAGTGGTAGCAGTAGTAGTAGTAGTAGTAGTAGTAGTAGTAGCAGTAGTAGAGGAGTAATAGTTGTAGAAGTAGTAGTAGTAGCAGCAGCAGTAGTAAAAGTAGTAAAGTAGTAGTAATTATAGTAGTAGTAGCAGCAGCAGCAGCAGCAGCAGAAGTAGTAGTAATAGTAGTAGTAGTAGTAGCAGTAGTAGAGGAGTAGTAGTTGTAGAAGTAGTAGTAGTAGCAGCAGCAGTAGTAAAAGTAGTAAAGTAGTAGTAATTATAGTAGTAGCAGCAGCAGTAGTAGTAGCAGTAGTAGTAGTAGTAGTAGTAGTAGTAGTAGTAGTAGTAGTAGTAGTAGGCTAGCAGTAATAGAAGTAGTACATGTAGTAGTGAAAGAAGTAGAATGAGTTGTAGTAGTAAATATCTTCAGTAAGTAGAAGGAAGAGTATGGAAACCGTTGTCTCAGCATAAGCAGAGGTTTAAGTACCGAGCCAGTTTCACGCGTGCAGAAAAAACGTACCCGGTTTTTGCAAAATTTGACCAGTATTCTACAACTGCAGACGACACCTCGGTCTCCCACTGAACAGGCGGAGGTATAACACTTGAGCTGAAGAAGAAATGCCTCGACTCCTCATCGAACCCAAACACAAACAAAAGATCGTCGGCGTGATTTGCCCCCGAGAGCCATGAGGGTGTTGTCGGGATAAGGTGGGTTTCTGGAGCCGGAGTGAACAGATATACGTAGGAGCGGCCACTGGACGCATTAACGTGAGCGCGAGCCAGCTCGATCGCGGGAATAATAAACCAGACGTCACCTAGCATCTGTGTATACTGATCTCTGAGACTCAGCCCGTCCTCGGGCTTGCTCCAGTCAGTATACACGGCGCTTACTAGCTTGACGGCTAATTCAGACGGCGGGGCTCCAAGAGAGGTGAAGATCGCCCCAGGCACAAGTTTGGTTTGCATCTCCTCCTGTGTGGGTTGAAAGTTTGTAATATCTTTGGTCTCAGAGAAATCTTCAACGTACAGACCTCCTTCGTCGCTGTTAGCGCCAAACACTATGTCTAATGACCGGAAGAATTCAATTTCTTTTACGCTTTCAGACTTTGCAGCTTCAAGAAGTTCCGCTGGATATCTTTTAATAAAATCACCATCTTTAATCGGGAAGAATTGCAGCTGCATCATTACGTTCATTTCTGTACCCAGATTTTTTATTTTGTTAATGACGTCTTTCCAATCAAACTTGCGCAAGCAGGCTACAATTGTAGATGTGTCCGTTTTGTCGCATTCGAACACACCAGCCACATAATCAAGTGCAGCAGGTGCATCTCGCATTGACAACACTTTGAGTGAATTTGATCCACTCTGACCAATGACACGTTGAAACAGACCCTTGTTTGGTGGAAAGAATGCTTGATACATAGCGCTCATTGATCCCGCAGATTCTCCAAATATCGTCACACGTTCAGTGTCACCACCGAAAGCATATATATTCTTATGCACCCATTGAAAGGCTAGATGTTGGTCCCACAAGCCGAGGTTGGCTTCTGCGTGCTCGTCCAGGCTAGTCAGGAAACCAAAGATTCCCAGGCGATAGTTGATGGTGACCACGATCACATTCCCGTGCGCTGCCAGCGTGTCGCCGACGTAAGTGTTCGCAGCTCCCAGCATGAAGCCTCCGCCGTGAATGAAGATCATCACCGCATGTCCGTTCTCGTTGTCGGGGTTTTGTGTTGGCACGTGTACATTGAGGAGAAGACAGTCCTCCGACTGGTGGTCTGGAACCTCAATGCCAGGGATGGCATACTGCGGGCACGCAGGACCAAACAATGTGGCATTGAATGGAGAGCTAAACACTCTCCTGGGAACAGGCTTTTTGAAGCGACGCTCACCGACAGGCGCCTCAGCATACGGAATCCCCAAATAACGGTCAGTCACAAACTGCTTCCCAGCAAACTCAAGCTTTCGCTCAATGCCGACTATTGTTCCAACCGGCGTTGTGACACTTTTCCCGCTACACAGTATAAGAAACACTGAAGTACAAACACCGAAAAGCATGTACTCTACAGGCATTGTTACCTTTCAGATGATCAAAATATTCCTGATAAAAATATTCCTGACACAACCGCTGTCCGTTTACTCACGTCTGCGTTGATGCTTACACGAGCACGAAGTAAAGCAGGGTATATAGCCAAAAGGTAACGGCCGAGAGACTGTCCTAAATATTAACATCTAGCACTAGCCTTTCAATAGGTATTTGCTCAATCCAAGTGTGGACAACCGCTGACAGAACAGTATGTTTACACTGAAGTAACTGAGGTTTATGGAAGGGGATATCCGCCAATATTCAATTTCTTATTAGCAAATTGCAACACTGCATATGCTTAAATTTGCTATTTGTTTGCACAAACACGTTCGTTTTTACATGTATCTAATTCACATTTCTCGTATACAATTTGGAAATTACAAATCTCAAGTCACAATAATCAAGTCACAAATTTTATGTTCACTTACAATTCACAAGTTACAAATCTTAAAGTCACAAATTACTAATGTAGGCCTACAAGTTAAGAATTGACAACATTAAAACGCGGGGTGGCGGTACCACATAAATATAGACGTCACTAAGCTAAAATAGAACGGAATAGCATAAGTTAAAAATAGAACTGAATCATAAATGATTTTTCAAAGGAGAGGCAATAGAAAGCAGCCAACGTTATTTGGTGTCAAATTGAACGCGTTATTTTTTGCCAAAAGTAGTTATTAATGTATATATTAACATGCTGCAAGCAATTTTACCATATAAGTCTTTGTTTTCTTAAAACTACACCCAACCCAATTAAAAATACCTATCGGACGTTTCCAGAAGAACATTCTGTCTCATTCGCATTCGGATGTGTTTACAATGCATTAGAATTGAACAACATCAACAGGGGTACGTGATGTAGTGAGTATGCTTTCACCAGAGTTAGGTGCCCATTGTAGCTCAGTTGCTAAAGTACCTACCTCGAGAGCAGGAAGTCTTGGGTTCGACCCCCGCCGTTGTTAATGGGATTTTTCCAGCTTTTTTTGGTTGAGTCAGAAGGGGTTCTCCAGAGAACCCTGTGGAGCAGGAACAGGCAAGGTACTGGTGGTTCAGGCCAGTTGATGCCTGGCTAAAAATAAGGATGGTTAAAAGCTCTCTACCCAGGTAGACCAGGTGGTAGAGCACCTGATTACGGAGGAGGTCTTGGGTTCGAACTCAATATATACTGTGTACCGGTAACGGATCATGGATCATTTCGGTTAAATCAGGATATATGCAGTTAAATGAAAGCGGGTGGGACCATAGAGGTTGAAGGGGGCGGGGCGGGGTGTAAGGGCTGTCAGACTCTATAGTACATGTCACGAATGATGATATAAACATGTATCACGCATTTTTCTGAATGTGCCACAAACAATAATTCCCGTGTTACAAGCGCCCCCATTGCGTCTTAATGTTGACTTGGTGTTATGCAGTGTACATTGTAACTTGTAAATTAGATTCTAGAAATGTAAAATGTATTCGTGATTTTCGCCACGCGATTAGTAACTTGTAAATTGTATATGCGGGAAATGTGAAATTGTTCCAATGTAATGTTGAAATGTGAACATTTTCATGTGATTTATAAAAGTTAGGGATGTAATTAGATAGCGGTATTTAGCATGCGCGGTGTTGCAATTTACAAATTGACATTTGAAGTGACAAATCTGTGTATTGAAAGTTAGAAATAGTAATTAGAATAATGGCGGATATCCCCTTCCATAGAGGTTAGATAAACCTGCCTTAGGGAAAATTTACAATCTAAGAGAATAACATCTAGGCGACGAAGAGAGCACTCGCTTTAAACAAAAAAATGATTATCATGGGAACTTAACACTCTCTTACTCTGTTGATTAATTACATAAACATTTGACAGTAACGAACCATAACTCTGATTTTTGCTACTTTGTGTTTTTTTTTCTTGTTCTCTGCTACATTTGTTTTTTCAAGCTGCATTTCTTACATCGGTGTACTCGGTTTCTTTTCTTTAACTTCGCCAAACGGGTAAGCTACTATTTATCATCATCATCATCATCATCATCATCATCATCATCATCATCATCATTTAAAAAAAGCAATTAATTTTCATTTAGCGAGAAGTAGTGTTCAAAATCGTCCTTGCTTAAACTAAAGTTTGAGTTTCTGCACAAATACTCCGGACAGGGGTCAGAAATTATAACATACGTGTACATGACTGGTGCGCATGCGCCAGTCTTAAGCAGGCGCGTATCTGGGCCGTGTTTGAAGTTACGCACAATTGCAAGGGAAATAACCTTTGCAGTAATACTTTTGAATATATCCAGTTCTTTTTCTAATGAATAACATGTAAAATGCGTGATTGGTGTGGCAATAAGATTTTATAACATAGAAACTACGCAAATAAAATATATTATTCATAACCCGGGTAAGGCATCGACTTTCTTAGTGTTTTTGGTACTTTTAGATTTTCGATTTTTCGAACGGAGGTTACGCACGTGCGTAAAGTGCGTAATGGCAGAAACGCGCCTGGTCTTAAGTAACGATGCTGTGAACACGGCGACGTGCGGTTGTTAACTTCGGGTGTATCATTGCGACCACGAGAGCGTATTCAAGTAGTTGTGCGGCATAAGAAGTAGTGCGTTTTTATAAAACACAAATATTACGAAGGAATGCGAACATTTGTAAGGAAATGCGACAAATAAAAACAAGGAAACAATGTAATGTTGTTGTTCGAACAAATATGAAAGGGTATTAAAAGAACGATTATAAACAAATCAGTCACGTGACAAGCGGGAGATAGCGTTGGTCGCCATTTTGAATAGATCGGAGTGCTTTTGATCGAGTTTCTGCTCAGCTTTCAAGGACCGTAAGTAAGTCGGCAAATATTTTTGTTAATGCATTGTTGCGATCGACGTAAAAATTAGGATTGTAACTGTTTGAGTCTCTTAAGTTACGTGGGCCTTGTGCATTTCATTGTTGACACTACTTCAGTTGTGGTGGAAGCTGATCATAACTGCATTAGAACTAGAAGGTTTTTTATTGTTTACTTCAGATAATGCATTTTTCGTAACGTTTGTGGTGTGGTGTTAGTTTATTAAGCTAACTGACTTTGGCATTTTTTTGTCTTGAAATCTAGACCTAAATACAGGAGGCTACGATTATAAACAAATCAGTCACGTGACTAAAATTGCGGGAAAATCTAGCGTGGGTTGCCATTTTGTAAGCTTCTGTGGATGGAGAGTTTCCTGAACAATATTAAGGTAGCATTGACATCCATTGGTGGAATACAGTTTTCTGGTATGTTTTCATGTTTGACTTGAAAGAAAATGTCTGGCTTTAAACTGACTCCTCCTTCTAATATTATTAATATTTATTTCCTACTGCATATGTACATATATGTTACAATACTGAAGACCGCAACCGTTTACGTAACCTTCATGCTGTGCTACTGTTGATAATCAATGTACTTCTACTGCATGAACCAATTACAACAGCCAGGTTAATGGTTATCAACACGGTACTGTATACTAAGGGATTTCAATAGCTTTCACTTTTGTTGAGAATTTCTTTGACAATTTTCTAGGGGTCGTGATCAGATTGACACAAGTCAAATCATGTGTTCACGAACTTAACTAATTGTAAAATTGCTTTAAATTCATTTCCATATATTTACAAGGGTCCACTTAGTATTTACTTCATTTTTTAAATGCTATACATACTACATTTATAGTAATTCTTGCAAAATTTGACCAATTTTAGCGCGAGTTTTGCATGGCGCGAGTTGGTTTGGCGCGAGTTGTCCTGTCACCATCAAAATGACCCCCAACCTAAGATTTAGGTGAGGTCAAAACTGGAAATCAATTTTCCTTGCATCAAAATGCAAATATCTGTATTTGTTGAAATCCCTGAATATACTGAATTATTTGCTAATGTTGTTGATAGTGACTGTCACTTACAAACGAAAAGAACATACACATAGTTTCATTTGTTTTGAGTCATGATATCTGTGCAGGAAAAGTTTGATTCTTTTGTTCTTCTCCACCTCTCTTTTGTTCATCTTCAAATGTTTTTCAAAGTTTTGTTACATTAAATTCTTATATGAAAACGACTAATTGTTATTCATTGCTCCCCTATGACAGCCAATGTAAGACCATCAACAGCAATCTTTCCAATTCCTTAATGTGCATTTCGCCGTTCAAGACATCTTGATTACTCCCTTGGAACTACGCTTTCAACCGGCGCGCCAGTCTTCCAACGCTTTCAGCGCTTTGATTATTTGAAAGTTTTCAGTATACTATAAATTTCGAGAAAACGTCTGTATAACTGATATTCCTACGACCATAAAATGGTTTAAAACATAATAAAAAGCACACCCCGAAACCATTTATGTTTCTATGTAGAAAAAAATGCAAAGATATTATAACAAACTATAAAACTAAAGTGTACACGCAGAAAATGCACATGTGCAGCAGCCTCAAATTACACACATATATAAGTATTGTTCAGATATTTTTCTCGATCGTAGTATTTTTTTTCTCACTATCCTATTGTTGGTGTTTTTTCGATGTAATTTTTGAAAGTTACAGACACAGAAAAATAAATAATTATGAAATGAAAACATAAGACAGAACGCCGTTTACCGAACTAGGATCCGTACTTTATCAGGTTAAGAAAGTCCGCAAAAACAAACTTTCAGCGCAAATTTCAGTGAGCATTCCATATATAGGTGTCGCGCTCTAGCGCGTCGCCAATAACAAGAAAATACACGGATGCGAGACCTCCAAGACGCCGTAGAGAGAGGTTGTCCTGGGGACTAAGCACTTTATTGAAACTGTCGATTTATTACATAACTATTTTTAAAGTAACGAACCGTAACTCTAATGGGAACTAGACTATCTGCATGAAGGTGTTTAATATAAGAGTTTCTTCAATTGCTCAAATTGATCCTCTCCTCATCCCATGAAAAATGTTACAATTGCACCAGTATGGGAATAAACGCATAAAAACTATGGAAAATAGTAAACTGTTCTGTAATAATGCAAATACTAGGTGAACCCAAATAGTGAACAGGGGAGGTAATCCAGTAAAACGCGACTATATATCTACTACTGTATACACGAACACAAATAGTCAATAATTTGGCATAGAATGTCTTTGTCACCTCGTCGAGAATACTAACAGTTAAACAAATGGAAAAAGGATTCTAGCGGCTTCAAAAGCACAGGAAACGGCTCTATCTGGCTACTTGGGGAAAATGACCCAGACCCCCCCCCCCCCCCCCCCCCCCCCCACACACACACACACACACCCGCCCGACTAGTAGGTCGCTCAATTACGACCTCCAATCCCCACCTGAAAAAAAAATCATGGATCCACCCTGCTGTCTTAAAGGTAGTATACGACAGTTTGGACCCAAATTCTTGTTACTAAAACAAACAAATGCATTTTATGCACCTGAAAGCGGGCATATAGTAGTCGAACCGTCTGTCTATACGTCTGTCTGTCCGATATTTATGTCCGCCCAATAACTGCGTCATTCCTGCATGGATTTTAAAATGACTTGGCAGAAATGTCAAACTCATGAAGAAAAAGACCCAGGTCGGTCACTCGAAGATCAATGTCACACTTACAGGTCAAAGTCATAATCCCTGGTAGTGCACTGGTGGTCGTGTCTGCTCAGTAACTCTGTCATTTCTGGAGGGATTTTGAAACAACCTGGCAGAAATGTCAAACACATGAAGACGACGTGTCGCACACAAGACCCATGTCGGTTAATCGAAGGTCAAGGTCACACTTACAGGTCAAAGTCATAATCCCTGGTAGTGCACTGGTGGTCGTGTCTGCTCAGTAACACGACATAAATCTGATGCTATTGTCTTTTTAAAAACTTAAATACCTCCATGACAATTACAAAATTTGCTTTACTGGACATGACTTAAGTTAAGGGCATAAGTCTGTTTACAACGACATTTCTTGTTGTCACTTGAAAAGATCTCGCAAAAGTTGTTTATCGGTACCATACATCCATGTGAAAAATTAAGCATAACACAACTTTTGTAATTACAACAGGTTTTTCCTATCCGAGCCACGCTGAACAGTAATAACTATTTTTAAAGTATTTTGAAATCACCTTGCACGATCATCCAGATAATTAGCTCTGAACCTGAAATTCCCAAGGTGCTTATTTATAGATTAAGAAAAATGATATATATCACGACCTGTACTGTCCAACTATGGAGTTTATGTTATAAACAGCCTTTGCTATAGTATAAGTTTGTCCACCAAATATGCACAAATTCCCAAGATCAGGGTTAAAATAATGTTACATGTATTACTTACGGGCAAACAGTGTATCACCTTTAACATCACGTTTGTTCGGTCGAAATTATCCATTGGATCAGTATACTCAAACAAGAAAAGTCATTCAAAGGCGACGCAAAAACTGGAACACGTAAACAGGTTAGAGCAATCTGGGAGCAAGTAACAAAGATGTACAGTTGATTCCGCTTATTTGCATATGTCAAATCCATGCATGCAATTAAACTGAATATGCGATGAACCGAAATTACTTCCTTAAATACCATTGTTGTTTCAGATGCCGCCATTTTGTATTTTGAAAGTTTTCATTAACTATATATGTGTTTGTGCGTGTGCGTGTGCGTGTGGTGTGTGTGTGTAGAAAAAATACGCATAATGTATATATCCGAGACCATAGAATAATAAGAAAAAAAAAAACAATATAAAAAGCAAAAGACTAAATATTTTTCAAGATGTTACATATGTAGAGGAAAAAAGCTGCCAAAAGTATTACTATTAACTTCTTACCTAAAGTGTACAAGCAGAAAATGCACATATGCAGCAGCCTTACATTACACAACTCAATATTGTTCAAGTAGTATTTTTCAGGAACATAGTATTTTTTTCTTTCTTAGTTGTTTATTTTCAAATTTATTTTTATGGAAGCATTTTTGTATCTAGGTTATGTATACAATGAACAAAGTTTAATATTTCCAAAAATTAACATACTAGTACTTCCCACATTTTAAAGTCGAATGGATGAAAACAAACTGAGAGAAACAGTAAAAACAGACAGATCTAGTATGTCTTTGATCCTAATGGAAATAATGTAACTACATAATTATGTGCTTCTGTGGTTTATAATTACAAACTGCACAGACATTAAAATATTAGAGTTTGCAACATTATCCAAGATGGATACTGCTATTAAGTAAATCTGGGTGTAAGTAAAGTGGGCGCAAAAGTAATAATTAGTCTGAATATATTTCTGTTGTTTTATTTCAAAATATTCGTGTAATAAAGTCTTGGGCAAGGACTTAAATCTCATGTCTAAGTCTAGGTCTATGGTTTGAACCTAGAACCCTCCGATCTCGAGTTTATACCCATAACCGCTTGACTAAGAACACTCCAAGCATGCTATAAATGCTTTCTTGCTGTGAGAAACATTTATTAATGATAATACAACTTGTTAATAAAATCTGTTTGAAAACTTGTTATAACGGTTTTAGGGTTTGAATTCGGAACCATCCGATCCCGAGTCCATTACCTTAACCTCTTGACCAAGAACACTTCAAGCTTATTATACATGTAAATGCTTTCTTGGTGTGTTGCACGTTTCTTTTATGCACCTGAATTGATCTTTTAATAAGATTATTTTTGAAAAATTGTCGTGACAGGGCTAGGGTTTAAATTTGATACCCTCCGACCATGAGTCCAAAAACCTTTACCACAAACACTTAATAGATGCTATAAAAGCTTCCTGCACGCTGACAGCACTGGGAATCCTATTCGCTATTTTTAGATTTGCGAGGACATTACAGAAATCGTTTCTGTACATTGTGAGCATCTTTAAATGTTGCATAAACGTTACATCTAAAGTCAGTTTCAATGAAATATTCAACAACATAATTCTGGCTATTTGTCGCTAACAGATAATCTCACATTGTTAATATGCAGTCCGAACATCGAAGGACGCACATGTCCCGAGAAGCATTCCTATCTACTTACACAGGCATGATCATATAAAGGCGTACGGAGAATCCAGGTACATTTACCTTCAATGTTTAGAAAATTTGAAAATAAAAATAAATAAACCATCATGTCTTTTTTCGGACTTGTTTGCGTGAACGTTACAGACACACACACAATGAATGAAATAAAAAAAAGCCGTTGAACAAATTAGGAGCCGTATTTCACCAGTGTTATAAAAGTCCGCAAAACAGACTTTCCCCATTTGTAAATTTTAGTGAGCAGGCGCGTAGTTGTCACACAACATTTATCTTGGTACTGATCGCTTTAAGTCACGTGCATTTACATTTATTTAGTCACGGGACTGACTGACAAATCCTAGAAACATTTCGTGGCTAAAACATCCTTGGTTGTCCTATAGCTTTATATCAGTTCGATTTAAACCATTTGTCTGTTGCGAATTCACAAATGTCTTTTGTTTTTCTCCATATCATTGTTCATTTTGCTTGAAGTCACGTTAATAAAACAATTGATTTCTTTCTTGTATGAATACTTGGAGTGGATCATAAATAGAAAATTGGGGATAGTATTTGAATAGCTGTCATGTCATGATGTCATGATTAAATACAATTTTTGTTTTAATATTTAAGGGTCTGTAACATAATACGGGGAGCATGTCCCCGAACGCCTCTAGCGGCAATGCACACATATCATATCATGCCTAGCTACGCCCCTGGTGACCATTCCATACATAGATCGCACAGACTCGAAATCGAGAGGGATAAATGAAACAAACACAAAACAATACCTGTAAGTGGACGGAAATGCAAACAATGTAACAAACGTGAAGACAGTTTCACTATATTTTTGAATGCTCTTTATACTCAGAATATGAAACCAAAATATCAAGCCGTATGATTGGAAAAAAATCAAATACTTATATATTTACAGAACTGGTAACAAGAGAAAGATTGGCTACGTTAACCCCTAGCACCGTAAAGGCGGCATTAAAAATCCTCCGGCACAGTCTACAGCGGATACTACCATTATGTACAAGGTGGTAGAGCGTCGGCTTGCGGATCGGGAGGTCGTGGGTTCAAACCCCGGCCGGGTCGTACCAAAGACTTTAAAGTTGGTAGTAGTGGCTTACCTCCTAACGCTAAGATAAGGGGAGAGCATTACGCCTGACACGTCGGTGTCAGTATAATGGACCGGCCGGGTTCAATACCTGGGCCCCTCATAAGTGCCCCTGTGCTATATGATAAAAATGTCGCTGCAGAGTATCGGCAAAAATGCCGGCATATCCCAATATGTACATGAACCTTAGTAATTGATTTATGTAAAGGTATGGGGTGATATCACGTCAGTACACCTCCCACGTCGTACTGGTTTACAAAAATAAATATTACGATGCCAGTATTTGAAACTACCCACTTCCCCACCAGGGAATCTTGGAACGTTTTTATATGCCCCAGTAGGTCAAACTGAAGTCGTGATGAGAATCGTCACTGTACTGTTTCCAAAAGGCATTTCCCCATTATAGGTAATTCGAATGGAAATTAATATAAGGACGTCGTGTCAGTTGTTGGCGTACCTTACATTTATTTTAACGATTTGCGAAATGAACATATAATTTTCGAGCAGACTGATTAAATATATATATATAATATATATATATATATATATATATATATATATATATATATATATATATATATATATATATATATATATATATATATATATATATATATATATATATATATCAGTCAGCTCGAAAATTGACTCTGTCATCAATTACCTCTAAGATGTTTTCAAAGTCTTTTTTATAGAATGACCATGGCCAGGTCATGTGATGTCTGACCGATCATTTTAATAACTTTAATATGGGGTCACCCAAGGAAAATATAAACATAAACTAGTTGTAGTTTCTGACAGGATTATTTATAACCATTTATAGAAAAGGGCCTTGCAGAAGGCGACCAAGTTTTTGATGGATCAAATTCTTTGCAAAATTTTGATAGGGAACCTCATTAGCAACATGTACACCAAATATTTAGGCTTTAGCTAGTGGTTTCTGACAAGAAAATTTGAATGATTCAATGTTTTAAACGAACCTACTTCTGTAGCCTTAATAGAGCGTCACCCAATGTAACAAATACAAAGGTTCTAGACCATAGCTATATAGCTTCAGATAGAAGATTGCAATGTCTATGCTTTTGGGGTTTTATATAAGTGGACGACGCCAGACGGATGGTGACCACAAGAGCTCGCCATAAAATGTTATTTTACTAATCTTAATAAAGGGGCTACCATTAAACATGAAAACTAGTTGCCGATATTTTAGTTATTGTAGTTTCTTCATCGTACTGTCGAGTCGTGAACGACGTATTGTCGGGATTGGGTCGTCCCACGTCAAAACTCAATTTTAAACAGATTATGGGCTAGCATATTCGGAGACTGACAGTAACTTATCTGCATTAATTATCATTAACGGAAAACTTGAAATATGCGGGTTTTTTTTTAAAACTGTTTATCATTTCCTTTAGCTGACAACAAACATAAACATCATCTTTCGAATTAATAAAAAAAAAAAAACATGTGTCAAATAGCCCTTATGTCGGCAATGTAGGGGTCGCCGACCGTCGGATATCGGTTTCTTGGCGTATAAAGACTCAGTTTCAAAGGTAGTATCCGACAGTTAAGATCAAACATATTTTTCTCAAGTTACGAAATATGTCATTGTTACCTCAAAAGGTCGTGCAATATGCTGTTCAATGATATCCTAGATCTGTGTTAGAGCTTAACCATAAATCCCCACTCGCCATTTCAAACAGGTGTTTTCTTATCGGAAGAAGGCTATTTAAAAGTAAGAAAACCACGTGATAACCTACTGAGCACGTTATATTGTCATCCGGGTAGCCGCTATGACGTCGATAACTATTTTTGAAGAGATCACTTTCGGGCTTATTAATAAATTTGAAAAGGACAAACATTTAGAGTGATATTATGAGCAATGTGTATTGTCTAACAAAAGAGGAAGTTTCCAAAATCGTATTTACTTGGACTAAAATATGAGTTTATGCCTACAGTCCCCAGATCAGTGTAAAAAAATGGTTACATGCATTTGATTTATGTAAACTGTCCGATACCATCCTTTAAACAAAAACCCTCATCTAAATTTCTCTTTGTTTATTTTTTTCTTGTATATTGTTCATGATGATTTGGGCTAAACAGGTTAATAATATCGAACTAATTACGTAAGTTGTGCTTAGGGATAATTGGTTTAAAAAACAAAACACAAACGATTGTGTATTGTACTAACAAAAACCAGTCGCATCTACCAACGTGATACATAAACAGATGAACTATTTTAACTATTTAAAACACATTTTACCGACAATCAACAAACATCCTCAACAGATATTCCAACCCACCCTTGCTCGACCCTAAGCTTTCTTGGTCACTTAGTTATAACTTATTGACAGGCTAAAGCCATCATGTCCTTTAATAGATTTATTTTCATATTGCTTTGTATTTAGAATCTAAAACTGTTTTCCATTTTAGCTGCTTCACCTGTTTACATATAATCAGGGTTCGTACAGAGTCTGGAAATCCTGGAAAAGTTTGGAAGTTTTAAAGGGCTTTGTCCAGGTCTGGACAAGAACGCTGTAGCCGAAAGAATCTAGAAAAACAATGTAGAATTACCGCACTCGTAAAATACTCAATAAGAAATCAACATTTTAACAAAACAACCTGGACCAGAGTCGTAAGGAATTCTCTTTCGGCACTTAATTTTTGACCAGGTTGGGATAATAATTTAATCATTATTTCTGCTTCTGGCCATGCCCCATGGTTTCGCACTATATTCTGCTAACACTTTAAATGTCGTCAATTGGCAGCAAAGCACACCCTTGTAGATCCCCAACCAGCCATCTTGAAACTATAAATTGATTAGCTTACTGATGTAAATATTTAATTATCATCATTAGAATGCTTTTTTATTAAATAAAGTTTCAGATATAATTTTCTGCATAAACACCTACTTTAAAATACCACAAATTCTAAATATCCTTTTGTTCAAGCGGAAGATACTGACTGTGGGGAGAAGGGGAGATGACAAAACGGACGCACTTTGAGATCATAATTAAAAAAAAAAAATCCGATATTTTTATGCAAATGACTTACTTTACCTTCAGACCTTTTAAGTTTCTTGAACACATTATAGTTATGGGACCGGACGCAATAGCTCAGCTGGTAGAGCGTCGGCTTGCGGATCGGGAGGTCGTGGGTTCAAACGCTGGCCGGGTCAAACCAAAGACTTTAAAGTTAGTAGTAGTGGCTTCTCTCCTAACGCTCGAGGCTAAGGGGACAGCATTACGCCTGACTCGTCGGTGTCAGTATAATGGACCGCGGTCCGCAAGCCGACGCTCTACCACCTGAGCTATTGAAGCGACAATTTCTGTGAAATAATTTTAAAATCTTATTGTAAATAACCAAGTTATAGACCTGACACGATTTTGCTTCAAGGTCATGATGTGACCTTGACCTTCAAGGAAGCTACCCGAATTCGCGCGCTACACGTCGTCTTGATATGACGATTATTTCTGGCAGAAAATTTTAAGACGCGACTTCAAATAACAAAGTTATGGACCTTACACGATGGCGGGACGGACGGACAACGCGGCGACTACAGGCGGGGAGCATACAATGTACTGTTATTTTTACAGTTGTTCTTTGTTATAATTAAGTATTAATGTGAAATGTTATAAGTACATCCAGTTATTTAATAAAATTGTCAATAAAAGATTTGATATTGGCCTCATTATTTGTCCTGGTGTCCTTCGGCCAATCACACTGCCCTCGGACAAATAACAGGGCCAATATCAAATCACCTATTTATTAACATATAATAAGTACCAATAATATGACTTTATACCAGCCAATATGTACCAATAATATGACTGGCTATACTGATAAACCAGTTTTATCATTTGCAGATATTTTGTGGCATTGGTTCATCAATATACTTTTGATCAGGAGTGTTTTAACTTTTAAACCAATATTTCCACTGTTAAAGTAAAACTTAATGGTTAATCACGATTTTTAGCATCGTTTTCCAGTATCAAATGGCAGTACCACATTGTTGTGAAGATGCTCAGTATATTGCCACAAAATGTAAATGCTTAATTTGTTGCATTTAGGTCTGGAAAAACTCTGGAATTTTGTTCATAGAGATCTGTATGAATCCCTATATAATGGACCAGGATCGGTTATTGCATCCCAACATGTATGGGACCATTCAATAACCCTTATTGTGCTACATATATTAATAACCCAGACTAATTTTAAGTCATCTTTTTAACACTGACATGCAAGGTGCCTAGATATATTTCAAGAGAGCTGCAAATAGTGCAGATCCTGGTCAGATCTATACTTTTTGTCAGCGTTGTATAAATACTGTTTAGCAAGCTAAGGGTTAATATTCTAAAGTGTGACCAATCATGTTCTGCACCATGCTCCTATTATGTAACAAGATTACGTTGTCAGCACAGTGTTAAAGGGGGTATCCGACTGTTTGCCTTTATCAAATACATCTAACAATATCTAACCATTGATTTGGGGGAGTTAAGACATACTTTCTGCATAAAGAAATTAATAAGACTTTATGAATTGCGAAAAGAAAAGTCACTCTTAATGTTCATTATTTCCAAATGTATAAAAGCATGATTGTGATCTCTGCTTACAACAGATATGGACTACTACCGTATTTTGCGGAATATAGCCCGCAACTGTATATGAATTACCTGGATGACATATAACATGATCTCAAAAGTAAGTTGTCACATGGTTTTCTTAGTTTTAAGAAAGTGCATCATGTTGAATGATAAGCATTGAAAATCTTGACAAGTTAGGTTACTTGTCTTATAATAAAGCAAGTTCCATTTCTTATAAACCCTTATATTTATACAATGAAAAACACATGCACTTTTATTCTGACTTATTTGTAATAGGACGTAGAAATGATATAACTAAAGATGATGGAATACTGCTCCCTGTCATGTTTTGAACTCCCCGAAAAGTAAACTCATAACATAAAAGTAAATATAAACACAGTCAAATTTGTATTAAGCAGCCACCCAAGGGACAGACTTAACATAAAATATTACATTAATGATTGTTAGCCTTTTAATATGAGTATGCATGTTTATAAAAAAAGTATCACTTAAATAGTAGATCTACCTGCAAAATACTGTTGGAATAGATATTAAATAATACAATGTAAGAAGCTTTGGGAATGTCTAAATATGACTTCAGAATATCAGAAGTGCCTTACTAAATCAAATGCTCCATATTAATAGTTTGGTCACTTACAGCACAAAGCATACCATTTTAAATGTTTTACATAAAACTTATACTGACGGTACCAAAATCTTCAAAAAGTGAAGAGTTCCAAATGGGGCAAGTTTAAACAATAACCAAAACTGCAACAATTTTATTCAAATATTGTCAAGTAAATTTGGTACATTGTGTAAATCCATGCATAAATTAACTCGCTCATAAATTAACGCTTCTGCTACACCTTCCACTAGCATATATGCTGAATAGATATTGGCTGAGGCACTTTTTTTCTTAAAAAAGCATGGTGACCGTTCGTAACACTGACTGCAAGCACAAGTTAATTTGACTGTACTTAATATTTCTGCCTCAGGTAAATACCGGTATGTCAGTTTTTGTAAATACCTGGTATGTCAGTTTTTGGACCTAGTAAAGTAAAGAGAACAATAAATGTAATACAAATTTTATTGGAAAAGGTGAATTGTAACTGATACCACTGTATGTTGTCAAAATTGTTATATTCTCTTGGCATTTGGGTTAAAAGTTTTCCATTAATTTGAACACAGAACATTAAGATAACTTGTCAAAATTGTGAGAAATCATATTGTCATAAGTGACCATTTATTTAAGCTCAATCAATTTTTATGATATCTTTCATAGTTATATCACCATTTTAATCAATACAGTGACAAACAAGATATTAATTTTGCATCATTACAAAAATAAGTAAATGTTAGTATCCTATTGCATTTCCATTACAAAACAAATTGCATAGATTTGTAAAACAACAGTGTTTTTATAATTAAACAAGCACTACTTAATAAGAATAATTAAACAATACAAATCCCAAAACAATTACCCTCAATTTCAATATGAAGCAAAATGTCTATCACAATGAAAAACTTAGAATAATGAAAAAATATAACACCTTTAACTTTTTTACAGATCTTAAAAACTTATGTATCTTAAAAAAAACCCCAAAAAAACTCCACTAAAAATAAAAGAATTTTACCAATTCTGGCTTGGAATTTCTGCTAAAAGCTGTTTTAGTTAACTTAGCTGTAACAAGATAAATGTCTTAATGTCTGGTCCTTGCTATAAAAATAACATCTTTTAGAAGATTTGAAAAAGTGAGACAAACCAAAGCACTACGCCATAGCATTAGCCCCATGCAATGACATAGTCCACATATGGTTTTCAAGTATAAATGAACATGAGGCAGTAAATAAACTTTGCAAATGAAATGGTGTTAATCATTCAATGATTAATCAAGGTAATGAGCAATATGAACACATGATTATAAAAAATTACCCCTGATTTAGTAGTAGATGTGAGCATAATCAATTTACAAAATTACTGAAAAACAACAACAAATGATACCAGATAGAAAGACACCTACATGTATCATCATGGACAAGTTTTTGAGTTGTGCTTCCATGACAAAGTTTTTATCAGTACAATTAAAATGTGATGTTCCCTGATTGCCGTTAGCCTGGATTTTAGTACAAAAAAGTCAGATGAAAATGTATTAACAATATTAAGTAGAACAAGTACTTTAATACCAAGGGCAAGTACAACCATACCAAGTATGTCAGTACATCCATATTAAGTGTGTCAGTACAATTATACCAAGTATGTCAGTACAACCATACCAAGTACGTCAGTGCAATTATTCCAAGTATGTCAGTACCACCATACCAAGTATGTCAGTACATCCATATTAAGTGTGTCAGTACAATTATACCAAATATGTCAGTACAACCATACCAAGTATGTCAGTACATCCATATTAAGTGTGTCAGTACAATTATACCAAGTATGTCAGTACAACCATACCAAGTATGTCAGTACAATTATACCAAGTGTGTCAGTACCACAATACCAAGTATGTCAGTACCACCATACCAAGTATGTCTGTATACCAAGTATGTCAGTACCACCATACCAAGTATGTCAGTACAACCATACCAAGTATGTCAGTACAATTATATCAAGTATGTCAGTACCACCATACCAAGTATGTCAGTACAATTATACCAAGTGTGTCAGTACCACAATAACAAGTATGTCAGTACAACCATACCAAGTATGTCAGTACAACCATACCAAGTATGTCAGTACAATTATATCAAGTATGTCAGTACCACCATACCAAGTAGTGTCAGTACCACCATACCAAGTATGTCAGTACCACCATACCAAGTAGTGTCAGTACCACCATACCAAGTATGTCAGTATACCAAATATGTCAGTACCACCATACCAAGTATGTCAGTATACCAAGTATGTCAGTACCACCATACCAAGTATGTCAGTATACCAAGTATGTCAGTATACCAAGTATGTCAGTATACCAAGTATGTCAGTACCACCATACCAAGTATATCAGTATACCAAGTATGTCAGTACCACCATACCAAGTATGTTAGTACACTCACACCAAGGCATTAAAAGATCCCTATTATATCATAAGATGATTATAGTTGTATACAGAGATGAACATGAAGCTATACAAAGTTGGGAGTATCTGGAACAGTACAACCAGACCTCTGAATGACCAGGTTAGCAGCATAGTGGCCACAACGCACACATTCCTCCACTGGCTTACCCAGAATCAGCTGTGCAAGGAACCCTGTAAAAGCAAGGATGACACTTATCATAGTGGTTTCAGAATAACCCGTATCATACCAACCCAGACAAAAAATATATTTTTATAATTATATTAAATATATTATAATCAGTATTCTAGATGTTTTCTTTATAAAATTCAAAACAGAATACATATTTCAATAGCTTTTATTGATATAACCATGGTAATGCTATACTGGGGCACACCATACAAAAAGTCTAGTCATTTACATTCAGTTTTAAATAATTAAAATAATCGAAGCTATATAGCATTAAACTTTAAAAAAAAAAAAATCTTAAGTTTGATGTCGTTTGAGCATTTGGAAACAATAGAAAACAAAATTATTATGAATTGGGTAGAATGAGAATTTTAAAAGCAATGTCTGCTGAATGCACAGAAAAGTTGCTATTTGATATTTATTTTATTGCTGTTTATTGGGTTCATCCCACCAACAATATTTCCGTTATGTAGTGATGGTGTCCACTTGAAGCAAATATTGTCCTGCCTTCACCGTGTATAGCATGCCATGAACACCAGGCATGATACCACAACCAGTCACATTATCCTGACCCCGGGCCAACCAGTTGTGAAACTACCCTCATATTTGCTTGAGCATTAGCAAGGGTATACCACTACTATTTTAACGACTTTGGTATGTCATGGCCAAGGATCGGTTCCGGGGCTTCCCATACCTGGAGTCAACACTCTACCAGTTGCGCTTCCAGGTCAAGTGGATGTTGCAAGTGTTCACATTGTGTGCGCCAATGAAGCCATTCTGGCCTTGTTGAATAATTCACACTTACAGGAATTCTTAATTTTGAATTTGTTACTGTTTGACATTTTATAGAGGAAACTATATACTGTCATGTGGTATGTGTTTTAGGAAAAAAATATACAAGCATGTAAAAGCTCTTGAAGCAATATACACTTTTCTTGGACAACCCTTGTACTATTGGTGGCTCTAACTAGAAAGTTGATTCTTCAACAAATGAACCTCATGGCCCACTTACCCCCAACAAAGGCATCTCCAGCACCATTTGTATCAACAATATCTTCCTTCTTTATTGGAATAACAGGGAATGACTTAGCCTTTTCTCCATCTGAAAACCCATAACAATGTTTACTAAGAGTCACAAAAAGGTAAATACTATTAGTGAAAAAAAAAAAAAGAACAAAAAAAAAAAGAGTGTGTCATTAAGATCATCCCAAGATAGACAAAGTGCAATTGGGCTATCTAACCACACTACAATCTACCCAGAGGTCCACTAAAGCCCATCCCATTGTTACATACTGACTGTTGATGTAACTGTGTACACCTGCTGTAACATCATATGCTAAGTCCACTGGTGTTTTTCTCCCACATGATTTTGTGCTGTTAACACTAAGATGTCAATCTTTGTGTATATGAGTCTCACTCACACCCCGTTATGCACGTATCCAGCTCAGCAAGCTCCCACTGGATGGTGTCTAATCTAGAGGTGCACTATTTTCTGCAGAGTATTTTGCAATAGGTAGTGTACTGTTGAAGTGTTTGTTTAATCTTGGTTACAACATGGGCAACAAAATATGGTCATCATAGAGACATCCAGCTATTGTGGTGGAGAAAGACCTTACACATATATCTGAGTTAGAAATTAGTGCACCACAGGTCAATGGAAGACCTTCCCAAAGTAACTCCTCAACCAAAATGGGGATTGAACCTAAGTGATGGGAGGTGAAAAGTTAAAGGAGTTACAAGTCTGCTAGTATACAACTTCGCCAACCCTCACTTAAGATGCAAGATGGTAACAAAATTACAGGTTATTAACAGGGATGACAGTGGTTACAAAATCAGTTACTGGTTTACCTCTTCAAACGTTTAACCAGTTAACTGTAGGAACATTACCATTGTATTTCAGTTTTTGGAACATGATTTGTCCATTTACACATGCTGTCATTTTTTGTGCTTTTTAGTCTTATATAAACATGCAGTCAATCCCTCGTGCTTCTAAAATTCAGCTTTCTCATAACTCTGGATGCTGTTACAAGCGACACCGCCTAATAAAAGTTACCCAAAATATCCCATTAATAACAATTAAGAGTGATTAACCAATTACTGAATTGGAATAAGTTAATCTACATTTGAAGAGATTAACTGTTGTCATCTCTAGTTATAAATAAAGAGAGCAGGTAAAATATTGACAACTTAAGCTATTGACTGGTACTCACGTGCAACAGTGACAACAGGAAGCTCTCCCTGTGTTATGACAACCAGTCGAGGTCGGTCGGTATTCTCTTTTGGCATGGCTGCCAGCTTCATGGCAATCTCAGTGATGTCTTCAGTCTGTTGACAAATGTATAATATTGTTGGCAAGCTGGTATTAATGGACTGATTTATCCAGTAGCTGTTGTGTTTAATTGTTTAGCATGTGCGTTTTTTCTTCTTAATTAAAAGCTTGTGGCTTATCTAAAGACTTGCTGAATATAAATCATAAAAATTGATAGCTCAAGCTAAATGAATCATAGATCATACTAACAAATATGGGGCCTGGCAAATGTCTGAGTAGGAGTTACAAATTTGGGACTAACCATTGGCCTTGAGCTTTTAGAATAAACTTGTCAATAAAATGTATAGATCACAATAACAACTGAAATTGCAAAAGTAAAAGAGGAAATCTAAGATTTTCTGAAAAAAATGCCTGGAGTATTAGTATATTGCATCAGTCATATGGTATTATTAAAACATTGGTTTAAAGTTTAATATTTAATGCATTTACTTACCTCAAACTTGTTCTCTTTGGCAAAAGTTAAGGCCTCCTGAATACAAGGAATAATATGGTTGAAAATGGAAACATGCAAATACATATTTTGATTTGTCACCTCTAAAGCTACCGAGAATAAAGTGACCAGGTCCTAAACAAAAAGTTTAAGTCAGCTATCCCTGTCAGTCCTGATCAGTCAGCTATCTCTGTTGGTCCTGATCAGTCAGTTATCTCTGTAAGTCCTTATCTGTCAGCTATCTTTATAAGTCCTTATCAGTCAGCTAACTCTAAGTCCTAATCTGTCAGCCTGCTCTGTAAGTCCTCATCAGTCAGCTATCTCAGAACATAAGTGTTGATCAGTCAGCTATCTCTGCAAGTCCTGATCAGTCAGCCATCTTTGTAAGTCCTGATCAATCAGCCATCTGAAAGTCCTTATCTGTCAGCTATCTTTGTAAGTCCTGATCAGTTAGCTATCTCTGTAAAACTGATCAGTCAGCTATGTATGTAAGTCCTGATCTGTCAAACCTTTCTGTAAGTCCTGATCAATTAGCAATGTGTAAGTCCTGATCAATCAGCAATGTGTGTAAGTCCTGATCAATCAGCAATGTATATAAGTCCTGATCAATCAGCAATGTATGTAAGTCCTGATCTGTCAAACATTTCTGTAAGTCCTGATCAATTAGCAATGTGTGTAAGTCCTGATCAATCAGCAATGTGTGTAAGTCCTGATCAATCAGCAATGTGTGTAAGTCCTGATCAATCAGCAATGTATATAAGTCCTGATCAATCAGCAATGTATGTAAGTCCTGATCTGTCAAACATTTCTGTAAGTCCTGATCAATTAGCAATGTGTGTAAGTCCTGATCAATCAGCAATGTATGTAAGTCCTGATCAATCAGCAATGTATGTAAGTCCTGATCTGTCAAACATTTCTTTAAGTCCTGATCAATTAGCTATGAATGTAAGTCTTGATCAGTCAGCTATCTCTGTAAGTCATGTTACCATAATCTGCATTCTGTTTTGTAAAGACATAAACATTGTTTAAAAATTCTATAGGCATTTAGTTTACAGTAAATAATTAAGTATTTAGGTTTAAAATATGTTGCTATTTTACATTTAGCCTTTAATTATAATCAATCAAAAATAATGTGTACAGAAACGTAACTAAAGTCAACTAAAGTAACTAAAATGAAAGAAAACTAAATAAAGCAATATATTAGCAAATTTTCTTCCTGCTGCTTGCATATATGCTGTTACCATAAAGAAATGAGAAAAATATAGGTGAGGTGTTTTTTAGGTATACTTACTGACTCATTTCCGAACAAGATATCAACATAAGGTAGTGTCTGTTGCATTGGTTCCTTGAAAAACTGACACAAGAAAGGTGCAGATAGATTCATGCAGAATGTTTTCTTGTGTTCATTCGAGTGTTTAGCTAGCCGGAGAATAGTGGACGGACTGACAGTCAGAGGGAAACCCTGAAAGAGAGCTAAAATTGGTTCATAATACGTCAGCACACGTTGTAGGATAAAACTTCTATTGATACAAGTACATTGAAGTGTTTGATTGAAATATTAATACATCTCATTTATTTTAAGTCATATTTTTACAACATTAAGTGAATGTTTATTAACTTGTTGCGTTTTATATAAATTTAAATCAATTATATCTGGTATAAGTTGAGAGAATAGAATTATTATAAATATAAATCAATTATATCTGGTATAAGTTGAGAAAATAGAATTATTAACTAAAGCACATAAAGCACAACATTAACAAAATATCTGTGATCAATAACTGAACCCAGAGCACAACATTAACAAAATATCTGTGTGATCAATTACTGAACCCAGAGCACATGACAAAATATCTGTGATCAATTACTGAACCCAGAGCACAACATTAACAAAATATCTGTGTGATCAATTACTGAAACCAGAGCACAACATGACAAAAGAATGCATGGTTGCTATGGCATGTTACTTACAGCACAATAGAAGAAGTCTGCCTTCTCCACAAGTTTCCAGTTGGCTGGATCATCAAGATGGGACTCTGTAAACAGGTTGGCTGCAGCTAGGTTGGCACATAATGACCTAACACAGACATAACAAAATGTGAGGGCGCATAGCCACTTAAGGTATAACAAGTGTAATAAACAATATGCAGAATTATAAAAATATGCAACTAATGTGTTTATTTTAAGAAAATTCTCCATCAAGTTTTGAATTTATAGAGTTTTTATTCTTCTAAAAATGATATTTAAGGTGTTATCTTTTTAGAAATAAGAGATCTCCAAATATTATTCAATTTAATCAAGAGTTGCCCAAAATGTGCTTTATTGCTATTTTGGTTGATGCTGCAAAATATAAAATAATTTCACCATATGGTTATGATTTTTTTTTAGACTTTAAACTTATCAGCTAATAAATACGTAATCAAATTTAGCAAAAATAATTCAATTAAAATTCATTTACAAAAGAAAATTAAAAAATAACTTGTTTTATGTTACATCTGGTAGAGCGATGCAGAAAAAAAATGTCAAAGTGACAAAAAAGTTATCCATGAGTGCCCATACCATTATTCAAACCCGTAACCCCTAGTTTTGAAGCATTTTAATCCTTATTTTGATACTCTTCAATTGGAGGTGCAGCATAACAGTTGCTCTACCTTAAGGTTCTGGACCTGTAACTAACTTCGTTAAACATCGGCACTCGGTTTTATTTGAATAGCATTCGTCGTAAAGTTTCGTATTTGCTATTTTTAGTAGTTTTTCACCACGTGATATGGATTTTCCATGACGTCATTGGGTTACCCATTTCTCAAAAATGAGGGAACCGGGAGCTCGACAGCGTGATCGTCGAGGGCGATATTGTAAAAATAGTGGTTTACCGACAACAAAGTCATGTAAAGTTGAAGTGGATCATAACTATTGTGTTGGTTTCCTGTGTACAGGTGAAAAATGCACTGTTTCGTACAGGTGAAAAATGCACTGTTTCATCTTGTGTTTGCGATTTAAATTTGCCTTCGCATGCTAACCGCGAGAGTTAGCGACATGGTTTGACGCTCGCTTACCTTCGTATGTTATTTTCTCGGGATGGCCAGGATGGACTTTTGAATGTGTTCAGGGGTCAAAATTGTGAGGGACAACCAAGTGTCACTAATACCAAAAGAGTGCTTGACTCAGTTATTCCTAAACTGTCGGATTTTTTTTACGAAAAACGTATAAAGTGGTTAATTTCAAATATTTCCCTCAAGCCAGCCAAAATCAGTAAAGAGAAGGTTTTCATGTAATAATGCAGAGTTTTACATACATATTTCCATCTCTAATACCAACTGTAGGTGATTTTTGTATAAAGGAGTATAATCTGTAATTGACCATTTTGACGTTATTTTTCGCTATAAATTCTCTTGCAGTTTCATTATAGTAACCTTTACAAATTCTTATAAATTTTATTAGGAATGGTAAAATGCCTTTAAAATCTCATATTATGGGCAGTTCGTATTGCAGAAAATTTTAAAACTAGTTGTATGTGTCTAACTAGCTTCAAACTTGAGATATTTGCTTTTATAGATAGAGTAAATTTTGAAACACACCCAAAAAACTCGGATTTTTGCTCGGGGGTACATGTATGCAAAGTTCTGTATTTTTATAAGTATTTGTCCAAAGTGTGATCTTATTGTTCTGATTTATCATGACATGATTGTGTAACAGGAAAATTGGTTAAAATTTGAATATAGAAAAGTAGAATTTGAAAAAATGGTACTTTTTCATTTTTTGTTCCAGCACAATTTACGGTGTTTTTGAAAATCAAGGGTCACTTTATAAAAATGTACATAACTTGAGTTACAAACGGTAAACTTCCTTAAAAATTCACCGTACGATGTGTTTTATAGTACAGATTCAAGAAACAGTATCATTATAAGGATTGTGGAAGGTCACCATTACAGGTCCAGAACCTTAACATATAGACATAGGCAATGTGTGTGCACAAAGAGACTTAACACACAGATATAGACAATGTGAAGGGATATAGCGACCTAACACACAGCAGTAAGCCTTGCATATACTGACAAGACAGCTCCCAATGGAAGCTTGCTGATCTGTGTCAATACTATTTCCTTAGTATTAAAAGTGGTTACAATACAGAATAAAAATTAATGTCAACTGTATGTTTCAGTTATATGGCATGACACTTTTTTTTTCATTAACATAATTAACATATTGCCTCTTTCTAAGACTTATCAAAACAATGCACAAAAAAAAACACATTCAAAAATTTTAAAGAAGGAAATTTATTCAAAATTGAAACTAAAACAGCATTATATCCCTTTAAATTTTATTTCAGAAACTAACAACAGGCAGGTTAGACTTCATACTTGTTTGTAGCGTGAAGAGTCAAAAAGGTTTTCCCAAGGTGGAGTGACGGAAGAATTAAAGGTGCTATCCGACAGTTTGCCTATATAAAGTATGTATTACAATATCTAACCACTGCTTTGGGAAATTTGGGCATACTTTCTTCATAAATTGGTAGTTTAGTCTAAATAAAAACACTTTTGAACACTTTCTTTATTTTCAGACAGTACTAAAACAAACAAAAAATTACCCAGACTGTTCGTCTGTTCCAATTCTATAAAAAGCGCTACTGTGATCTCGTCAGAGCTGATTACCCTGATGATGATATAATCTAATATCAAAAGTAAGTTACCACATGGTTTACTTAGTGTAAAAATAGCTTTCTCTGCAGAGTGGCTTGGATAGGAAACACCTGTTTTCAATGGCAAGTGGGGATTTAGCATGCCTGTTTACAAACTCTAGGTTATCCATGAACAGCATTTTTTCAGGTAACAATGACTTATTTGGATATCTGATCATTGTTTTTGTCCAATCTGTTTGCTCCCACCTTTAAGCCAGTGTCTATATACCTTAAAGTATGAACTGATGAAGAGGCTTCACCAAAATCCGCACCTGTTTTCACCAGTAACAATGACGGCACATGTGCCAGTATCCTCCTTGTCTGTGTACTGGAACTGAACATTTACACCCATATCCACAGCTTTCTCCTTTAGAATATCCCCATACTGGTCCTTACTTACACAGCCAAAAAATGTTGTCGCATTCTGAACTCCTGTCAACCACTGAAATGGAAATAAATTCTCTGAGCTCTGCATGATTTGATTAACAATAAAGAACAATTATTATAAATAGTATATTAAAAAGCTATGTCAAACAGTGCAGATCCTGTTTAATGCATAAGTTGTTGCTTTTTTCTAAAAACATATGTAAAATTAATTTATTTATGAAAAAATAATGCTCTTTTAACTCTCTTGACAACATTTTTACTATTTTCAAAGCTTGTTTGTTTACTGTGTTTATTGTCCGACTGTTATTTCAGTAATCTTGAGACGGTGTCCACAGAAACAGCGCTGCCTTCGCTGTCTACAGTATGCCGTGAACACCTGGCTTGATACCACACCCAGTCACATTATCCTGGCCCCGGGCCAACCAGTTGTGGAACTATCCTTGTATTTGCTTAAGCGTTAGCAAATGTGCTTTACCACTTACTATTTCTAACGACTTTGGTATGCCACGGCCCGGAATCGAAACCGGGGCCTCCTGTACCTGGAGCCGATGCTTAACCTTTTGCGCTACCTGGTCCAGTATATTTTCCAATGTTTTGCTCAAGATTTTGCTTTTGTATAATCAGTCAAATACTAATTATTATACACAAAATTGGGAAAATGTCTTAAAGGTCATTTATTAAAAAACTATAGCTTTAAGCATTGGCGCTTTTCATCACAGAATATGTTCAAGAAGTAAAAGACTGAAAACCTGCAATTTGACAATGGTAATAGTTGACATTGATGAGGCAAGCACATTTTAAGAAGTGGTTGTTTCTTTAAACAAAATGCTGAAAGATACAATGCAAATGATTAAATAATTTAGGGGAAAATTAATTTATTTAGCACTTAAGAGTGAAGTTATAAGCCTGAAAGACCACTGGCCCTATTGGGTACTGTAACTGCCATCACTTCTGCAATGATGAAAGTTACTGAGCGTGACTGAAGTATCTGTATGCACAGATTGGAAGACATGATGGACATCAATGAAACTACTGTGCTTGACTGTGCACTAAATAATTACAGATGAATTTGGCAATTTTCTTAAGACTGAGCCATAAGATGCAACAGGTATGTGTAAATACGCAGCACTCAAGACATTTACTGTCCAATTTCTATGCAATTTGCCCCAGTGATAAAAGGCTAGGCATTTCAATTACCCATTATTACCGTATTCACTCTTGTAATGGTCGCACCTGTGTAATAGCCGCACCCCCAAAATTTGAAGAAAAAAATCCTAATTCAATGTAAAAGCCGCACAGTTTATACAGCAGAGCTCCGCTATATTGTCAATACCGCGTAAGTATTTACAGAAAAGGTGAAGTATTGCATATTTGCCTACTTTTTGAACCCTCAAGATGTGGCTCCCAACTGACACCAATTATCAGGCAGAATAATTTTACCAAATTCTGTGAAGATAGAGGCAAAATTTTATTGTCTACAGTGGTCATATTTTATTAATGATTTGAACTAGAGACTTTTAACTGCTGATGCAAACAACCTAGTTTTTAATTCACCTTTGGAAGCTCTCATGCAAAATGAAATTCGGACCCAGTTTTATGACCCAGTTTTATATATGGCTTTGTGTAAGAGAACAAAAATTTTGTGTGGGGAGAATACTCTTTTGACCATTTTTTGTAAACATACCTGTGCCACTTTGATAGCATTAAGAGTTGCTCCCCCTGGCACATATTGCACATTGTCCTTGAAGGTCTCCACCATGTCTTTGTACCTAAGATAACAAACAAGATAAAAAAAGTTAGATATATCACAAGTGTTTTTCACTCATGACTGGGCGATACACTATAAATTCTTGATACTTAAACCCTTGAGTAGCAACCTAAAACCAGTTTTGTTTATTTAGATCATGCTTATTTGTGATGTTTTTAATCAACCCTGTGTACAGCTGACTGGAGATATTACTGCAGACTTAGCAGCAAATAGTGAAGATCCTGCTCAGACCGGTGAAACTGCTTGCCTAGGCCTGATAAATCTGTGCTTAGTTCTAAAGAAGCATGTTAACTTATTTTGGTAATTGTATCAACAAGTTGTGTTCTGCAAGTGAAATCACTAAATGAATGGCTTAACATTTATGCTGGATAACATGATGAAGATTATTGCATATATACATTTATGTTGCTTTTAATTTCACCTTATTTATTTTTATATGAAATCTATTCAAAAGTTCACAAAAAGACATTTAAGTAAGTTTTGATATACATATTTATGAAACTTACATGGGCTTATGTTTGTCTTCTGCCAATATGGCATTGTTGGCTTCTAGTCCATATCTGTAAATAAGGACAAACAATGACAACACAAATATTTTGTTAAATCAATGAACAATGTAAATAACTACAACTGTACAATACAAATGTAACAATTTGTAAAAAATGTTTAAAATATCATACAGGAAAACTTAATATAGAAAGTTTATTACAACTGTGATCCTATATTCAAACAAACAGTTATTTAGTTGTGTTTTGTGTTTGTTTATTGGGTTTATTGTCCCACCAACAGTATTTCAGTTTTCTGGAGATGGTGTCCACTTGAAGCAGATATAGTGGTGCCTTCACTATGAATAGCATGTCGTAAACACCAAACATAATACCACACCCAGTCACATTATGCTGACACCAGGCCAACCAGTCATGGAACTACCCTTTTATTTGCCTATATTTGGGTGCTAAAAACTACCATTTTTAAAGACTTTGATATGTCGCAGCCCAGGAAAGAACCCAGGGCTTCCCGTACCTCGAGCCAATGTTCTACCAATTGTGCTACCAGGTCCGGTCAACTTTTGTGACTTACCCCACTATACTGTATGTGACCTACTCAACTTTGCTATGTATGACTAACTTAACGCTGCTGTGTGTGACCTACACAACTAAGCTGAATATGACCTATTCATCTTTACTGTGCGTGACCTACTCAAGTTTGCTTTGTGTGACCTACTTAACTTTTCTGTGTGTGCCTTACCAAACTTTGCTGTATGTGACCTACTTAACTTTTCTGTGTTTGACCTGCTTAACGCTGCTGTGTGACCGACTCAACTTTGCTGTGTGTGACCTACTCAACTTTGCTGTGTGTGATGTACTCAACTATACTGTGTATGACCTACTCAACTTTGCCAAATGCGACCTGCTCAACTTTGATGTGTGTGACCTACTCAAGTTTGCTGTATGTGACCTACTAAACTTTGTTGTATGTGACCTGCTCAACTTTGCTGTGTGTGACCTATTGAACTTTGCTGTGTGTGACCTAGTGACCTATTTAACTTTGCTATATGTGATCTACTCAATTTTGCTATGTGTGACCGACTTTGCTATGTGTGACCGACTTAACTTAGCTGTGTGTGACCTACTCAACTTTTCTGTGTGTGACATACTCAACTATACTGAATATGACCTACTCAACTTTGCCGTATACGACCAGCTCAACTTTGCTCTGACCTACTAAACTTTGCTGTATGTGACCTACTAAACTTTGTTGTATGTGACCTGCTCAACTTTGCTCTGTGTGACCTATTGAACTTTGCTGTGTGTGACCTAGTGACCTATTCAACTTTGCTATATGTGATCTACTCAGCTTTGGTACGTGTGACCTACTCGACTTTGCTGTGTGTGACCTGCTCAACTTTGCTGTGTGTGACCTACTCAACTTTGCTGTGTGTGACCTATTCAACTTTGCTATGTGTGACCTACTCAACTTTGCTGTATGTGACCAACTCAACTTTGCTGTGTGTGGCTTATTTAACTTTGCTGAGTGCGACCTAGTGACCTACTCAACTTTGCTGTATGTGACCTACGGTACTCAACTTTGCCATATATAACCTTCCCAACTTTGCTGTGTGTGACCTACTCAACTTTGTTGTGTGTCACTTACCTAACTGTACTGTAAGTGACCTATCTAACTATATTATATGTGACCTGCTCAACTTTGCTGTGTTTGACCCACTTTACTATACTGTGATTGTAGTATGTGACCTACTCAACTTTGCTGTGTGTGACCTACTTTACTATGCTGTGTTTGCTGTATGTGACCTACTCAACTTTGCTGTGTGTGACCTACTTAACTTTATGTGACTAATTCTTTGCTGTGACTTACTTTTTTAAGAACTCTGCTGTTCCCACTGCCTGGATATCAAGCAGTGGGTTGCCGTAGCCAAGTAATATTCCTTCCCTGAAACAAAAACTCTAGATTAAAATATGGGTCAAGATTAAAACATAGACACATGGATCAAGTTTATCACTGCCTTGAAACAAAAAATTATACAAAGTCCAGTAATATTCCCTCCCTAAAAGGAAAAAAAACTAGATCTACATAAAGCCCAGTAATATTTCCACCCTTAAACATACCACCTCTAGATTAACACATAGTCTAACTATATTCTCTCCCTGAAACAAACAAACTCTGCCTTGATACAAAGCCCAGTAATATTAACTCCCTGAAACAAACAAACTGCATTGACACAAAGCCCAGCAATATTAACTCCCTGAAACAAACAAACAAACATTGCCCTGATACAGAGCCCACAAATATATCTCCCAGAAGCAAAGGAACTCTGCCTTCATACAGAGCCAAGTAATATTACCTCCCAGAAACAAACTCTGTGTAGATACAGAGCCCAGTAAAATTAACGCCTTCACTGCCTACGAACAAACTAATAATTGACACAGACACCAGTAATATTACCTCCTAGAAACAAACAAAACTCTGCCTTGATATGGAGCCCAGTAATATATCTCCAAGAAGCAAACAAACTCTACCTTGATACAGAGCCCAGTAATATATCTCCAAGAAACAAACAAACTAATAATTGACACAGACACCAGTAATATTACCTCCTAGAAACAAACAAACTCTACCTTGATACAGAGCCCAGTAATATATCTCAAAAAGCAAACAAACTCTACCTTGATACAGAGCCCAGTAATATATCTCCAAAAGCAAACAAACTCTACCTTGATACTGAGCCCAGAAATATATCTCAAAAAGCAAACAAACTCTACCTTGATACAGAGCCCAGTAATATATCTCAAAGAAGCAAACAAACTCTACCTTGATACAGAGCCCAGTAATATATCTCCAAGAAGCAGACAAACTCTGCCTTGATACAGAGCCCAGTAATATATCTCCAAGAAGCAAACAAACTGTTGATACAGAGCCCAGTAAAATTAACGCCTTCAGTGCCTTCAAACAAAATAATAATTGACACAGAGACCAGTAATATTAGCTCTCAGAAACAAACAAACTCTGCCTTGATACAGAACCCAGTAATTTTACATCCTTGAAACAAACTTATAATTGATAAAAAGACCAGTAATACATGTAATAATATAATAAAAAACTAATACTCCCTCAATACAACAAATAAATTATAGACTGAAACAAACTTTAGATTGCTACAGAGAGATTGTGATAATATTCTCTTCATGAAACAAACTCCAGACTATTACAGAGCCCTGTCATATTCCTCCATAGAAAAAACTATGTTATGATTATGGATGCTTACGGTTAACTGATAAATCTACTGTCTGACATCTACCTAATGTGGAGTTACGTTTTAAGTCAGACAGACGATCCATGACTGTTAGTCCCAATTAACATTACCTCTGTCCTAGCTGAGTGTGTTGGTTTTTTTTTACATGCTGGTGACAATTGCCTAACTGGACTTTGTACTTAGTACAACACAATATGCCATGTACTTGGTACAACACAATCTGCCATGTGGCAGATTATTAGATGTTACCAGTTCATTCTTCACCAAATAGTAATTCTTTTAAGACGTAAATATTACTTAAATACGGAATTGTACCGTTTCAATTACATTTACTACAAATCGGGTTTAATTGCCAGCTAAGACATTAAAAATCTACATCATTTGGTCACTTTAGCATAGACATAAGCATGAAAATGCCAAGTGTTTCCGAGGAAATTAATTATAACAAATCAAACTGGATGTGTTTTTGTTGGTGGAAATATGCTATTGTATTTCTTCTTTAACTATAAGCCTTCAGATATGCAACCGTCTATATGTTAATGCAAAGGAATGTTGTTAGTATAAATCTAAGTGAATTAATCAAACGTTAAACTATGCTTAAAAAGTTAATTATGTTACAAATGCAGCAAATACTTAAGGATGTGTTTTATATACAGTTCGCGGTGACTGCAAAATAGACGACTACAAGGCTATAATATCCAAAAATGGCGACATACACTTTCAAGTGAAAGTCACATTTTTGAAATTTATTTAAGTCAATAAAAACAGAAAGGTGAACACACACTACATCTAGTTATGTTAATATTGCAATAAATAAGGCATTAACATGTTCTAAACAAAAAAAAAATACAATATATTAGCACTAAAAATTAATTTTAAACTATGTACAAAGAGAATTTTCACCTGGAGAGTTAAAGGATAAATGTGTTATACCGTAATTTTAGTAACCGTTAGCATCCCTTATTATGATACAAAGTCCAAAATTATTTACTCATTAAACAAATTCTTGCTTGACAAACAGCATGGTAATATTCCCTCAATGCAAAAACAAACTCTACTTTAGTATAAAGAACAGTAATATTCCTCTATGGAACAAACAAACTATCTATTTATACATGGCCCAGTAATTTTCATTCCCTGAAACAAACCATGGATCAATACAAGGCCCAGTATTTTACCTCTTTTAAAAACTTTATTCTTAAACTGCCCAATAACAGCAATATTCATTCCAAGAAACAAACAAATTCTTGATGAATACAGAGCCTATCAATATTCACTTTATTAAACAAATTCTTGATTGATACAGAGCCCACTTGTGTTTCCAACATGAAAGAAATAAAACCCTAAACTGATACATAGCAAAGTAACAGAACTCCCAATAAACAAACTCTATATTGATTACCAGTATGTGTTTCCTTTATTGTTACGAATACATGAATCTTATTATGGTGATATAGCTATGCGTAAAGCCAACAGCTATATGTACTTGTGTTGCTATGGCATCTAACATTAATTAACATATTACATGTTATGGATAACACAAACAAGGATGAATAAATATCATTATAATACTGTAGTCCTTTGAATCTTTTAAGGCTCCCAATAAATATCTCCCTGTCTACAATTTCATTTTAAATGTGAAGGAATCTTACCAATTGCCACATTGTGCCACACTCATTAATTACGCTGCTAATAAATCAGACATATTTTTTTCTTTCAGATATGGGTAAGCTCATATAGCTCAATTGGAAACTCACTTGAACTTTAAGGGGTTGAGTCTTGCAATTAGTTAACATAGTGATCTTGATGATTAACAGTAACATAACTTCACTCTTCTGCTCTCAGGTATCTTAATGTTGACTGATATTTGTAAAGATACAATAATTAACTACATAATAAACACTCTGGTAAATAAATGAAAAAAAAAGGTCACATAAAAACATTATTTGAGAGGACTGCACACTAGTTTAAAGCCTATCATTATGCTCATGAACAAGTTATCAGTGCCTCGTGTGTATTTTGATTACTTACTTCCCAATAAGCCACTAACTACAATGTTTATAAGTGACATATACAAATATTAATTTGTTCACGTTTTGTTTTGGTTTAAAAATAACTAAAAAAAATTGTAAAATATCTTTAATTCTCAAAAAAAAGAAAAACCTCAAAATCTTTTTGCGGAAACTATTATCTATACCTGAACAGGAAATTTGGTGACATACAAACAAGAAAATAGTGGTTATATTTCAATGCAATATTAAATGTCGTCAAACAGGTATGTTTTTATATTCAAATTTAGAAAAAAAATGTACATACTTGAAAACTTAGTCCAGGTACAATTTTGTGAAATGTACTAATAGTAATACTCTGCAATTGTACTTGGTGATTATGGATCTAACATGTTTTGCTTTGATAAGTGGAAGTACACTCTAACCTTGCCATGCTGTCAACTACTAAGAGACTGATACTAAATCTGACAGGATATATATACACCAAGGCAATTCTATATTTGATAAAAGGCATGTAAAGTTAGTTTATGCTTAGTAATAATTTTGAGTCTAGAACAAATATTTCAATAAAATAATGCATATTTTGCCAAAAGATACATTAAAATAACAAAAAATGATCAACCTAAGACAAGAAATTCTATTTCAGAGGGTATATAATGACCAAGCTAAACCTGACACCCACCCGAAGTAATAAACAAGTCCAGGTAATTATTGACCAATCAGATCGACACATGCAACACTCGGCGAAAATTTGATATGTACAATCCTGGATGTACAATCCTGGGCATGTATATATTTATTACAAATAATCGGTGTTGAAATGGTACACATTTCCACCTGTTGTAGGATTTAACGCAAATGTTGTTACTTGAGATTTGATGTCTTCATTTTCTTGCGCTCTGGTTCATCGCCATTTGCCGAAATACAACTGTTGTCGTTTTGGTCCGCCATTGCTGCTTTTCTTTAGAGAGAAAGGGAGAGTTATAAAGGGACATAAACTCTCCATCCCGAAAACACAATTACATCCCTTACATTAACCAGGGTACATAACCAATGATGGCCAAATATGAACATATGCTCTAACATTGTCTCCCTTCCATGAATCTGTTTCGTACCTTCTGTTTCGTACCTTCTGTTTCGTAGCTTCAGTCTCTTAATATCTCAGCATCCATTTTCTTAGTCTGGATTACCTGCCCTTTGTCTAAACAAAGGGTCAGGCACAAACGAAATAATGGCGGCGGCGATGGAATCGCTAAGTTTACGAGCTAATAGCAAAAAGCGGGTCATTGTGATAGTATTGATTTTCTGGTCAATATCAATGTTGTAGTTTTCATTCTTGTAAAGCGTTTTTAAGGAGCTATTACTTATGATGAGATTTTACATTCCTGACAAGTTGAATATTTTTCGGACTAATTTACACAGTGTAATTTCGGACAATATTTATTTAATTAATAAATATTAAGTTAAAAAATATTTTAAGTGAAAATTTCAGTTCCCCATATTTCCTTCATTAGGTAATTTATATTGAAAATCATTACATCTGTGTGAAATGCATTCACAGAACATTTTTTATGCAAAAATAAGTCATTTTAAAACAAAAGTATAAATGTAATGGTGTTAAGAAAATTTTAATAATTTTAAGTTCTGACTTAAGATGCTTTGTGAATACGGCCACTAGGAGTGGCATGTTAAATTTGGTAAAGAGATCTTATTATTACTTTTTTATCGCCATTTTCACTATATCTGTCCATTTTTAAATCGTGTTATACAGTCCCATAGAAGTTATTAGTAATAGGTTTGCAGCAAAAAATATTTTTTATGCAGCTAGGATGTTGTTTTAGCTGAAAAATGGTATGCAACATGACAATATGCACTGTGTGGTGTAAAGTATTATTTTGAAGAGCTAAAAATGATGGTTTTTCAGCATTATGTTGTATCATTTAAAAATTACTAAGATTGCATAGCAAAATAATATATTTGCATGAACAATTTATACTTATTGGTTATATTTAACTATAAACATTTCTTTCTAGTTTAATTAGCTTTTTGTTTCATCAATTTTTAAGAAAAATAAAAAAATTGACAGGGGTTTGTATACAAGAAGAGTTTGTTATACATTTTGACAATTTCTTTCAAACTGAAATTAAGAAGCCAATGAATTGAACAAGAAATTAATATTAAAATGATTTGCAGTTTATTTTTCAAGATTTATATGTATTTAACACAAAAACATACCTAACTTTGAACTAGCTTTTGTGTGCAATGTTTTTAATTATGTCATTCCTGCACACCTGCAAAGGGTAATATTTTGTAGTGTCCGCAACAGAGCTTCACACATTACAAAAACAGGAGATACAAAGTTTACTCTGCTGTTATATAAATTGCCTTCGGCACATGTTTCTACAATCCAAGCGCTTTCACCAAATGCCTTAAGGTTTTTTCGCATTTAAAGAAAAGCTTTGTCTGCAACTGTGTAGTGTCCGCAACTCAAATATTAATATGCTTCTAAATAGGGCACTTTTCATGTCCTCAAAGTTGTTTTTGCTAATAAATGTTTGGTTTGAGTGCAGTTATATAAAAAAGTGAAATAAATATTATTGTCTAGTCTGATTTTCTGCCAAACAGGACATAACAGTGAAATTAATGTACTTCTAACATGGGCCAATCAGGATATTCAATGTATTTTAACATAATTATATAATGTATATACCAACTGAATGATGAAAGACAGCCCAGGTAACTTAAAAGAAATAAAAAAGATGTGACTTATCTGAGACCAGAAAAAGGGTTTACACATTTATTTTTTTTAATTATGTGTTGCGGACACTACAAGATGTCTTTCATCCTTCATGTACCAATAGTAGGTCTTATTGTTGAAGAACTGATGAAATAATACTTCTATTTTAAAAAGCTTCATCTCAAAAAGCTTAATTGATACCAATTGCAGTCAGGATCAAACACCACTTTTTGCATTTATCATCTTAATCACATCAATATAAGTTGGTCATTCAAAGGGAGTACTGTTGTAAGAATTCTTAAAAAATCTGGGCTTACCAGTATGTTGATTTCTCTTTTGTTTTTGCCAGACAACTGAACTATTTAGATATGCAAATTAATAAATCGATAGACTATTTACATGAAACATTCATATAATGATATAACATTATCTATGAAAAATAAGAAGTTAAAGTTAAGTCCAAATGTCAGTTAATGTGTAACATAATACTAATATGGCAACTTATATTAACACGAAGTCTGGTCAGTATAATTATTATTTATGTACAGTGAGTTAGTTCTTCTATGCACTGGGAACTGAAGCAAACATTTATGCATGATAATTCTAAATCAAACTACGGTATATGATTATCTAAAACATAAGCAAGTTAACTGCCATCCCTTGTCATCACCAGCAATGTCATTTGAAATGTTTTAAAATATTACCTTGTGCATGTATACTCAACTCACAGGAAAATTCTTTTAATGTCTTTTTTTTTTTTGTTATTTCTTTTAGATCTGATTAATGGAATTTGTTAAAAATGATTAGAGTGTTTATCATTATTTTGATTTTTTTTTTTGTTTAATAGCAATGTCAGGTATACAGAAAGGTATTATTGCCACTAATTTGGTTTTCATTCAATTTGATTTTTAATAACAATATTAAATAGTGATTTAAGAGAATAGAGTGTGTCATTTACACAACTAGTGTGACATTTGCCAAATTTTTCCTTTGAAGGTGACAAAAATTAACAAGAAATGCTATTATAAAATGAAATACTGCTAATGTTTCTGTAAGAAAAGTCCCCAGGAAAGCATGAAGTCCAAACAAATGAGTGCAAAACACTTACTTAATTTGACTTAGCATTTGCATATTCATTGTTATTATTTGCTATCAATTTTTAAGTGTTTTTTATATAAATTAACAACATTAAAACACACAATTTTATCTTCAGTAATTTAGGAAAACTATTTTTTAAAGTTTGCACTGATTTAAGACAACAAATCTGAAGTTTCTACAACATTTAAGACTCCTTATTTTCTATGTTCACTTATTTGTTAGTTTGTATGTTCTACTCTTAAGTTTTTGCATTTTGGCATTGTAAAGATTCTATAAAAATTATTCTATCAACACAAAAATGAAGAGCATGTGTCTAGGTGGATCAAACAGTAAGAATAACAGTACATACTTGTGCAATTCTTAGAATGCACTAATTTTGAAATATTGCTATTTCATACACATGGTAAATGATGAAATATTCAAGTAAGTTAATAAAATGACATAACAAGCATCCCACAATAACTGTATAAGCACAATATCTTTGATTATATTGTAACATTTACATTTAAGATAATATATGTAGTGTCCGCATGGCAATGTAATACTTTCTCAATAAACATAACTAAAACACATTCGTATTGATAACAATGCAAAACAAAATCATTTTATAATCATTTTACAAGAGAACTTATGATCACATATCCGAAATATCACAATCTTCGTATTTGTCCGAAAAGTACTCAACTTATTGAAATTAAAAAAAAATAACATACGGAAATGCTCCACGAAAAGAAACCTTATCTTTAAGAATTTTATATATACATATCGATTGAAAATTGAACAATATCCCGATGAACAACTTTTTGAAAGTATTTGGTTAACTTACAGCTATCATTGCGTCGGCCATTGTTTCGTCAATACCAGACTTCTATTATGTTTACAATAGAAGCTGGGAACCAGACTACCATTTTCTTTGTTTTATTTAATTTTTTAAATTATCAATTTTAATATTTCAATTTGAAAGAAAATAAGTTATGCACAAATGTTTATTTATTCAGAAATTTGCATCAACCTTGAAAGCATATTTGAATTATGCAGTGTAAAACTGACTTGCCTTACCATTTAACACTAGAGATATGTGGTGAATGTATATTTCAAATGCTTCATCAATATCAGGTAAGTCATTGCATTGTGTTAACGCAGGCTGGCGATCTCCAATGGTCGCCCATCCATACACCAGCCAAGGTAACCGTTGCTGAACTGCCCAACTTTGGAAGCCGCTTAAACCAAGCAAGGCTGGTTTGAAGTGCTTATACAAAGTGCTATTGTTACATTACTTCCCCCTCTCAGAAGTCTTGTCTCGTAACTTTTCCTGGTAATTTCCGTGGGCAACCCACAGCTGCTACAATGTAATGCAGGCTGGTGCTCTCTAATAGTCAACCAGCCATACACCTCTACCTCTGCGGTCGTTACAACTGCTTACAATTTATATATATATAATGCACACTGGGGCCATATTCATAAGGAATCTTATTAATTTATCTTAAAATAAGTAAAGTTCCTTGTATTTTAAAAATACCAAGAATTTTTTAAAATGAAAGTTTTATTGAAAGAAAATTTCTTAAATCTACGGAATATTTCAAGATTTAAGAAAATTTCTGAGTTTTAAGTCAGAAAAAACAACATCAGAAATTTTGTATGAATATAACCCCTGGAGTTATTCAAAATGATCAGTATGAATCAAAATGTACCTGGTATAAGGAGTTCCTGTTAGCTTAACTTGCTTGAAAATGAAAAGCGCTTTCAACTTTCACAAACTTATGGAAACTTTAAATCTCAAATACTTTCCAATCAAGATGACAATGATGATTGTCAATAAATATTCATTGTGGTTTATTAAAGGGAACATCTAAAAAAAAATGCAGACTAGACCAACTGTGTCCAGGCTGGCTGATTAGAAACTTCAGGTGTTAGATAATGGCAGATCTGCATGGTTAAGTCACCCGTCTTTTTGTCACGCACACTCACCTACACACACACACACCATGAGGTTACTCTATTGGAGGTGTCTAATGAAAGGCATTTTAAGGAAAGCTTATAAATCTGGTCATATGACAATGGTAGCTGAAAGTTACAATGTGTCAAATCGTCCATGTCTCATCAATCACTTTGGGGATCTAAGACTATTTTCTAAATAAAGGTATAAAAACACAATCAAGTTTTACCATTTTTTATTTTCTTATTAATTTCACACTCAAAATATTTGTGCATGATATACAATCACTGCATATCGTCCTAGATAACAAAACATTCAAACAATCTAAGATACCCAGTTGGAGAGATCCATTCTTTCCAGCTTAAATGTTGACAAGTAAGTTGACACAAATGATCATTACCATGAACAAGAAACAACAATTATATGGATATGATATGGCTGATGAATGCTGGATACATGATTTTGTGACATTTGACATCTAAAATAAAGTAAAGCATGTTAAATATTATATTGAAGTTATCACTAAAGCAATATTAAAACATGAGCAACTATTTAACACCAAGCAACAAAAACAAACCAAACACCAACTAAGAACATTTGTGACACCATCTAACCAAACATTGTATCAGAAAACATGACTATTTTTTTTGAAAATTCATTATGAGCATCACCTGTGAAAAGCTTCTTAGCCATTTTTATGTCCATTCAAATTTTTAACAATAACCCATAAAACAAGAAGTTAATAATTTTCTGGTTGTAGCAGTCTGGACGTGTGAAATATTCAGAAAATGATGTGATTAATGATACGATGTATGGATCAGTTATAACTTACATTATCATGTATTTATGTGATGATCTGTCCAACTGGGTATTCTATCACAGTTATCAAATACAGAAGCTTATAACATGACTACAACTGGAACATTGTAGGTAAAACTTCAACAAGATTCAGTCCAAAGGACAACTTTAACTATTTAACAATGGAACTACAAAACAATATCTAGTAAATAACAAAATACCCATTTAAGCTGGTAATTAGGTACAAATGTGTAAGTAGTCATAAAAGAAGAATCACAAATATAATCTCGTACAACAATAAAAGCTTGTCAAAAAAACTTGTGATCTAAATAATGTCCAGATATAATATAGGTATATATGCTGCTCCTCTCTATAGAGCATGGAATACAAATGCCCTGCAAACATAATACACAAATTTGTGTCTTGGAAAATAAAAACAAGCAAAAGAATGTACCTACGCAGATAAAATGTATCTATACCTTGATACATAAAATATCATCAAAGAAAAAAGGTAACAAGTGCAGCATCATTAGGCAAGTTACAAACTCATTAATAGTATGTTTTTAAATTCAAAATTCATATGAAGAGTTGTTTCTTTTTTTTTTCTTCCAAAAATTTAAGAAGTAGGAACACAAGAGTATTCTTGTGTGTTACAGCTGTCAACACAGCTATCATTATAAGCATAAATGCATCTTTTATGTGCTGTTTAGTCTTATTTACTATTTAACCAAAATGTTACCACAAAAGGAATTATAAATATATTATTTAAAAATCATGAACTTCTAAAGCAAAAAACATATAACCCTTTAAGAAATAGTAACAATGAAAAATAACATTAAACAGTAACCTATAAACTTAAGAAAACAACAAGAAACTGAAACAACTTAACTAAATTTCTTCACCAATAAAAGGAAAATGGTAAATCAAAACATACTTATACCAAAGAACTCATAGCTACTCAACTATGGAGTATATGCTTAACATGACGAAAACACTGATACAGCCTATTTTAAGCTGTAATAAGTGTAATCATTAAAAAATCCATCTAGACTGTTAACATATTCAAAATTCTTTAAATCTTTGTCAAGAGTAATTAGTACAAGTAATGAGCGGAACACAGGGTACCCTGTGATGCAAAACTTTCACTGCTCTATTTTAAGAGAGAACTAAATAATACTGTTACATAGAACATATTTAAAGCAAGACTTGGTTAAAACAAAACTGTTTTCATCAGAGCTAAAGAAGGAAGAAACTATCAAAATATAATCCAATATATGTATACAGCTTAAGATTTATTTTGATTTTAAAAACTGCATACAGCTATTAGTATCAAGTTACCTCTTTGGATGGAATGGCAAATGTTGAGACAGAATGGTGCTAGTAAAAATGGTATCAATACTGGTGAGAATGAAACAGAAATATATCACAGTAAAAGTTACATTGTGAACAGGAGTAACAATTTAAGCAATAAGAGTTTGTCTTGGTTGTGTGGTTCAAAATATTGTTTGATCTTAGTTGCAGCTCTTAACCTACTAAATATAAATTGACCAGGACAAGATAAATAGTGAAGATTCCGATCAGTCAGCTTCAATTTGGAGCCATCTGATTAGGATCAGCACAATTCATTGCAGAGCCACAAACAATACATCTAATTTCAATTGTAGTTGCTAACTAGTACTGGAGTTTTCAACTTGAATATTTCTTAATTTTTTGTCTACATAACTGTTATCAGTGCATCTTCAGAAATGGAGGAAATCTTGATCATATATCTCCGAATTACAAACAAATCTAGCAATTGAAGGGTTAGAAGATCAAAGTCTGAGTGACCAATATGGAGGTCAGGGTTTACATACAAGTGTACTAGTGCAAATCTTAAACCAAACATCATAACATACGATGTAGCACCGACTGTTTACAAGGTTTTCAACTTCCACTGTAAAATAAGCTAATTTACAAGTCATTGATTGTTTATAATCTGTATGAGGTATGAAAAATAATATACATCCAATAATATTTTTCCCCTTATATTTATTATATATATCTTGAAAACAATAAATTTAACATCAGTGATTATACTAAAATTAACCTTCTTAACACAAAGCATAAAATGTTTATACATAATCATTGTAGACTATAATCATGGTAAGTATGCAAACTATTTTCCTATTACTGGTATTATTGAAAACTGTTACAGAGTCTAGCTAAAATGGGCGGGGAGGCTGCTCAAATCTTGGGAAGTTTTGGTGCGCTGACCACTGGGTTGTTCTGCTCTAAGAGCTTCCTCCCTTCAGTCTTGTAGTCAAATGTGCAGTCATGGGACTCTGCATACCGGTGGGATGCACAGAAGTTGTTACCACATCTGGCAAAGAAAAACATATCAAAAGTAAGGAACAGTTGACATAACACATACAGCTTAAAATAGTGTATATCTGCAGAGGCCAGTTATGTAGTTATATAGTATATAGCGAGTCTTACAAGTAAAACACAGTAGAAACTCTGCTAACATGATCTTCCACATAAGGGAATCCTCTACTATCTGGGCCTTTTTAAAGTCCCATTTTCTTTCCTTCTTCATCTTATGTAAACTGATCTTCTACAATCTGAAACCTCTACATTCTGCAATTCAGTTACATTTCTATGACAGTTTGCTTATTGCCTGCTTTAATTGCACTCCGTAATCTGGTGTGTTAGCTGGATGTTGATTGCTGACATCAATAAGCAAGGTGTTAATCACAAGGGAGAAAGAGTGTGAATGGAGCCTGTTTACATGTTATTGGTGTCTTGTGTGATCTACTAATCTGAGAAAAGTATCATCATCATAAACTAACCGTGCAGAGTAACTCATCTGCTAATGACTTCTGACTGAAGTTTTGTTTCAGGCTTTTTTCCCGTTTGCAAGATGCTAATTGATTATTAATGATAAATTAATCAGTTTGTATAGCTTTGCCTTTAACTGTTTCGAGTCACTGCCTATGCATACAATTAGAAAGTTAACATTACATTAAAATGATTGGCTTATAGACATTCACTATTGTATGCGTAGTGCTTATCATAATCAAATGGCTAGATCATTAAGGTGTAGTTTATTTAGTTGATGCATTGACTAGCCACTAAGAAAGCAGTACCAAAATCTTCCCTCCTCCCACAAGGTGGAAAATTGTGTTTACACTTGAAAAGAAGACTGACCTCATGAAAGAGTAAGAATGCACACCAAAATACCCAGTGAAGCCCCAAAAGTATGGCATTGGGAAGTAAACCATTGGGGCACTAAAGATGTTAGTTCAGTTGAGGAATTTAGCAGAAGAAAATCATGGGACCTGTTTGAGAAACTTGCTGAACTTATAACCATGACTAAACACAAGATTGTCTCAGCTAAATGTGTGGAAAAAAAGAATGTTGACAACAACAGCCCACAATAGTTCAAAAGTAACAATGCTCTACAATCCGGATTCTTCTACAATCTGGACATTTTGAATGGTCCATATGGAGGCTGGATTATGGTGTTTTAACTGTACATTGTATGAAAAACATCATCAGCCATTATGAAATATCCACTTCCTCTTATGAATGTATTGTTGTTGTCCTGTTTTTTTTAATATATAGTACCTTATACTATTAATTTACTATTGTGTTATATGTAAGTCGCACAGTGTCAACTTTATTGCATTTCTTTCAACATATTAGATAGAGTTAAGCAACAGTGAAACAAACAATACAGATATATGGCAGTCATTTTACGCGTCACGATCATCAGGGACAGACGGAATCAAATAAAGCAAATATAACCACCAAATTCCCTGTTTGAGAATCAGCAATGTTGCCTACCTGCAGGTGTAGCTACATGCCAGGCCTGTTTTCTTGGCACAGACAAAACAGCGCTTGGATGCTTTCTTCTTAGATTTGACAGGTGGTAGACGATGCGAGGGGGACAGCAGGCGCCCATCCCGACTAGTGGTTATCCTCTGTAGCCTGGCAGACTGATGGGACATGAAATGAGAGATCAGAGGATCACAAAGTAGACTATTTCTGCTCGATAGCCATAACAGAACATAGTTATACTTATTGGTGGATGTATTGGAAATAATAAAATAAGACAAACAGAAAATATACAAGTGCTAAATGACCAACATATACATCTACCTATATAAGATAATATCATTAAAAAAAATACAGAATACAAGTAACTAAATAACCAATAAATGACATATCTTAAATGTCCTTCACATTTTAGAAGCATTTTTCCTTCAAAGAATTTAAATTCTTTAAAATAAATACAATTTCAATTGTATTTTTCATAAATTAACATATTAATGCACCACCCAAAGAGCATGAATACAAAATACCAAGATCCTAGCTCTTGTAGTTTCTGACAGAAAGATTTTAAAATTTTCCTATTTAACCATATATTAAAAATGGCCATGATGCTGGTGGCCAGGTTTTTTGACAGATCCATTTATTTTTTATACAATCTTGGCACAGGGCCACACAAGGATCATGTAATATCAAGGCTTCATCTTTTATAGTTTCTGACAAAAAGATTTTCTAAGTTTCCTATGTATATCTTGAAAATGGTCACGCCTCTTGTGGCCATGTTTTTTGATGGATCAAAATTCCTAGACTAACTCTCTGCTCCCTCCCCTTGCCTGCTGCAGCTTCTGAGTCAGTTTTATTGAATTTGGCCCAACAATTTCAGAGGCAATGTCATTTAGAGAATGTAGGTCCCAATAGCTCAGCCTGGGCATTAGGTCAGGCGAGCTAAAGAGAGTATGAAAGAATTAATTCATTGACAAAACTACCACCTTGCTGCCAATAATAAAAAAGTAACTTACTGCACATACTCTCACAAATTCATTTTTTGTTTTGTTTTATCCTTTTTTAAATCGATAGAGTTTATACTAAATTTATGACTTCAAACACAGGTAATAACCTTTAAATCATGCAGGATGCTCCACTTTTTAATGAAGTTCATTGTTATGTTACTTCTAATTCTTGTTTCCGAAAATATATTAAAATCTATGTATGTGGGATACTAACATCCATGCTAATTTTTAATTTACAATTCAACAATATAACAATGGCTGTGTGTGTGTGTAGTATTTGTGTGTGTGTGTGTGACATTTTAAATATTTTTGCTGGACTAATAAATTCTGCAGGCGAACTTTCACTTTAATATATAAAATATTGACACAGCACTCTGTTTTAATTACCAATACACATGCAGGCACTTCAACATACATTTATAAAATAATCAATAAGGCTTCTCGAGTTTCAAAGGAATATGGCAACAGAACAAAGCCCTGTCTACATACCACCAGCCTTCCCTCCGGTGTGGTGATCCGACCATCAGGGAATGTGCTGTTGCCCAGAGTGTAGTTGCCCGTCAGTCGATTCCGACTGGCACTGGTTACAGTCACATTCCCGATCCTGGATGACCCTACCTTCTCCAGGGAGGCCTGCCGTAGCAGCCCTGACATGGCTCGTGCCTCACTTGTGCTTAAACTCTCCAATGTGAACTCCTTACGTTTCTCCAGAGAGCTATGTCGAGACATGGACGAGGTGGCACCTATAGTCTCTCTCAAACTGTCCAGCAGCGAGTAGTCACTAGCTTTTAACTTAGATTTTCCCTTAGAAGAGCTAGTGGAGCGGAGAGATTCCAAAGTCACATCTTTGATTTTACTAGAGGTAACAGGCCGCGTGCTTGAGGCAGACTTGGATTCTCCAAGCTCTGTATGACTCAGTCTTAAGCCTTTCTTATGGCTGGAGCCTCCTGGCTCACACACGCTGCCTGTATCACAATTAGTGGAAACCTTCCCATTTAACCCACCCTCAGCTCCTTCAGCTGTCCCACTATGGGACTGACTGGTCTCCTTACTTTCCACTAACTTCTCTCTTAAATCCTGTTTGTCACATTGTAAGGCAAGCCTTGAAGCAGCCTCATATCCTGCAAATACATCATCATGTTTTTCAGAGTCCTCAATCACACTAGATAGAGCTTGACTAAGCTTCTCAATACTGTCCAACTGTTGAGCTGCAGCCTCAGACAATCCGCCGCTGGCTCCAGCCGTGTACTCATCATGGACATCGACAAGCTTGTCTGAGGCCACAGAAGCTCGTAGGGTAGAGCTATAGGTGGCACCAGTGGATCGCTCCTTCTCCTCCTCCCTGTCAAGACGTTCTATGCGCTCCTTCAGCAATGAGTGTTGCAGGGCAAGTGACTGACTCATACCAGCGACTGCGTGACCACCAACTGGTGGCAGACACAGGTTACGATTCAGTGTTGGACCCAGGCTATAGCTGGTGGAGGGTAGATGACGTAATCGTGATGATCGACTGTTGGCACGGCCGGATGTGGGAGGATGAGGTTTTCTGTGGGGCTGTAAACAAAACATTACAATTATAGTGGGAAGTATGACAAAAAATATAACTGGTTGTTATACTTTAATTCTGAATCCAATTTCACATTTCCTGCCAAATTAAAAAGCTTAACTGTTAAAGTTTCGGGTTTTATGTAATCTCTGAAACAAGTAAGAAAAATACATAGCATATTTACTTAGCAAATTTATAGCCAAATGTTTTTAATTGCAAAAAACTGTTTACAACAAAAATTTTTACTTGTTCCATGTACAGTATTAAGCAGCCACCCAAGGGATTGACGAAAATTGGCTGCTTAAGACAAATTGGCTGCTTAATACAAACATCCCTTTGGAGACTACAAGAAATGCAATCTCTTAAGTTCTTAATTAATTAAGTACTCCTACATGTTATTTTTAAATTTTAAACTTCATGTGCATGTATTTTATTGCGTCAAGAAACCATCGGTGGCTTAGTTCATTAATGTCAACATTTGGTGTCGATCGTCGTGGGCGTTTCATTTCGCAATTCTCACTTCTGGATCTGGGTCTGCTCAACATTAAATTCTGCTGCGACGATCCACGAACTTTTGCCAGCATCCAGAAGCTTGACAACCTTAACTCGATCTTATAGCGTTAGGCACGTCCGTTTAGACATGATGGATATCTTAATGATAATGCTGACGAGTTCTAAATGTTCCATATTTATACAGTTCAACATTTAAAATAAGACAATTAAATAACAGTTTGTTTTGGCAACAGTTTTAATTTCTCTTTTAACTTAAACAATTAAAAAAGGCCGCCGATACGGCAATGCGCTTTTAAACCTTAACGAGTAATGTCGGCACCTGAATGTTTGTACTTAAACATAAAAGCGGAAGTAGAGTTGTCACGTGATAACTCTCTGGTGAAAATTACATGTGATTATGCAAACTGGACACAGATTGGCATTAGTAAAGGTAATTAAAGTACATCGCTACTTAACTGGTACAACAGTATCCCTACGCTCATCATATCAAGCTGCCAATTACTAGGTAGTTAAGAAGAGTACGCCTTTGTCACTGTGTAGTGGGTGGGGTGAAGGGGATTAGCGTTCACACGTCCATTGACTGACGACTGCTGATTGGCCATTGATTGGGGTCAATTAAGGAAGGATTATTTCGTTTGAAGGTGACCGCTGGCCACAGAACACAAACGACCGCTTATTACAATAAAATTAAAGAAGAAATTGCTCGGGGGGAATTGAAGTGACCGCTTACACCAAAATGGCCACTCTTAACACGCGACCGCTAGTACAAGTTAGACTGTAATTGGGTGTTCAAAAAACAAATAAATGTCAGTTTACTTTTTTGCTGATGTTAAGTTTGTCCATCTTTGACCTGATCTGTTTCATTTTCTCTTTGAGTTGTTCATTCTCTTCAACCTTCTCCTTAGTAGGAGCATCCTCCTCTTCCTCCTCATCATTGAAGTTGTACATTGAAGCACCACTGGAACACAATCATTATAAAACATTTACATACAGGATTCATTGCATATTTTTTTTGCCATAAGTATTTATAAGCAGTCTTTGTATTTTATCAATTATGTCTTTATATAAATAATTATATGTATTTGTATAAATAATATAATTTTGAAAATCATTTATAGATAAATATAAATTAATGGGTGCTTGAAAAATTGAACAAACTTTATCTATAATTACCTATCCATCCAAAAGTCCTCTTTCCCATTATGTTAATATTTAAAATAGTAAATAAAACCATTACAATTATGAGGCACTAAATGAAAATACATATAGTAGTGTCAAACAGTTTAGTTTGATAAAAAATAACAACAAAAACCAAAAAACTAGACAAACAAAAAATCAAGGCTTAAACAGCCACAGTGAGGTCGTGCAACAGAACTACTTAAATGGGTGTGGAAAGAGGAACATGATGACACATTATGACCAATGAAATAGACCTAAGTGATTCTGTACCTGTAATCTGAACTCTAAGGCTGTTAAGTTTCTTTGCAATTGATACTGTAGGCATGTTTACAATGTAAAGACAGACAGCAGGGCAGTACTAATGATAATCATATATATCCTGTATTTTGACCCAAGTCCTATATAAAATCGTACTTTTTATTATTTTCAATGATAAGACAATTAAATGATCAAGTTTTGGTGCAGAAAGGTTTCTGTTGATGATTAATCATGATTATTTAAAAATTATCAAATGCATGTTTTCACGTTCATGGAGTGGTATGAAGCATGCGGGTACAGAACTGTAATTTAATTAACATATGCCACTTTGTCTTAATTTTTTAAGCTGCATAAGTATTTGTTCAGTTAAGCTGTTAATAAATGTTGCTTCCGTTTTTATGAAATGCATCAATATGTTCATATTAATAGCATGTAATTTATGGATGTCAACAATATATTGTCAACAAATTAACTACCGCTGTAACAGCGAAAACCATTCTAAATCGACAAGTAGGTCAGACACATTTGACCATTTCCTCTTTTTGAAAAAATTAACGATCACTAATGACAAAAGCAATGTTCAATTGTTTTTAGGTGTTACTGATTCCTCAGTATACCACACATACCTATGTAAGCTGAATAATAAACTGAATATTTTACATTTCGAGTCTGCTTTGGAATCGACAAAATGGTCTCTTTTCCCACGCTTTCTTTGTTGTTTACAGTCGGCCTCAATAAGTTTCTGGCAATATTTCATAAGTGGAAGATTCCATTAAGGCTTGAATTTTATTATTCTTGCTTGAAACCGTATTATTTAAAGTTTTGTTCTTTAACTAATTCCACTATCACTACGCTATGGAATTTCAACAGTCACAAAGCCTAACTTTAATAACAAAGATATATTGCTACATGTTATCCAGCATATGTCTGCTGCAACATTCATTCATAAATGTTACTGTTTTCTTTCGAGTTGAAAAATTGTGAATTTTTAGCATAAGTTACATTTGAACATATTTTACTTTGAAATTTGTCAGAAGCTTCCCTCAACGCCATAAAAGAATTATAAAAAAACAAAACGAGGGCAATCGTAGCCCTTAGTTGCTCACCTGTGGACACTGGCTTTTAGTAAGCTTTAAAACCTAATCAACCAACAAAATGTACTCAGTTGTGTCTGACAACTAGAGAGCAAAAATTATATGTTCTGCAAACCTATCAAGATTTACATGCTTACAATGATTCTGATAAGGTTCTGTGAAGAAGAAGGTGCAAAACAATAATATTTTAGGGTATTTTAAGGGTTGTTAAATGACAGTTTGGTGAAAATTAGATGATAAAGGTGGCATTTGGGATGATTTTTACTGAATTTGAACTAGTGGCCAATTTTTTACCCCAAGTTACCCACTTAAAAATCGTCCAAGATTGCAGAGAAACATTCTAGGTTTGACGAAGATTGGGCATCAATGGGCCTTCTTGGGTGGTCACATGATTTTTCCGAGATTTGACCTATTGACCTATATTTTAACCCCACATGCCCCAGTTTCAAACTTAAGTTTCTTACTTGCCGACAAACTTTCTGACAATTTTGGTACAGATTCGGTCGAAACTGTCACATCTGGAGTGCGTACAATCAAATTGTTGAAATGGCTTTCAGAAAAAATCATTTTTTCTAAGAACACAGGTACACTTAATAATTTCAGAATAAGGTGTTGGATACAAAACATAATACAGCAAAGACAGTTGCATAAAAAACATGCATAAAAATGTGAACTCTGATATACAGCTAAAGCGCATTTTAACTGCCAAATTAAAGCACCATTCATGCAGAAAGGGTCCACAATCCTGAGCAGTTTAAGCCACCAACTTCTAACCCTTCAGCTGCCCACTGCATGCCATATTAACCATAAATGTGTTGTCAAGACACTACATTAACAATCAACACATACTGCTAAGCAAACTAACTGCTTACACATGGTTGCAACTTGAATGTGTCAACACTGTTCTAAGTCTATATTCTTCAACTGAACGGTTATCAAAAATCCAGATTTGATATGGTAACTAAGCCACAAATATTCAATAGTGAAACAATTAAGGTCTTTAACTAAACAATCTGACCTTAATTTCTAAGCTAACTGATCAATGTTTAAAACTGAATTTGTGAGAAGGTTTTTAGGGCTTGTTGCTATATTTATCAGAGTGACATGCTGACACAAAAAACACTTCATGTTTGCATAAGCACTAGCATAAAGGAGCCCAAATTATGTAGCAGCAGTAGTATTATTGATAACAGCAGCAGTAACAGACAACAGACAGCTGCCGGACAAGGTGACTGTGATGTATGGACTGTGAGCCATCCACACATCAGAGCCAATCCCAGTCGGCTGTATACACAACTGATCCTCACTTAAAGTCTGTCATCAGGGCCGGGTCGTCATTGTCGTACCTGAGCGACTCGGAGAGAGGGGTCAGAGTTCCATCACCCCGGTCCACTACCCTGAAGAAGTTGAGTTGGTCGCCCTCGCGGAACACCAGAAGAGTCACCTGGCGGTTCCCAGGCAACTTCTCCCAGATATCCTCACGATTGGCCTCTACATACTCCACCATCTCCCGGAGAGCTGGGTCCTCCATGGGAACTATGGGAAACACAAGCAATATAATAACAAAGATGATATATTTTCACTTGAAACCAGGAAAATGAACATCTACTTTAAAAAAGAATAAAGCTTTTATAATAAGTAATTATCTACAATGTAGCTTAGGCCTTATCATGCTATATTATTAAACCACCCTTATTCCTAACCACTGTATTATATCTACATGCAAAGGTGCCTAATATAATGCTAGAGACACAGCACCAAATAGTGACGAACATGACCAGACAGCTCCAAGTGGGGGCTGGCTGATTTGGATCTTGACTATTTGCTTTAGCTTAACAAGCAAACAAAAAATATGAAAAACTGTTATCATCATTCAAGCTAAATAGTGATATTAGGAATAGCATTTCTGGTCCTCTTTCTTACTAAAAGGGTAAATGGGATGAATGCCAGTATGGCTGCTTTAAATATCAATTTCTCATGAAAACATATAGAGACAACAAGAGCACCACATGGCAGACAATAATAACCTGGGCTTTGAGCAACAGGGGCAAACTTATTTTTCATTGAGAATATGTTACCATGAACAAAGAATGAGTAATTCAGACAACAATTTGCTAAGAAAAATAAGAAAGAGCAATTACTCTACAATGAAAATGCAATCTGAGTAATCTCACCTTTACACAACTACACATCAACCTCAATCATCTGTGCAGGTATGAAAACATACTATGGAACAACAAAAAATAAACTGTCCATACAAGAATCAGTTAAGAAAAGTAACAAAGTGCAGTAACTCCAGACCAAAGAATGCAATTTTAATTATCTTACCCACATGCATAACTGCACATTATGTAATAAAAGAGTTATCTGCACAAGAAACTGGTAATAAACAGACAGAAGATGAATCAAACCATAGCACTAACGTTCCACTGAACAAGTTGAACAGCGGATGTTTCCAATACATCCCCAGAACAGAAATAATTAATGTTAATAATAATAATTAATCAAATACTCTCATAACTTTCTCTCATCATACACGAGGATATATGTTTCAACTTTACTTAGTTTACATCTATAAACAAACAACTTTTCAAGAAACTAAACTCATTCCATGGCTAACCTAAACCACAAACATACACAAGACCCACCACATGCACATCTAATTAACTTAATGATGGATATGGATCCAAACTTTTAAATGTATAAGCTTAATGAATAAACATGTAAGGGCTCTATGTACCTCTAGGTACATAATTTATATGATAATTATGTCTTGTGGTCTATATATATATAAACATCATGACTGTACATCGGTACTTACTGTCTTTGAATGGACCTTGCTACACTTGTTTTTAACCAAAGTTATAACATCATGCTAAAATTACTTGACATACTGACAGTGATTTTGCAGCAAATTGTGCAGATCCTGATCAGTTCTAAGTGGAAATTGGTGGATCTGGGTGTATGCTTTTTTCCCCCAAGTTTTATTGGTTCTTCAGCTGGCTCAGAGTTAACAAGCTATTTAATCACAATGTACATTTAATGATTAGATCTTACAAAGACATGTAACAGATGAGAAGACTTACTTCTGCGAGTGTTGATGGGACCACCGCGCATGGCCAGCACCAGTTTGAGGGTGGCACCATCATGGATACTGTAGTCATGCAGACAGTAGTCATCCTCCAGCTCTATGGACTTCCAGATCAGGTGCTGCTGAGCAATGGGGATTCCTAGCAATTAGAAACAGGAGCACAAATTAGCCTTTTTTTTAATAAGAAACACATGTTTGCCTTTTAAATACCCTGTTACATTAAAAACACCCTTACTTTAATCTTAGTAATCTGCTAGTAACTACTTTAGAAAGTAACAAGACCTGCAGTACTACTAGCAACTTTGCAGCAAATAGGAACTGGCTGGTCTGGATCTAGACTACTTGCCTTAGCCTGAACATTTTAGGCTTTGTAGGCTGGGAGTGGGCATGCTATGTGAATATTATACAATGGAGCATAGTCTATTCATTTATTAACAAGTTTGCAGTTTGAGCTAGTTATTTGAATAAAGCCAACATGGTAGTAAATAGTGCAGATCCTGTTGATCTTGATTTACACCTTTTACATATGACAAGATTAAGAAAATGTATTAATCTAGTGATGAAGGCAGAAAAAGGACTAAGCAAGTAAGTTAAACATCCATGAATCTGATAATTGACTAATAGCCTAAAATCATAATTAAATGAACATAGATGGACCCCAAAGCTTACCTCTTCCTTGTCACCAATTTCAAGAAGGGTATATAGAATAAATCAGTGCCTGAGGGCAACCCAGCTGTTCTCAGGTTATAGCAATAGCAGATGGGCAAGAAAATGGGATCATTTCTGTTAAACGGTGTATCCAATTAAGGATGCAGATTGTCATGATTTATTCAGTGCAACATTTTAACTAGATGTTGGTATCAATAAGATAAATGTTGGTGACCAATATGTAATCAATGCTCAATAGGAATCAACTGGTCAATTCAGGTTAATCAAGCTGTCTAACAACCTGTTATAAAACAGGAGTGAACAAAATATATATACATATATATATATATATATATATATATATATATATATATATATATATATATATATATATATATATATATATATATATAAGTAAAAACTGAAACCATCCTTTTAACAAGTTGTTTTCTGTGAAGGAATGTGTACAAAATCTTTTGAAAATAAGTCTTCTATTAAAAAGTCAATTTAATCTATAAATATCATAAGTGCCTGCTATTTAACATCATTTCACATAATCTGTATGTCATATTTAACTAAATGAGTAATTATCAAGCTAATAAGTGTATTGTCTTAAAGTGGTGAATGAAAATCATGTATATTACTACATGTGCAGTTCAGAGATATACTTAGATTCTTGTCTTGCAAATAGCTGAAAGGAATCAAAATGCTTTCAATTCTGTCAGTCTGAAGACAACAATCTAGTGGTCAGAGGTAATATTTCAATACTCACTGTGCTTGAACAAAGTTTTGCTTTGTTAACAAAAATATAGAAGAATGTACCTTGGCACAACTGTGACTGACTGCTCTATAGAACATGTTGACAGTAGCTTTGCAAGGAGAATGTAATACAAGTTAATACTTCATGGGCTCAATACAATGTATAATGTTCAGTTTTACCAAAAATTTAGATATTATGCAAGTTTACATCACAAATATTACAGGGGAAATGTAATAAAGAGATCTAAAAATAACCGATAATAAACAAAACATTGAATGAATGTTTTGTATAATTAATAGTGGGGAATAAATAATGCTGTGGCCTAGTTTAGCTGAGAAAGCTGTCTTTATCTGGCAGTGTATCTGCAGGTTTTACATAATGGAATCCAGACATAGCTGTAAGGTGTTATGCCCAATACTTACAGATCAAAGCCGGTTTCAATGGTGCAATGATTGTGTATGTCATTAGACACACTTGTATAGCCCTAAATCATTCCTTACCCAGACCACTGTTACTATACCCTGCCATTGATTTGTACAGACTTCAATGTGGCAGGTTAAAATCTCTCAACAACTCAATCCCACAGTTACCTACCTACCTGACTTTCTACAAAGTTCAATATTCTGATATTGTGTATTTACATGCATATGTCTGTAGCCTAGATTAAATAAAACTTTCAATTGAATGGATATTGCAGATGATTGCTGTAATTTAGCCCGTTTATTCCTCACATGAGGTGGATACTAAACTTGTAGAGGTAAATAACAATTTAAGTGCCTTGCAACAAAAATGAAAATATGGTTCTGTTATGTCCTTTGTAGTATCAAGACCAATGGATTGTCTTAGATTTAAACCAACACCTACATGCAAAGTGGTTGGTTGATACTACAAATTATCATTAATTATAATGTGAACCAATAAACCTGTCTCTGGACTTGAGCAGGTGAGTGTGTGCATACTGGTCAGGGCTAGGCAACTGCTGACTTTCAACGCATTAATAATAGCGCTAACCTGGGCATAACAATTTCTGACTGAGAACAAGTTATTAGTAGTGTTAACCAGGGCAGGGCAACGACTGATTGCAATAAGGTAACAATACTACTAACAAGGGCATGACAATTACTGACTGCCAACAAGTTATCAATAGTGCTAACCAGAGCAGGGGACCTACTGACTGCTATCAGTTAACAATAATGCTAACCAGGGCAGGGGACCTACTGACTGCCAACAAGTTATCAATAATGCTAACCAGGGCAGGGGACCTGCTGACTGCCAACAAGTTATCAATAGTGCTAACCAGAGCAGGGGACCTACTGACTGCTATAAGTAAACAACAGTGCTAACCAGGGCATGACAACTACTGACTGCCAACAAGTTATCAATAATGCTAACCAGGGCAGGGGACCTGCTGACTGCCAACAAGTTATCAATAGTGCTAACCAGAGCAGGGGACCTACTGACTGCTATAAGTAAACAACAGTGCTAACCAGGGCATGACAATTACTGACTGCCAACAAGTTATCAATAATGCTAACCAGGGCAGGGGACCTACTGACTGCCAACAAGTTATCAGTAGTGTTAACCAGGGCAAGGGACCTACTGACTGCTATAAGTAAACAACAGTGCTAACCAGGGCATGACAACTACTGACTGCCAACAAATTATTCGTAGAGCTTACCAGGGCAGAAGACCTACTGACTGCAAACAAGTTATCAATAATGCTAACCAGGGCAGGGGACCTGCTGACTGCCAACAAGTTATCAATAATGCTAACCAGGGCAGGGGACCTACTGACTGCCAACAAGTTATCAATAATGCTAACCAGGGCAGGGGACCTACTGACTGCCAACAAGTTATCAATAATGCTAACCAGGGAAGGGGACCTGCTGACTGCCAACAAGTTATCAATAATGCTAACCAGGGCAGGGGACCTGCTGACTGCCAACAAGTTATCAATAATGCTAACCAGGGCAGGGGACCTGCTGACTGCCAATAAGTTATCAATAATGCTAACCAGGACAGGGGACCTACTGACTGCCAACAAGTTATCAGTAGTGCTAACCAGGGCAGGGGACCTACTGACTGCCAACAAGTTATCAGTAGTGTTAACCAGGGCAAGGGACCTACTGACTGCTATAAGTAAACAACAGTGCTAACCAGGGCATGACAACTACTGACTGCCAACAAGTTATTAGTAGTGCTAACCAAGGCAGAGGACCTCCTGACTGCTATAGGTTAAAAATAGTGCTAACCAGGGCATGACAACTACTGACTGACTACAAGTTATCAGCAGTGCTTACCAAGGCAGATGACCTACTGACTGCTATTAGTTAACAATAGTGCTAACTAGGGCAGGACAACAACTGACTGCCAACAAATTATCAGTAGTGCTAACTAGGGCAGGACAAGTACTTACTGCCACCAAGTTATCAATAGTGGTCACCAGGACTTGATAACTACTGACTGCCAACATGTTAGCAATAGTTATAGTGGTAACCAGGACTGGACAACTTGTGACTGCCAATATGTTAGCAATAGTGCTAAATATGGCAGGACAACTAGTGACTGCCAACATGTTAGCAATAGTGCTAACCAGGGCAGGCCAACTAGTGACTGCCAACATATTAGCAATAGTGCTAACTAGGGCAGGCCAACTTTTGACTGCCAACATTTTAGCATAGGACTAACCCAGAATCTGCTCCATTTTTGAACTCATTCTTTGCAATTAACCAACCTCAGATGAAACTTAAATATTACTAGATACTAAGCTGTTGGCAGCGCAGATTCTGGTCAGACAACCCCCCAGACAGCAGGTTGATCTGGATCTACACTTTTTCTTGATGCCTAACTAATTTGTGATTAGCAAGCTAAGTGTTTACTGCCCCTTCTCTGGCAAGCATTCAACAACTCCTGGAAATCATGGTTCAATACAACTTAAAACAACAATCAATCACAGGCACTTCATTGCAGGAATCAGACAGCAGCAGATTTCTTCCCACCTTATTGTGAACAATTAAATGTCAGTGATTCTGGGTGTGTGAGAAATCAATGTACCAATAGTCTTTACCGAAAAACAAAACCCAAGGTTATCTTCTTTGTACAGAGGACATTTACATGGGCACTTTTATTGACATGAAGATTAACAAATGCTATGTAGGGGGTCAATATTATATATATGATCGCAATTCATCTTTGGAGTAGACTTAATGATTCAAAGTGAATTGCTAAATCATTTTAAAAGATTTAATTGTGTCTTAACATGCTATGGTAAAAGATTTAATACTATCTCAACATGCTATGGTATAAAGAGTTGATCAGCAATGCAAATAGTTGTGAAAGAGTGATTGAATATAACTGTATCGAAGACTATAATTTTAAACTGAAAATAAACAGAACAGATTTCAATATCAATTTTGTTATTCTTTAAGCATGCATATTGAGCTAATATAACGAGCTGTGAACTTTCAGTAGTACTTTGGATAATAGGACATGTTATATGATACATTTACATTCAACATAATAAATGTATACTTTTGTTTATCAACAAAAACAGAAATAACGGACTGATCCATTAGTCATGTATTTTTCAGCACCTTCCTATGCATAACTTTGTGGTAGATCATCCACTTGCAGAACCAGAGGGCCCCAGATCAATCCCCAGCCATGTGTTTTCAGAAGTAGCCGCTGTGTCAACTTTCAGTGCATGCTTTCTCCTACATTTTGCCGATATTTTGGGGAAATAGTATATATTCTTTTGTTCTGTAAATAAAACTACCACACTACCACAGTATTTGGACATTTACACAGATATACACCAAGCTAAGATTTAAACAAGCTTTTAAAATATTTTCAATAAAGTGAAGCAATATGGACATGAACATCTTGATGTGTTGAACAATGAACAGTAAGCATAAGATATGTTTCTTTTCTTCTCCAAAATCATCCAAATACAGTGACAGTACAACTCAAGTTGCCCCTTGAAGATGGCAAAATCGGCACTGAAGATCATAGAGGCTCCAAGGTTCCTCCTAACAAAATTTTGTTTCATTAGACCGAAAAATGAGTTATTTAATGTATAATCTTGCTTTCAATTTTTCTTTCAAACTTAATAAATAATAATGTTAATTCTAAATTGGCTCAATACAAAAATAAAAATTTATTTTAGCTTTTATCCTGTGTTCTTACATTTAAAGCTGTTTTTAGTGTTTCTTTGTTTGTTGTTAGATTCTACTGACACAATTATTGTCATATTAGTGATGTCCAGACAATTATTGATGGAGGAATACTGACACTTCTGGGTAGAACCAGCTATGCAATGTAGGTTAGGTAGAAAACCTCCCCACATGAAAGTTTTCACCCAGACTGGAACTTGAATTGATGCGTTGAGGGGCCGTGGAGAAAGTCAGCAAGTCTGACTGCTTGTCAAAGGGCTCCCCTGTTTCACCTGTATTAAAAATTATTAAAAATATTAAAAACAAACCAGTTTCTTAAAGATGGTATCTGACAGTTTGGACCAAAAATATTTTCATTCAACATCTTAATAAACCATTGTCACCTGAAAAGATCTTGCAAAATGCTGTTTATTGATGTCCTACACCTGTTTGAAAAATGAACCATAATGCCACTATCATCAAACATGTATTTCCTATCTGAGCCAAGCTGCACAGTTAGCTATTTTTAAAGTAAGAAAACCATGTGACCACTTATGTTTTAGCTCATCCATGTCATCCAATGTGACGTTGATGTTCATTTTTAGCAGAATCCCGATCATTCTAATTTATAGATTTGAAAATAATGAACATTTTAAATGTTGATTAACGAGTTTTACTGCCCCAAAATTGAGATACTGTTAAAAATCGCCAAAGCTTTGACTAAAGTATGATGTTTTTTTTTTTACAGAATTATACATAAATACCCCAAACAGAGGTCAGATATTGTTACATATATTAGCAGTTGGAGGCATTTTTGCCAATACTGTGCAGCAATATTTCTATCATTATAGCACAGGGGCATTTATAAGGTGCCTAGGGACTGAACCCGACCGGTCCATTATACTGACACCAACAAGGCGTAATACTGTCCCCTTAGCCCTGAACGTTAGGAGGGAAGCCACTACTACCAACTTTAAAGTCTTTGGTTTGACCTGGCAAGGGTATGAACCTACGACCTCCCGATCGGCAAGCAGATGCTCTACCAACTGAGCTATTGCTGCCGGTATATTATTAGATGTTATATATTAGATGTAGGCAAACTGTCGGATACCACCTTTAAAGCACCCACTTTCATTGCATCTATTTAATAAAATTCTAAAAAATGTTTTATGCCTCATGGAAATAATAAATGTTATAGAACTCTTAATCAAGCAATGCTAGGTATATTTTCCTCCAGTTTTTATTCCATTAGTTCTCAGTGGAGACAGACTGATCTTGATTTACACTTTTTTTCCAAAGTTCTATTAATTTATGTTTAGCAAGCAATGAGTTAAATAAAAGTTAAAGCACAAGAGAGTTGACCCTAGAATGAATCTAGTTATGTATATTATATTATCAAGTTAAGCTTTCTGTGTGTTACTTTCACTACACAAATATTTGCTTAAGACACATTTCAGAGTGGAACAATACTTTTACAATGTAAGGGTTGTAAACAAACTATCAACCACTTTGAACCTACAAAATATACACTTTACAAATTGATACAACATGCACACAAATGGGTGTAAATCAACATGATTCATGGCTCAATGATAGTGTGGACACTGTGAACACAGCTTGGCTGTTCAATTTCAACTTGAAAATAATGAATAGACAAAGTGCTCAGCAGGAGGTAGAACAAACGTGAAGATTGTGACCAGCAAACCCTGAAAATCCTTGTATATTGGACAATGTCAACATTGGGGGTCTGAACAGCTAGCTGTAACTAGATCAACTTGTGAAGGATGAGTGAGGCATTGTAGCAAGCGCCAGGAAGCTTTGTGTTCACATCACAATGTGCCCTGGAGTAGTTACCTACTTGCAGCATTTTTCTATCCCCCAGGAACATTTTTGTATTCAAGAGATATTCCTGGTCAGATCATGTTACACTTGATATCATATCAATTTTTATAAGCTGTTTAGGGTCAGAATTTTTCTTGTATGAAACTGTGCATCAACAGCTTTGTTTTGTCACTGGCACTTCTAAGCCTTGTAGGATGAATATTGATTCATTAATATTTGAATACTAACTTAACCTCTGCTTTTAATAACCCAAACTATATTCTTTGTTGTTAGCTTACAATTTTATGCAAAGTTAGATGTCCTAATACAGATTTAGAAGCCAATTGTGTAGATCCGGATCACAAAGCTTTACTATTTGCTTAAGCCTTAATAAATGGAGCTTTGGTAAGGGAACCAAGAATTGTTATTATAGTTTGCATAAAATGTGGAAAATAGTTTAACTTTTCTGGGACATGTCGGTTTCAACAATTCTTATTAAAGTTTCAACAATATGTTTAAAATAGTCTGAAACAGCTGCTCTGAAACATGTGATATTTAACAACACTAAGAAATTGTATCACTGTATGGATATGCTATTTCTAGTTCAATAAACTATGTAACTGTCAATGCAGTCAAAGGTTAACTATGTCATCTAGTTCACTATTATTCTCTGTTAACAATACAAGAAAGACCTGATATCACATTGAAATATGTATCAAAGTTGTCAATTGAACATCGTAGGTTGAAAGGCATGGATAGAAAATGAATGGCACTTAAGTCAAATGAATAAAGCTAAATCCTAAATAAGTTTTAACTATTAATACTGCATTCAAATGTTTGTTTATTTGTTTGTCTTGACTTTAGTTTATTCACAAACAACATGTCACTTTATAAAAGTGACTAAAATTATGTCCAAAATTGGGTTATTTGATAGAATCCGCTACTTTTACTTTTTGTATGTAGATAACAGGCAATTATTTTTCTGCAAATACAAAATAACAAATTGTTCTTTACAGCAACTTGGTCACAGTTGCCTAAGACTAACTGTATTTTTTAACTATCGTGCATAAATGTTGAAACAAAGTTCTACCTAAAGAAGAATGGATTAAAGCACTAGATCTGATCTCTATTACATTTATTTTGAAAATTATATCCTTTAAAATATTTTGAGCTTTGGGCTCTATAACAGTTTTTAATTAATACATTTTCAAACCAGGCAACCTAGAAAAGCTGCGAACTAGGCATGCTGGAATCTAGTACCCTATGAAAGGTGTGATCGTCCAACTCAATAAAAAAAATACAAATATAGCAGGGATCATCCTAGGGAGAAATTTTAGGGAGAAGTGACTTCTCCCTTCACGGGAATTAGGGAGAAGTGGAAGAATTTAGGGAGAAGAGTATTGCGTTTTACCTTAACTTACCATACCATGTTTAGTTGTTGGTGTATTTTAGGTTGTTTATATATCTTTATTAGTTTAATTAAAGGTGTATGTGTCGTTTTGCTGCATTTGTTGTTTGTACTTATCTAAGAAAACAACAATATTTAATATGTACATCTTTCTTCATGCTAAACTCATCTTTAGTATAATCTAATTCTTTTGATTTGTAGCCAGCTAGTTGCTTTGCCGTTCCAATATTTATTCCCCTTTTACATGTTTTTACATATCTATGAACTGACTTCACTACAACAACAAAACAACATCTGAACAGTTTGAGAACTTTAATAATATAACATTTTTACCCCATCCAACAAAAAAATGCACTTATTCACATGATATTTTACTTACATGCTGCATGACGATCATGATTTGTTGTTTTGGCTGGTGTATATAATCATTATTGTATATACAATTATATCATCGACGACCATATTTTGTAAAAATAAGCCTTGATGGGAATTATTGATATTTCTAAGAGTTTGCTTGGGACAAGTAAATAAACAGAATATTGCTAAATAGTGTTTTTTTCTGCATCTCAGTTATGACAATCAAATTAAAAAAATAAAACATATCAATTAACATTGTTAAATTGTCACCGTTAAAATAATATTGCTTCTCAAAACTGACGTCACTCCAAAACCTATTATATATGTAAGAGTCGACGATCTTGGCCACTCAATAACGCATATTTCCCAACTAAATATATCTAAAGGCACCATCAGGCAAGACAACAAGAACCTGGTTTATAGTACAAAATGTACTGTGTCAAAGTGTAGTCTGTGCCCAAAACTAATTTTGAAATACCAAAACGTCAAACAAGTTTTTTTTAGCCATAATTTCAACCATTCAAGTAACAAGTACATCTTTCGTAGATACAATCAATCGATTTGCCGTATTTGTGTGCATGGTTCTAAATCGCTGTCAAATTAAATAATCCTCGGACGCACAGCTTCGCTCCTTTGCGGTAATCTCGCCTTTTGGTGGCCCAATCAAGTAATTATACAATGCCTACAGTCGTCCTTAATTGCTTCCGATGCATCAGGATGCAACACACATTTTTTAAGAGTAAACAGATGCCGATCATTAAGATTTATTACTTTTCTACACCTCTGTCAAAACACCATATTGAAATTAGCCGCGCACACGAGCAAACGTGTCATCGGCAGAATTAGAGCACCTGTTTCCTATTAATTATGCAGTCTCCGCCTACTGTATTGTTTTCTCCTAGTAGAAGGTAATCGATGCGCGCGCGTGTGTGTGTTTGTGTGTGCATGTATGAATTTGTTCTCATTAATATGCAGACTCCGCCCGTTGTCGTCTTTTCTCGCGTCTTATGAAGCTGTAGGCGATTTTGACCGACAAACGGGTAGAAATGACCCCCGCCGCTTTATTGATGTGCGTCAGTTATGGGTATTTCCGAATTTTCGTGCGTCAAACCCGGGAGCTCGGGTCATCCGAACACCCTGTGTGTATAATCAAAATTGAAGGCGATTTCTATTTCGCTTTTATGTATGAAATAGGCGAAGTGAGCGACTGCAGGGCGACGATTTCGCCCGAATCGCCCGGTAGGATGATCCCTGATATAGTATGGAAAAATACAATTAACTTCCAGGGTGGTCGCAATTTCTAATTAAAGCTAATTATTAAACTCTACCATTCTTTTAAGCGCTTCATAACATTTCATTCATGGTAACATTAAATTTAGGTCATATAGTACTTACAATTTTAATACCTCTGGCCTTATTATGTTTTACAAATAATGTGATAACGACTTCAATATATTGAAGTCTTTCTTGTGATCATATATTTTGCAAATTGTGTTTTCACTGATGCAATGGTTAAAAACTACATTACTGAACAGAAGACAATAAAAAGTATTTGGGAGCATAGGCATGAACTAAATGTCAAAATAAGTATAGTCTTCATAAATTTCTTCTGTACCTGCTAGATCTGACATTCAGCAGACATGCAAAACTAACACATGACAAACTCCCTGCTATTCTGGCAAGGATGAAGTTTCAAATTAAAGAGTTAAGAATCAAAGCTGACCTGTAAGGTAAGACAGCTACTTTACTAACTTTTAAAAGGTTAATTGAAATTAAAGGCGAATTAATAGTGTAGAAGTTTCTCCTGTATTTAGTATACAGAGCCTCTATAGCTCTAGAGTGACCTGCTTGCATTGGGTAGGTCTGTGGTTTAAATCACAGTGGAGACTCACTATTTCCGCTTCTTTTACAATACTAAAAGTTGGGTAACTGCACAATGCTAGCAATTACAATTCAGTGAGCAATAATCAAATTATCAGTTAATAATTTGAATTTCACTCAGACCTTGAAAATCTACTTTAATGAAATACAGGATATGTACACATAAGAAAAAAAATAACCTTGCATTGTTGTTAACAGAACTAATTGCTTAAACTTTTGATTCTAGCCAAAATTGTTCAGTCTTTCCTTATTTTGTTTAAGGACTATATATTGCCTCACATTGCTTTTCATAATTTGCTTCAACCTCATATGATAAAACTAGTTTGCCATGAATCCTTGTTCACCTAAAATAACAAAAATATGGTCATTCTAAATCAAATTGAAATTTTGAACATAAGAGTTCAAATATGCATGCATACATACACTCTTGCAGATCAACTAACTTCATTTAAATCTTGAATTTACTTTTTACCAGAGTGTAACACAGTAATTAAGGCAAATCACATTGTTCATAATCATAACAGCCCCTTAATTTAACCTCAGCACAGACCCAACAATAAAATCTCAGCACATCATTTTGGTGAACCACATGTGCTTCAGCATCCTCAAACAAGTCCCTAATCCATACTGGTAAATGTTCATCTGACAACATTTAATGTCGTACATACACAACAAAGAATTAATGTGGAACATATAAAAATACACCGTTCTTTGAAACCTTAGGAATGTTTAACAATAGACCTACCTTCAATGCGTTGAATTTTTGCCTTAACTGACATGATCGTCTCAAATGGCGAGACCCTAAGCTCAAACGCAGCTCCTGTCAGTGTTTCAATGTACAGCTCCATCATAGAAAAAGCCCTAAGGCTGCTAATAAAACTTTTAAAAACAGAGTCAGTCCATTCTTAAGACCACTTTGCAAGACAAAAGATCCACGAACTTTTTCACTTTTCTACAAAATGTGAGCCATAAAAGGCCTAATTGCAATAGTTTCCCGAAAATCAATAACCATGCTGCATGCACGACGATTTCAAACTTCCCAAGTATAACTGTTCACGATTTAAATAACAAGTTTAATATCCTTTCTTAAGTAATGAAAATAACAACAATATGGTGGATTGGGATATTTCCTGCCCAGGAATTTCGATGCCCGTATGTTGTAGTTAGTGACAACAATTGGCAGGAGCTCATATATTGATGACGTTACAACGCTATCCGCAACGTTTTACACAAAATACGGTGTTAAAGGTAATAATGACCATCCCTGCATTTTGTCGTTTTTCCCTAATTGACAGCGTATATATCTTTCAGTAAGCCCGCAACATACAATTTAATTGACCGAAAATAATTTAAAATTTACTAAGTGAAATGTTACCACGCCAAACTCATAAACATTTGCAGAATAGTTATAAAAACAACATTCGTCCTTCGCGCGACATTGAACCGGCGTGACCATACCAGATGCATTGGCAAAAATGTCCTATGTAAACAAGTTTGACCCATATAGGAGACTTGTCAGCGTACAGGTGGAACAATGGTGAATAATAAGATAGCAGCATCGCAATCGGTCAACGTACACACATTAATCAGATACCATATATGTATGGATACTCATCGTTATTCCTTTCCAGTGATTTTGGTTTGTATTATTTTATAGGCCATTATACATGTATATCATCCCAGGTGAAACTGAAAGTGAGATTTTTTGTCAAAGGCCCACGTTTGAGTACTATACTGGTTCACATATTTTCTTTATATTTTGTTTATGTTGGACTTGACCGTTAGTCAATGACACATAATTATTTTTTCAACAGGCATTTCGTCTGAAATTAAACAAAGTGTGGATAGATAAAAGGTAGAAATGAAAAACTAGTCACATTTTTGAAACAATGAGAAGCTGTGAAGATGAACCAACCCTTTTCAAACAATCCCACTTTCGGTGCAGTAAACATGGATTGATTTTAATGCAAAAGAGGTAATCACTATGCCACTATGGTTACATCACATGTTTCACTTGATATCATATTAACATGTGGTATGAATTGTGGTTTATTTATAAATTCTAAGTTTATTTAGTTTTGCATTTTATTGCATCTAGTTTTGACTTACTTAATGTATGACATAGAACTACTTTTTGAAGACTAGAGACAGGAATATTTCTATACTGTTAGTGGGCAGCTTATAGAGCGAAGCAGTAATGCTGTTTTCACTGCTAATCCAGTAATTACAAAACTGAAAACATCAACTTAGTTTTCACACCTTCAACTCATTTTCCCTTCAGCAACTCAAACCAATCATGTCGCATAGGCTATGGCAGGCCTTGTTTCAAGCATCCTATTCACCATACATGCAATTTTTTAACAATTATTTTTCTTTTATACTAACAGCTAGCAATCATTTACTGATTATGATGGCCATGCATAGTAAGTTTGCACTAGCTACTTGATCCACCCAGAAGTATTAAGTACAGTGCAAAAGGTGCAAACGAAAGATTAAAGGTAGCCTAATTGGCTTGTAATATGAATATATACACATGTGATACTGATAGTGATATTAAATGTAAAAGAATACAAGTGATTATGGTAAGGTTGATGCAGCCAGCATTGACTTAAGTCTGTTTGCAGTGTTGTTCCCTTCTTTAAATGGGTCTCCTGAAAAGACAATCTTAAAATCTAACAATTATGTCTAAACTTTTGACTACAAGTTTCTCTAGGCACTTTGCTTTGCTTACCATTATTGTCATTTCAAGAAGCAAAATGATTAAACACTGAAATTTGAATGGGAATTTTTAGAGTAGCAGATGTTTGCATCAGGTTGGTCATTTTGTTGACCACATAATTTTATACATTATAAATAATTTTGTGTTTCTTGTATTTTGATGTATATAAAAATGTGTTATCATTTGTTTGTTAAAGGTGGTATTCTAAAGTTTGCCTTTATAAAATTCATGTAACAATATATAACAACTGCTTTAGGGGATTTGGGGCATTATTTCTGCTTAGACTCAAACTTAGTATAAACAAAGACGATCTTGAAAACTAACTATATAGTTAGACAGCAACAATCAAAAAAGAATACTCTAAATGATCATTCTTTCCAGCTCTAAAAAAAGCATAATATTGGTCACTGATAAAAATAGATATCGACGTCAGAACGGATTAACAGGATTGCAATATAATGTGATCCTAAAAGTAAGTAATCACATGGTTTTCTTAGTTTATAAATAGCTATCTCTGCAGCATGGCTTTGCAATGATAGGTGGGGATTTATATTGGATTGTTCACGCAGATCTAAAACATCAATGAACAGCTTTTTGCAGGACCTTTTCAGGTTACAATGACTTATTTGGTTATTTGAGAAAAAAATTGGTGCCAAACTGCTGGATACCACCTTATAACAAGATCAAGTCAAATCTCATAAGGCATATGTAATACACATGTACCTTTACAAACTCATGTATATGTTACCATTTCACACTTTATAAACCATGTAATTTATCACTTTCACACCATACACTTATGTACATTTTACATGGTTCACACCTTATAAAGTCATGTACATTTTATCAGTTTCACACCTTACAAGCTCATGTACATTTTATCAGTTTCACACCTTACAAGCTCATGTACATTTTATCAGTTTCACACCTTTACTCATTATGTCAACACTTGATTAATTGGAGAAATAGATTTATTCTATTAACTTATATTCTAGTTCTTATCGTTGCTATAAATGATTAAAAAAATAAGAAAAAAAAACGTCATATAGGGTGAATTTGCCGTGATAAATTCACATCAAAATTTAATAATTACAGTTAATAACATTAAACAATTTACCAACATTCATACCTTATGGGAACATCATAAATTGAAAATAAATATTACTTTTACTAGAATTTTGGCACAACAATAGTAGATATATCTGTCAATTAAAAAAGTGTCATGTGATGTTTTAAGTGATAATTCTGTTTCTGACTGTATGAGTGTGATTGAGAGGCTAGGTACAAGCATCGATGTAGTATTGTACATATGTCCTACTGCATCCATATCCACAACTGTTTTAAAATCTTCACCCTTTTTACTGACCTAGAATGGTGACATCACGCATTCACAGACGCTTGCCAATTCCTGCTAGACAGACACAAACTTAAAGCTAAGAAATTGGTTAAATAATCCCCATGGGTATGCCTCAGATCTCTTTGTGAAGTGCATTGTCAAGGGACTTTTTTTCCTTCTGTAAACATAATTGATGGTAATGAAATCTTAATGAACAAAATTTACTGCAAGCTCAAAAAAAATCAAATTCAAAATATTGAAAAAGAAAACTTTTAGTCTTTAAGGATGACAAATTGAATATTGTTGGCACAGCCCTTTTTGTCATTTGGGACACAATTACTAGTACAATGATTGAGGGGAAAACATTTATCCCTTTAAAGTAATATTTTGTATGGCAGTCCAGTATATGCCTATTAATTATCAATTTGTAAAATGATAATTTATTTCCTTCCCATGGCATATAACCTGTTGATTAAAAACTTCTGGAATACTACCAATTCTTGCTACACACAATTTACTTTTTGAAGTATTTTATTTTACAAATTGAATAAGTTTTTGCAGTACCGTAATTAAATGTTGCATTACCTTTCAAAAAGTTTATTCTATAATACATGTCTCTCTAAATCCTATATATCAACATATAGTGAATGTTATTATAGGACTCTATAGGCCAATCACAGGGGAGGAAGTTTGTGGTCAGACAGAAGATGGTGAAGTCCAAGCTGTAGCTGTGGAAATGTTTATCCTGTGAGTGCCACTTGCTCATTAGACTGCTGAATAATGAATATAGATCTGTGTTATTAATTTTTTTTCCATTATCTTTCTTTCTTGCATTTTAATGTTTTATTTATCATTATAAACCCTGTTGTTGTAACAACATTGCAACTTTGTCCATGTTCAGAATAAGTCATATACAGATTTGTCATTATGGTGTGTCACACAAAATCACTAGAGCATGTCTTTTTACCTCTTCTAGATGCTAGAGACAAAACAATGTTGACTTTATCAGGGCAGTATCACTTGATGATTTATCACATCTTGTTTAGGCATAAGCAAGATATTTCAAACTATAGCTTTACTGCTGCTGATGTTAAAGATAAATTACATCTTGATTTCCCATGTCAACAAACAATTTTATTAGCAGATAGCTTGTCAACAAACAAACCCCTGTAGCAAATACCATCCCTTGGATGAGATGCCCTTAGGCACTATTACACAGGTTCTTTGTGAATTGTGGCCAGTGTGTGGCATATTAAGAGTACAGTTGTCATCATTTATCACAAATGAATTTCCTCGCATTTCACATGACTTAAGAGGTCAAAAGGCTCCCTATAACAGAATCAGTTCTGAGTGATCCGTCTTCAAGAAAACATCTTGTGTAGGAAATAGAAGGTAGTTGTCTCTTCTTCTTTTTTTCAATAATTAACATTAAAATAGTCTGATTAATAAGTTTAATTCATCACCTACCATCACTTAGATATAAACATGGCTAAGTTATAAGGCAGTTGTAGAAAAGATTAACAGGGTTTTAGTTTTAATTGAGGCTTATTTTGAATATAATCTGTTGCATTTCACAAAGGCTAAACAATTTTTAAGGCTTGTTAAGCAGGATAATATTCAAAGTATTTTTTTTTATATTTTAAACCATATGCACGTAAAGGTTCTTCCAATTAAAGAATATAATTAATTAAGATTTAGATCTTGCATTTAAATTTCTAATAAACATGAAATAATGCTTTGGTCATAATTTAGTTTGTTATTTTTTGAAATTTTTAAAGAAAATAAAAAGATAGATCTAAAAGATAAGATTTAAAGGTTAAAGATCTAATTTGATGAGAAAAAGAACAATGTAGTTTGTCCTGCTAATTCAGAACTTCATATTTTTTGTAGCCTTAGTGCCAACATATAACTGAAGTTTTAAGTATTTATATTTAGGATCTGCATGTACTTTTTATGACAAATACATTTAAATGTATTCTAATTGGAAATATTTTATCTGTCGAAGTATATCTACTGTATACAAGATTATATATATATAATAATGTATGTTTGAAATACAATAAGGTTGCATCATCTTCATCCTTAACCCATTTACCTCTGGTATTATAATGAAAGATAGAGAAAAAACAGTGTGATTGTACACACCCAATCGATATTACTCAATTCAGTTCATGCACAGCTGCATATACACTATATTATGTTATGTCTGAAAATGTTGAATAAAGGTATCGACAATAATCTGGTAACTTTAAAGCATGCTAAGCTTGATACATTGTATGATCAACCTGATCACGATTAGATATGTAGCATAGGTCCAGAGCAGCCCGTTCCCAACTCCCACTGGGAGCTGTGTAATCGGAATTTTACATTTTTAGCTGCAAAGTTGTTCTAAGTGTATCTTGTTCTCTGTGCATGAAATTGTTAAAGTAAGAATTAATTATTAACAAAATGATGTAACATGATAAGGTAATAGAGGAGCAGTTGAGCTGTCACAATTCAGTGGTAACTAAAATTGTTTTATATACAGCTCAAAACCATTGTTGTAACATAATTCATATAAAATTATCTGTAACACGCTTGTGCAATGTTGATTATACAAAAACAAAAATGGTTTTCACTTTTAATACCCAAGTTTAGCATTGTTGGTTCTTTTTTTGCAATTTTTGAATTGTTGTGTACATGGTAAGAAGGGGGGTGGGGGTGGGGTGGGGTGGGGGCGAACATACATAAGAAAATTTGGTGACTGATGTTTTAGGCTCTCTTATGATGGCCTCATCAGTGTCACACAAGGAAACAGGTCAGGCATGATGCATGTACAAGCTGGTACAATTGATAGGTTAATGGAAGACTAAGTTAAATCACGGCTAAAACTATACTATCCCTATACAATTTCAGTAAAATACATCTTTTTAACCAAAAAGAAAAAAGAAAAGAAAACAACAGCAACTATAACAAAACAGTCTTTTATGATAAGAAAAGATCAAAAAAGGATTTTTTAGTTCAATACTGAAAAAATATTTGATTTTCTACCTTCTCCTCTAAGATATAAAAGATGTAGTTAGACTATTCTTCCACTGACCCTTGCATTATGGTTGTTGGTTTTTTATGAGGAAAAGATCTGTGCCTGCTAACCACAATTTGATCCAGCTTGAACAACCATTGCAAACTATCTGATCCAGATCTGCAATGTTTGCTGATGTGTTTTTGTTTATCTTTATATTTGTCTTTGCTTGTAGATGTAAGATGATCACTAAGAAATATATGGGTTATAAACAAAATGTTATATGGCAGGAGTTAGTGTTTATGCTCATATAGTCTTAGAGCAGGTCTGGAGTAGTATCAATGAGACCTAGTACTATAAACACACCAGTAAAGGTGGTATCTCACAGTTTATTATTTTTTTATCATACAACCAAATAAAAATCATTGTAAGTGACCACTTTTGAGGTCACGTTATATATTATCATCTGGGTAATCACCTCTGATGTTGATGCCCAGCAGCCAATTTTACAGAAAGATTTGTGAAGGATGATCATTTGGAGTGTTTTTTTATGACTTTTAGTGTCTATTAATTGAGGAAGTCTTCAAAATTTCCTATGCTTAGACTAAAGATTTAGATCGCGTGTGTACAAAAAGTTAAGCCCAAAGTCCCCTAAAATAGGTCTGAGCTGTGTACATGCATTTGATGCATGCAAAGTGCCGGATACCATCTTTAAAATAGCTTCATACCAACAGGAATACATGATAGGTGAAATAATGTGTTAAGTTTTTATACAACAAATTATCAGAAAATAATGAAGTATTGTCGATACAGACCTTTGAATGAGCTGCACAGCTAGTGCAATTACGCTTACAGCTAATATTTTACCCACCTTTAATACATATCAATCACTAACCAGAGACAGAAAGAGGACATTAACTTGCAGCCTGCTGAGTACTCATTACTCAAGCTTAGTCAGAAAGTGTAGCTTCAGATCAATGTGCTGCTGCTGGAAGCTATCAGAATATTCACTTTTTGGTGATGTGTCTAAAGCAAGTTTATTTGTTACCTAAGCATGATGCTGTAAGCAGAATACTCATAATTTGGTATGGGTTATTTATAGAAGTAGCATTAAAGTATTGAGGAAATAGGAAATGGTTGACCCTTATTTCTGTTTGCAAGAATTAGTTTGACCTTTGATGAGATCAGATAAGTGTGACAAGGTTACTTGCAGGTTACACCTTTTGGGTTTTACCCTGTTGACAGTATTGTGTACACATAGGATGGTCAAACTTAGATAATCCTGAAGGATTGTATATTGGTATATTTTAGTAATCCATGGCTTTCCATAATGCAAGGTCCAGACATTAAATAAGATAACACAACATGGCTTTTTGTAAATTATAAGTGCTAAACCTCTGATGACCCCTAAAAGTGTCATTGCATGACTTTTGCACTAATAGATAGTTTCCATGTGATGTCATAGGCACTGATAAGACAATTTAAGGCTGCCAACTTTGAAGGCAGAAACTAATGCGGGCCAAAATCTGGAAATATGTGCTGTATTTAACTCACCACTGTGTTTTAATTTTTCATTCTATTTTACTGAATTTTATATCCAATTTAACAGCTTTTATGAAGTACTTTAAATACTAAAACTATATTGTGATAGTTTAAAAGGTAAAAGAACACAACCAAAAAAAGATGCACTGTTCATTTTGTTTAAGGATGAGCCAATGATTTTATTTATTTCTGTGTATTAATTCTTTGTGCATTTATCAATTTTAAAAATGTTGTTTTCTAAAAATATGAATTTGAAGAGTTTTCCAATGGTGTATGGCTTTTAATTTTTGGCCAAAAAATGAAGAAATTACAAGGAAATAAAATGTACACATCCATACAATTCTTCTGAAAATCCCTTGAAGTTACCATCAAAGAAAGCTGCCAAGATACTTTAATAATTAAGCTACCATGGATAAATTGTACACTTTATTTCTATTTTCAGGGGACAAACCTAGTCTAGCATGTCTGCAGATCAAACTGACCTTGAAGACCTGAAGGTCAATGAGGAAGGTAAAGGTCATGGTACCAGTGGTGAAGCCAATAGCACTGTTGCTGCTGCATCTCCTAGGAGATGTCTGGGATTGAGGAGGTTCTGTCACAACTTCACCAAGCCCATTCGTACCAAGTACAACCCACTGTCTGACAATGCAGAACCTTTAGAAACATTCAAACATGGGCTGATGTGCCCTCCCCATGGCCTGTTGGCGAGGTACCTGATGTTCTTGGTGATGATTGGGGTATCGTTCGCAGTCCTCATCTCCATCACGGGCAGTGGGGGCCTGCCAGGAGGAAATTTCTTCTCTCTGACTGTCATGTTTTTTGGTTGTGTCATTGGAGGATACCTTGTTGTCTTCATTAAGCTGCCTCCATTGCTTGGTAAGATACCTGTTTATGCTTTTCATTTAATAGTATTTTTATTTCATTTTTGTAATAAATACCATATCACAGTCAATTGTAACTTACAGTTTAGAACAGACAGCACATTTAATATTCTTTAATAAGAGGTAAAAAAAATACAATGTAATATACTGCACACACACGCAGGCGCGCACGCATGCACACACACACACAAAGTTAGTTGGGAATGCTGGAGTGAGGTTGTCCATCAGTCTGTCTGTATAAGGGGGCTTTGTATTCTACAACTTTTTATCAATTTTGATGAAACTTCTTATTCATAATAAGTACTGTGTGAGCCTGTGCCCCTGCTAGTTTTCGTTACAGTCAGTTAAAATTGCTGAAGTTATTGCCACAGGCTTAGCAAATCTAGTTTTATCTGATGTTGTGTGTTGTTTTAAATGAAATTGTTTGTGCCTCATTTATTATAAAAGAGATGATTTATTTAATTTAGAATTGCATAACATCATTTTTAGTCTATAAATTATGTACATTTATAACTTCATGTTTCATGTTTCAGGTATGTTAATTGTTGGGTGTATGTTGCGAAACGTACCAGTTATCAACATTGTTGGCGAGAGTATTGATGGCAGATGGTCATCAGCCTTAAGGTAGGAATATTTCACCAATATGAAATTACTTTAATATTTGGCATATCTTTAAAATATTTAAATGTGCATCCTCATTTTTATTAATACTAAATGACTGCATAAAAAAATTAAGTTGTTTGTCTTGTCCATATAGCCTTAAACTTTAACTTTTAAATAAAAAATTGCAATCTGCTACATTCAAACATCTGGATTTCGAATGATATTTCTGCTAATTATCAGTGTAGGTGTTTGAGTGTGACCCCTAGACATATTAAATTGTGACAATAGTCATTCAGTGCCACATTCAAATGTTTGAAAAGGTTAACAGGTTACTGATTTAGAAACTGATTTATAAACCAGCTTCTTTATTATTTTATATGAACCTTTCAGACAGATAGCATTGACTGTGATACTAATTCGAGCAGGATTGGGGTTGGACCCCCATGCCTTACGTCGACTGTCCTGGGCAGTATTGCGACTGGCCTTCTCACCATGTCTGGCAGAGTGCCTGGCTGAGGCTGTGGCTGCACATCTCCTGCTTGGCATGCCATTTGTCTGGAGCATCATGCTGGGGTAGGTCCTGCATCAATGAAAAATAATTGGTAGTTAGAATAATCATACTTGTAAATCAAATGTAACAATATGACCATATATTGAGATTATCAAAACTGCAAAATAGACCAACTGAACCTGTGACATTGAAAACCTGTAGTTGAATCACTTACCTCTGAATGCCATGTATCAGTGGTTCTCCAAGCTGTTTAAGAGCCGAGTATTCTATCTGACTTTTTGTCAAATATTAATTCAATCTAAGAGCTTGTCTGAATCTGCATTATCTGTTGCTAAGACTATAGCTACATGTTTTTGTTTCATTTTATATACATAACTAACTTGACTATCAGTTTGACTTATTTAAGAACTAATAGCTGCCACTTCTTTCACTGTAGATTTGTCCTGGCTGCTGTCTCCCCCGCTGTTGTTGTTCCCTCACTCCTCAACCTCTCTGACCGAGGCTACGGTCTCAACAAAGGGATTCCAACTCTGGTGATAGCTGCAGCCAGTGTGGATGATGTGCTTGCTATTACAGGATTTGGTGTAATGCTAGGGATAGCTTTCTCCACTGGTAAGCATGCTCACAACTTCATTTCTTCTCACAACATAGTCCTATAATTAGTTATATAAATGTATATTAAAATCTAATCAACTTCTAACAAGCGACATATTTGACTTTGACACTAATCATTTTAAAAAAGTTCTTTGCTATAGTCTTCATAAAGAGTGCTTGTTTTCTTCATGCCTTTCTTGTGGTAATCCAATTCAAGATTTTCATACATGTGCATGCCTTTTGAACTTCAAAAGCTTGTGTTGACTTTCAACTATATTTAGCTGTTTTAAGCTCACCTGTTATTATGTTCTAAATGTGTATATTGGAATATACCTTATACATCAGTCATAAACATTACACTTATTGGCACAATAGCTACACAATGATTTAAATATTTAAATGTTTTTAAGCATCATGTGCGTAATAAAGTATACACATGATATCCTGTTAACAGGCCGCTATAAATAAGATAGAGAAGACTGTCAATCTTTAGTTGACATATGTTATATATATTGAAAAAATAAATGTAGTTGTTTAATTTCTTTATTACTACTTAAATCAGAAAGTATTTTCTGCAACCAAAAAGAACATAAAAATTGAACCAGTTAGAGAACACAGTGCACATTCACAAACAACATGAGGTCTATTGCTTGTGTACCACATTCATGTGCTTAATCTCTTAAAGTACAAGCTAATGGCCTTTATTGCAGCACTGGAGTACTTCATATATAACAAGTAATATCTTTTCCTTAACAATGTTATCAAAATGTTCAATTGCTAACTGTTGATTGGGACCTTGTTCCTTTTCCTTTCACATTACAGAATGTTGATATCAATGTGCTTTATAAATGGTAAAGGAAAACAAAAACTAATATCAGTTTCTTAATTGTTTATTTAGTATTTTTAATGCATTGATTCTTGGAATGTCAAAACCAAACCCCATATAAACTGAAAAGTTGTTGAACCATTTAAATGGTTAGATGTATTAGTGAGCATTGTGGCTTCATTTTCAGCTTGTGTTTTTTATTAACTAGAAATATTGCATTTTATTATTTTGTCTTAAAAAAAGGGGATGTTCATAGAAAGAATTCAAACTTTGATTCCTTAATTGTAATACATTTTGTACCATGAAACTTTAGGAGGTAACCCTGTATTCTCTCAGATTTGAAACCCATAAATAATTAAAATAGCATTCAAGTAAATATATAAGACCTATACAAGTAAACATATAAAACATATGCATGTTAACATAGAACTCATATAAAAGTAAACCTAGAAATATATGCAAGTAAACATAGAAATCATGTACAAGTAAACATAGAAATCATATACAAGTAAACATAGAAATCATATACAAGTAAACATAGAAATATAAACAAGTAAACATAGAAATCATATACAAGTAAACATAGAAATATAAACAAGTAAACATAGAAATCATATACAAGTAAACATAGAAATATATACAAGCAAATATAGAAATCACATACAACTAAATATAGAAATCATATACAAGTAAACATAGAATTCATATACAAGTTAACATAGAAATCACAAACAAGTAAATATAGAAATCATATACAAGTAAATATAGAAATCATATACAAGTAAAATTAAAAACCATATTGAAGTAAAATTAGAAATCGTTTACAAATAAATATAGAAATCAATATACAAGTAAGCATAGAAATCATAGACAAGTATAAGTTTAAAAATAAATCCAAAGACTTTGTTCTTTATTAATATCTCAAGTTAATACATCACAATACAGTATGTTCTAATCATTTCTTCCAGCATCAAGCAATTTATAATATGGTTTATCTGCAGTTTTGAAAACTGGCTAGGTTGTACTGTATTATTTTACTTGTCCTTACTGTCTTTGTGCCAGCAGATTTATAGTTTTCATGGCATTCCATACCCATAGAAATATCTTACTATTCCTTTGATCCACCTTTTGTAATATGAGCGATTGACCAAGTTGATGACCCCAATCTCTGACTGATAATGCTGCATGGCTTTGTCCCCCAAACTACTTTCTCTTTGTCTGCTACCTACAAATTTATATAACTTTGTCAAATGGTGTAGAACCAGATCAGCATGTAACCCTGGAAGCTGTCTGATTGGGATCTATATGCTAAGTTTATAATAGCATGGTTTGTTTCCTGTGCATGATAATGTCAAAAATAACAAAGATTTAGCTTTAAAGTTATTACAAGGTATACCAGGCCAATAACAAACAAAGGCAGACCTCACAGCTCATTGCTCACAGTTACTCATTGTGTCAGTGTTAATGAAGGAAAAAAGTTCCTGGTATACTGCCAACTCCTCTTTGAAGATAGTGTGTACTTTTGTGTTTCACTTCATGAATCGTTGAAGTTTCCTAACATAAATTGATCTGTGAAAACTTTGAAGTGCAAGAGAAAGATATTGTAATTGTACTCCAGTTGGTCTGGAATTTGACAATGTAAAACAGCTGATCAGATAGCATGGGGCATATTTATATTTGAGCGCTTGTGTTGTTGTTTTTCATAAAACTGTGTCTTGTTTTTTTGTACAGGTAACAAATACCTTTAACTACATTAATCTTTATTTGTTTATCTTCATATAAAAAACCCAGCTTGTCCAAGAATTGGACCAACACACCTCCTGATAGAAATCCATGTTTACCATTTTTAACAAGTGACCTTACACAATGTCTTACTGCATATAATTTTGTGATTAGTATATATGGCTTATTTTTTGTGCCTATATATTTATAATGATTCATTAAAAACCTTTATATTAATCCTAATTTGTCATACATCTACTTTAAACTGTCTTAAATAGTCCATGTCAGTGACAAGTCAGTCCCCAATATCCCCCAATCAATGTGCATAGCAATAACATAAGTTCCTTCTAAAAATGTCAGCCCTTGGCCAGGTCATTTGCAACTCTAATGTAAACAGTGTGTTTATATCCCCTACTTGGAGTTCTGTAATTGTTATATCAATATTTGTGAATAATTTATTTAGCTATTTTCAATCCTCTTTTGTGTGTTGACTATTTAAATATCACTCCTATTGAAGTAAATCTCACATATAAAAAGACAAGATCGTTGGTATTTGTATATTGGGGACATGCTTTATTACAACAGTTAAGATTGATGCCAAACTTATAATGATATGCATGCTTTTAAATGATGTACTTTTTGATGCTATTAATACCTAAGAAATTATAAATTTAGTTGAACCCTATAGCTCATGCTTACACTTTTGTAAGGCATTCATGATTATTCCTTTTATCTTCAGCTGCATCTATACAACTAAGGGTTTATTTGTAGACTAAGTTTATGTAGGTTATATAATTATATGCCAAAAATGCATGTGTTTTAATATATTTAAAACTGTTTCAAAGAAAATCAACAAAATCCGTGAATTTAAAACCCTGTACATTTACTCATAACCCTTATTCAAGTACATTTGAGAAAATATTCATGGTCAGGTGTTATATATTTTAAGCTTCTTGCATGAAAAGCTCTTAAAAGTTTTGGTTCAGAAATCAGGACATACCGTTGTTCTTGAAACTGACACTGGTTGTACTTACCTAATAGTATGTCTACAGTCTACAAAGCATATAATCTCTACAAAGATTTCATAACATCTGTACTGTAAAGGTAGCATTACTTTGCATTGAATTGGTGTTGTTTGATTATTCTTTGCTTCCTTTATTCTGCAAAATAGATATAGGTTAAGATCACTATTTTATCTCCTTCATAATTTTGTAGCTGTATTTAAAAGTTGTATATATTTGCTTCTGTAATAAGAATAGAACAGAGCTTTAATACATATACATAGTTGTGCTGTTATATTAATATGGTGCTTAACTTTTTACTAGTGACGGCATCACTAAATCTCTTCCCATATCGCTGGTTAAGAAGTATGTAACTGGTTAATTGCTAGTGATATTATAATGCAGAATCTGTTGATTCAGTTTTATGTTTATTTACATTATTCTGATTGCTTTTCTGTCAAATTCACTTAAAATAGTGACATACCTTCCTTTCACTTATTAACTTATTATCGACTGATTGGCAGCATGGTGTGTAAGGTGTCAGGTTGTGATCCAAAGTTTATCTGGATAAAAAAAACAATTGTAAACTGAAAGTCCATTGTTGCAGCATGCAAGTCATACTCCTCATTTCTTCCCCATGCAAACGGATATTTTCCACCTTTGGGTTTATTAGAGGGATCAAGTAAGGAAATTTTACACAGAAGCCATATACCAATGTGTATGTTAATTGAACGACGGTATCATTTTAGGATTAATAAAGCTATTCCAATTAAACTTTGAAAGTACACCATATATTGTTTGTAGAGTGAACCCCACATTAATATGTATGTTTTGTTATTGCACAAGGCTGTGCAGTGAAAGGCTCTCAAACTTTTTGGATGAAGCAGAAAATAACCTTATAAGACCATGGACGTGTCTAATGCTAAGTATCAAAAGAAAGTGGTGATATTGTGCAGGTTAATTGCTTACTGTACCGGTAAATGTTGTAGAGGTTACCCTGTTACTGATACATAACCTTTGCCACCCCTAATTATTACTGAATACTCATTAACTCATGACTCATTGTTTTACTGCATTTTTTATAAAACATTGCTCATTGTTTGACTGCATTGCATATATACTTTAAATATACAGTCCAGATATTTGATTATATATTCATCTATAAATATAAAATGAAAGAATAAATAAATATAATAAATTAGAAAAAAATAATGTAAAAAAATATACATTGCATGTATGCAAAACCTTAATTACTAGTTAAATATTATTATTAGGAACCAAATTTATCAGTAATCATCAATAGGATGACCATTGTGACTCTCTTAATATGTGTATGTGTACCTCAATTAATTTTAAGTTAATCTGCACTAGAAATTATATCAATAATGAAATATATGATAAGTCATTATGACAGTATTGGTGAACATTCAGTTAATGGTGAATAACTATGATATTATTTCATGATGTCTAGTTAGCAGTGATCTCCCTTTTAAATAAACATTGTAACATTTATTCAAATAAGATATTGTATTATGTTGTGCCAATACTATGTTTCCCTGCCAATAATGTGTCATGTTTTCTTGCTAATGCAATGTTTATCTGCCTCTGTTGTGATATGCTACACAGTTTCATACCTATGTTGTGATATGTTAAGTGGCTAACCCTATATATATCTTGTAAAATTGTGTTATTCTAACCCCATGTCTACCCACCTTGTTGTGTTGATTCATGTATCCCTAACTATGTTATTTCCTGCTTATGATGTGTTTGCATACCTATGTTGTGTCATACTAAATATATGCCAAAATTGTTTTTAACCTCATGTCTCCTTACAGATATTGTGTTATATTTAACCTACCCTACCCATGGTGCTACCATATCCATGTTGTGTCATGATTAGCCCAATATTTCCCTACCAAGATGTGTGCTGCTAACCTTATGATTCTCAATCCATGTTGTATCATGCAAATCTTATCTTGTATTATGCTAACCTCATGTTCTCCTACCTGTGTTGTATTATTCTAACCTCATGTTCTCCTGCCTATGTGGTGTTATGCTCACCTCATGTTCTCATGCCTATGTTGTGTTTTTACTAACCTTATGTTGTGTTATTCTTATATCACATTCTGTTTTGCTTATCTCACATTCTCCTGCCTGTGTTGTGTTTTGCTAACCTCCTGTTCTCATGCCAATGTGGTGCTTTGCTAACCTAGGGTTGTGTTATGATAACACCACATTCTGTTATTCTAATCTCAAATTCACCTGCCTGTGTTGATTTATGCTGACCACATGTTCTTGTTTCTATGTTTCAGGTGACATTGCTGTGTCCATCATCAAGGGACCTTTAGAGGCTGTGGTTGGCATCGTCTATGGAACTGTCACTGGAGTCATAGTCTGGTATCTGCCTAATATGGCCAGTGTGAGTCACATTGCTTTAAACTTTGCACTGATCTGGATTTACAATTTGCTTGTGTTTGATTAGTTTATACTTAACAGGGTTTGGCACTGAGAATTGAACAGTAGTTATCATACATTTTGGTTCACAAGAATTCAACAAAATTGATGTCTTAAAATGTGTATACTATAAGTAACTGCCTATAACATAAGTAAATGAGTCATAGGTAAATAAAATATATTGTAATGAAATTTGTATAGCCCTGTATATTCCTTACTTCATAATTTTTGAGACTTCTTTCTTTCTGCATGATAACATAAGTAAGAACATGGTGATAAAGTGATGAAATCATGTGTTGTTACACTTTAGAAAATGGAAGCTGGCCAATCAAAGTTAAATGCAAATATCTTCTTTCTGTTGTGCTAGCATATAGCTCGTATTGATCTAGACTTTGTATATACAGGTATATATTTGTTCTTGACTTGGAAGTAAAACACTGATGTTTGTAATGATATGATTGCTGTTTAGAAAATATCAGTTTTTATCAGCAGACATTTATGAAAGTTGGCATTAAAACTGTTTGCTAACTGCTGCTCTTATATTCTTATTGTTCCAGCGCCATGTGGTTCTGTATCGTACATTCCTGTTGTTTGGGTTTGGTCTAATGGCAACGTTTGGCAGCAGCAAGCTGGATTTCCCAGGGGCAGGTCCACTGGGTTGCCTCACCCTGGCATTTGTGGCTGCATACAGGTGGAGACAGGAGGACTGGTCCAACGTACAGGGAGGGGTATGTGATGTTTACTTCTTGTTTATATTGTCTCGCATTTGAGCAAGTACATATGGAAGTTATCACTCAAATGTGATATAGTGTTGCTTATGTTTAATGAATATGTTTAGATTTAATAACTGATGGTTACATTTGTAAGGTCATAAAAAGTTTCTTGAGGAAATTAACACCAGCTGGATATCATTTTTAAAGGAAGGTCATTTTAAAGTTGAAGTTTACAAATTTCTGAAGCAGACCTGTTATCATTAAGGCAGTTACTTACTGGTTACCAAAATATGTTCCATAATGTATATGGTGGGTTTTCGTTTCAATATCTTGTTAATATTATGTTTTTTTTATATATATTCATACATACAAAACAAATTTGCTGATTAAACAAATAGGAGATACTTACCAAGTGCCCTGTTAGTCAGTTGGATTGGTGCTTGTTGGATGTTTGACTGAAATGACAAATACTTCAATATCAAATAAGGTTTACATTCTATAATATTGTTCATTTCTTGATGGAAAAAACAAAGATTGTTTATAAAATCCCTAATAGTCTTTTGTCTCATTTTGCAGTTGCTATTACCTGCAGACAGTCTTTCCTAATGCACAATTATCTTGCTATCACCTGCAGACTGTCTTTTATCTTGTACAACTATCACCTGCAGGAACCTATGGCTGGGATAGTTGCCATCCTTTGGATGATCTTCCAGCCTCTCTTGTTTGGACTTATTGGGGCAGAGGTGGACATCATGAAGATAGATGGCAGCACTGTAGGTATGACACAAACAGTTGTTAACCCTTCACCTGCCAAGCAAGTAATAAAGTCTAAGGCTAAGGCAAACTGTGTAGATCTTTATAAGATGTGTGATCAGGAGCTGGACTGTTTCTTGCAGAGTCTCATAGATTTTGTGTCATTTATAAATAAATGTAACATGATAGTGGTAAACATTCCAAAAAGAACCATTCATTCATCTGGAGTTAGTGTTATTGGTTTGCATCTTGAAAGTAGTGAGCAATTTTAATCAAGTTAAAGGTAAAGATGCTTCTTTTTGTGTGTGTTATTTTTGATTCAGAGATGTCGTAAATTTTATTTTTGTTTGATATAGTGTAGACAATGCACTGTGTTTCCTTGCAAATGCACAGTAATCTAATCATGAAGGACTGAAGCCTACATTTTTAATTACAAAGTATCTGAACAAATCATGGTACCTCTTCTACTATATTTCTTGCCAAACCTGAATTGACTGTTTAACACATTATTTTTATTCAATTTAATTGTTTTCATAATTTGGTTGGCAAATAGCGTAACTCCAGATCAGTCAGACCCCCTCACAGTGGCCTGATTAAGGTCTGCACTTTTTGCCAAGTCCCTAGGTACATATCTAGTAACTTTTCATTTAGTTATTAACAAATAAATAAAAGTAAAGTTTGGGTTATTATAAAATGTAGCTTGATAAGATCAAAATAATTGTGATTCTTGACAATGTATTGCAGGTCTGGGTATTGCCACCTTAGCTATAGGAATGGTGGTGCGACTCATTGTGTCATTCTTGTCTGTATTTGGTACTAACCTCAACATGAAAGAGAGACTCTTCATTCCATTTGCATGGCTGCCAAAAGCCACCGTTCAGGTAGGTTGATACCTTTGGTATGTTATGTGTGGAGTGATTGGATCTAAGAATAGGAGAGTAAAAGATAGAGTAAACTTCCAACATGTAGAGAACTGCTTGTTGTACTCACTGCATTAAACTTAAAGTTTGAAATGTGAATACTTTTTCCAAAACAGTGAATACCTCAGTGCCTGCAGTGCTTTGATTTTTTTTCATAATGTTCATAATGTTGTTTTATTATGTTCTGATTATATTAAATTTGCATTCTGACATTGATTTATTTGCTTATTATGACAACATTGATTTGATATTAAAAAAAAACAATAAGCAATATGTACAATACATGTTTTGAACTTAATTAAATAGAATAAAATGTTGATAATGTTAATGACTGAACTTGTTTTTGCATAAAATCACACACGACTGTATTTCACTACCTTACAATTTTCAGGCTACTTTATTTTTAATACAATAATTGACATCTGTCTTTACAAGAATGGACATATATACACTTTTAACTTCTGTTCTCACCACACTTCTAATAATAAGAAAATCAATATTCATTACTAATAAACTTCACTATGCCGTGTATCACTGACATATTTACCAATGATCTATTTGCATGTACTTTCAGGCAGCTATAGGAGCCCTAGCACTGGACAAGGCCAAGGAGATGGGAGATGAGACGGGGGTGGTGTTTGGGAAACAGATCCTCACCCTGGCTGTTCTCAGCATCATCATCACTGCACCTATTGGGGCAGCCATCATTGCTATCACTGGCCCCCTCCTGCTTCACAGGTCACAGCTCGAAGAGGAGATACCGACTCCTGAAGAGGGAGAGGAGATGAAAGAGACAGGGTGAGTAATTCTTGTGTACCCTGAAGATTAGAGTTATGTCCGTTAATAGAAAATACCAGCATTAGAGTAGAGAGGTAATTGAAGCGGGCAGTGTAACACATCTATATCAAGGGACAGTGTAACAATGCAATATCACTAGATTAGATTAATTGCCCCTTGGAAGACAGGGAGATGCCAGCCCCAGAAGAGGACATTCTTGTATAGCCAGTAGGTTTGAGAGATTGCCATTTGGAGGGTTTGATCATGATATCCCCTGATTATGATGGTAAAAGGCCAAGTTTACAGCAACCTTAAATTTATTTTTTTATGTATATATTTTGAGAATGCCAGAAGACCACAATTTTTAAACTTGGTAGAGACATGCATTATGACAGGTAAATGACCCCTTAAAAATAATTTGATTAAATGGGCATTTATCAAGTTTAATGTTATCTTCAAGTTGATGTGTAATCTTGTCTGAACCCATTTTCTTAGATTTAGTAGGTCATTGTTCTTGATGTGAAGAAAAACAATATTATACCCCAGCTGCCATAAGGTAGGGTATACAGGAGTCACTTTGTCCGTCTGTTCTTTGCAAAGAATTAACGGATTTTCAAATAAGTTTGCTCAAATTTGTCTTATTATTAAGAAGAGGTGTCAAAAGCAAAAAACCAGATTGCTAGCTCTAAGGTTAAGGTCATTATCATAGGTCACATGTAAAGAGTGACTGAAAATTTGCTGGTCCAGGCTCTAGCTTGACGAATCATGAATTTTTTATAATGTTTCCCCTCTTACAATCGAGTATGATTGTCATGAGCCAGAAAGTTTAAACCCAAAGGTCCAAGGCTTTACTGCCAAACAGCTGGATAAAAGTGGTATTTATCATTTCCGGCTAGTGCTGTGCTAGTGGTTCTACCCAGACATTTGCCTGGTGTGGTCCTCCATTAATAATTAACTAGACATCACCAATACATGTATTACCTTTGTTTTGTCAATGTGCAGTTACAAACAAAAATCAGTTTTAGTGATAGGTTATGTTGGTTTAGCGGGTGGTAGGACAAGGTCACAGCAACCTTGAATGTGATTTCAAATTTTTTCCTGTAATTTATAGAACATTTAGACAATGTATGAATACGAAATCTTTAAAAATGTGATGATAACTTGACCATTATTTTGGGTGTCAGTGGGTGAAAGATCAAGTACCCAGTAATGAAGTAGCTAGCAAATGTATGTATATTTTACCAAAATAGTTGTGCTTATTTCTGCTTATTAAGTTTGGAAGTCAAATAAGCCTTAATAAAAGTTTTTTTTGTAGACATTCTATAGGCCACATATATTGGACCTTTGGTATTGTTTTGAGATTACTCTGGTCAAGGTCACTGTTAATTACAATATATTTTATTGTACTTGATACCATTGACAAAAGTTGGATATCATAATTAAACTTGGTATGTAGATAGCTTGAATGCTCTGGAAAAGTTTGGGATTTTTTATGTGACAATCAGTCATTTGCATTTATTTTGTTAATAAAAAAAGATACTTGTTTGATGCAAACACTTTCTTATTTTAGAGCTGACAGGGTACAGTGTATACTCTGGTTTGAAATAAATGGATAAGATACATCTTTAAATATATTTTAGTCCTTGATCTGTCTGTGAATGTGCTAAGTATAAGTAGAGTGAGTATGGTAGGAAGAAGGGATGACGTATTAGGATCTTGCATATGAAAAGAAAAAAGGAGTTTAATCAAGGACTTACTATATGTAGATGCAATAAAAGCATTAATAAAGAAATGGAGAAAAAATGTGTTTACATGAGTGACATATAATTTTGAAGTGCCAATTAAATATTGCATAAATAAACTGTTTTGTTTGTTTTTCACATAAGAAATGCTATTAAGGTAGGCTTTTATATTCTTTTCTATTAAAAGTGTGTTTTTTTCTTACTTTTTCTTTTCCTTGATGTAATGTTACTGTTATATGCACTTCATTAAAAGTTGTGTGAAAATATTTTAAACAATGCGATACTAGCAATTATACGATTCCATTTCTCCTGAGAAGGTTACTTTAAATTGTTGTTTTAACAATGCCCCAGTTTCACATCAAATACTAATGAAAACTGTACATTTATTCGTTTCCATGGAAACAAGCATTTCAAGTAAAATGTCTGCAGGAAACTCTAAGCCTCACTGAATCCATGAAAGTGATTCTAAAGCCACTTTTAATGTGTTGTCCTGCTGTAATTTTCAAGTTCAGTTAAACTAATCCACATTCAGCATTCACCTGTTTTAACTTTGTTCAGAGACTTAAAGGTAGTACCATCTGCATGTTTAGAACTTTTAGCACTTATAAAGGACATCATTTAGAAGTGAAAAAAAAATGTATATGTTTTTGTTGTATATATTTGTCAGCAAGAAATATCTCTGGCATTGACAAAAGCCCTGAAAGATGCAATGACAATAATTAAGACCTTGACCCTGAATATGACTGACAACGAATATGACCTTAAATTTGGATACGATCTTGACTTATAATATTACAATGTCCTTGAATATGATCATAACCTTGACCATTGTTGCACATATAAATGTTCTGTCCTGTAAAACTTTAAGTATATGCAAGATGGTGGAGTCTAAATTTAACAGTGAAGTAAACTTGAGTAACCATTTAATAAGATCGACCTTAAATATGACCTTGAGGTTGAACTTGTAAATATTATGTACAACACACCTTCAAGTGAATGTCTGTAAGATGGTGAAGTTTATTTGAAGTACTATAAACAATGGCAAAGCTTATTCTAAGACACAGGTTTATAGCTTAGTGACCTCTTGTAAAAAGGACCTTAAGTATGACCCTTCATACGACATTGACCTTATTGGATTCAGCTGTAAACGTTGTCTGTGACACATCTTCATGTATATTTTTTTAAGATGGTGAAGTTGCATGTACTCATGAGGTATTACTTTTAAGTAGCCATTTATAAATTATAGGTGAAGTTTGCATGTACTAATGAGGTATTACTTTTAAGTACCCATTTATAAATCATAGATCAACCTTACATAACAGTCATTATTCAACTTTATGCATTTTATTTTACAGCAAACTGTTAGATGAAGAAGCCAGAAAGGATGAAGTTGTTTGAAGCAGGTACTATACCTTTTCAGGCGAGCATTTTTTATAACTGAATAGAGCTTTGCCATTTTCTTATTAATTAGACTAGAAAGTTATTTGATATTGGTGACATTCACAGTAAAACCATATCAAATGACCAATTCAATTATGAACAAGACTAAGTGATTGAATTGACATTTATTTCTGCAGATGTGGGCTTTTCCTTATTTTTTTTGTTATTGTGCTACAATTTTAGTTGGTCTGTAGAGTTTATTTTTGTATAATACTATAGGGTTATACATGCATTATACATTTCCTTTTACAGGATATGATTGCAGACTTATTAAACTAATTACTGACTTAGCAAACAAACAAAACATGGGAGCTTTCCTTTGTCATTTGCATAACTTTTATATTACATTCATTTACTTTTGCTTTGCTTTTACTTTTACCTTTTTTTCTTTTCTTCTCTTTTTTCTTTTCTTTTCTTTTTTTTCTTCTTCTCTTCTCTTTCTCTTCCTCTTCCTTTCACTTCGCTTCTCTTCACTTTTCTTTGCTTCTCTTCATGTTTCTTTGCTTCTCTTCACTGTTATTTGCTTCTCTTCACTTATCTTCTCGTGGTAGAGCCATAAGTGTTGGTTTAGACATGGGTTTGCCATGAATGTTGCTTAGCAATCGAAGTTCCATAAATGTGGATTAGCAGTGGAAGAGCCATAAATGTTGGTTAGCAGTGAGAGTGCCATAGAAGTTGTTAAGCAGTGGGAGTACCTTAAATATGGGTTAACACTGGGGGTGCCATAAATGTGAATAAGCAGTGGGAGTGCTATAGATATGGATTAGCAGTGGGAGTGCTATAAATGTGTGTTAGCAGTGGGAGTGCAATAAATGTGGGTTAGCAGTGGTAGTGCAATAAATGTGGGTTACTATGGGAGTGTAATAAATGTGGGTTAGCAGTGGGAGTTCAATAAATGTGGGTTAGCAGTGGGAGTGCAATAAATGTGGGTTACTGTGGGAGTGTAATAAATGTGGGTTAGCAGTGGGAGTTCAATAAATGTGGGTTAGCAGTGGTAGTGCAATAAATGTGGGTTAGCAGTGGTAGTGCAATAAATGTGGGTTAGCAGTGGGAGTTCAATAAATGTGGGTTAGCAGTGGTAGTGTTATAAATGTGGGTAAGCAGTTCGAGTACCATAAATATGGGTTAGCAGTGGGAGTGTCATAAATATTAGTTAGCAGTGAGAGTGCCATAGATGTTGGTTAGCAGTGTGAGTGCCATAAATATTGGTTAACACTGGGGGTGCCATAAATGTGAATAAGCAGTAGGAGTGCAAAAAATGTGGGTTAGCAGTGGAAGTGCAATAAATGTGGGTTACTGTGGGAGTGTAATAAAGGTGGGTTAGCAGTTCGAGTATCATGAATGTAGGTTAGCAGTGGGAGTGCAATAAATGTGGGTTACTGTGGCAGTGTAATAAAGGTGGGTTAGCAGTTCGAGTATCATAAATGAGGGTTAGCAGTGGGAGTGCCATAAATATTAGTTAGCAGTGAGAGTGCCATAGATGTGGGTTAGCAGTGGGAGTGCCATAAATATTAGTTAGCAGTGGAAGAGCAATAAATCTTAGTTAGCAGAGGGAGTGCAAAAAATGTGGATTCGCAGTGGAAGTGCCATAATTGTGAATTAGTAGTGGGTGTACCATTAATGTGGGTTAGCAGTGGGAGTGCAATAAATATGGGTTAGCAGTGGAAGTGCAATAAATTTGGGTTACAGTGGGAATGCAATAAATGTGGGTTACACTGGGAGTGAAATAAATGTGGATTACAGTTTGAGTGCAATAAATGTGGGTTAACAGTGTGAGTGCAATAAATGTGAATTAGCCGTAAATGTGGGTTAGCAGCGGAAGTGCAATATATGTGGGTTAAAAGTGGGTGTGCAATAAATGTAGAGTAGCAGTGTGAGTGCAATAAGTGTGGGTAAGCAGTGGGAGGGCCCTTAAATGTGGGTTAGCAGAGGAAGTTCCATAAATGTGGGTTAGCAGTGGGAGTGCAATATATGTGGGTTAAAAGTGGGAGTGCAATAAATGTGGAGTAGCAGTGTGAGTGCAATAAATGTGAGTTAGCAGTGGGAGAACCATAAATGTTTGTAAGGAGTGGGAACACCATAAATGTGGGTTAGCAATGTGAGTGCCATTCATGTAAGTTAGAAGTGGGATTGCTTCAAATGTGATAATTTTCCATTAGCCAATGTCAGTTTAACTAGTGTGTGACATTATCACATAATGTTATGTTGATTGTTGTTTTATAAAGTTAGACAGTAAGGAACTGTTAGCATGTTGCAGCTCTGTTAACTCAGAAAGCAATCACCCTCACAGCAGTGCTATAATCACAAATGGTATTGTTTTCCAGGGAGATCCAATAATGGGCAGGTGCTTTCAGAGAGGCTTCACATGACACATGCTGGTAACTGTGGTTAGTGTGTGTTGTAACTACAAATGAACAATCTGTCAAACAATATGGACTGCCTGATGGACAGAAGGATCAATTTTAAAGGCTTACAGTGTATGTTTAGCATACCATTGAATACTGATGTGTCAGCTGAATAGTTATTGTTAAAGTGAACATGTTATGTTTGACAATTGCCAACGAGTGCAGTGGCCTATTTCTAAATGAAAAGGTTATTGAAAGAAAGTTCTCAGATTGCATAAACTGCATTGTATTCAAGGGTGGTATTTCATTACATTGATACCAAGGGTGATTTTTAACTATGCTGTTACCAAGGGTGATATTCTCATCTTGGAATGAAAGTCTGAGGCTCTCTTGAGTCTCCACTTCTTATTACAGTAACATTTGCTTAACGATATGCTATGTATTGTTTATAAACAAATAAAAAAGTACCTTAAGTCAAATTGGTGATTAATTCCTTTTTAGATATGGGCATTTTTTTAATTATTCTTTATTGACCAACAAAGACCATATCATTTTGACATGTTTATTGTAATCATATCATATTTCATCAAGCTAGCTGTAAATCATGTTTAGTTGCCACATTGATGGAAATGTAATGCTTTTTATACATGGGTAAAAACAAATATTGAATGTTTTTATTGAACATGACACAGCATTGTTTTGGATTGTGATTAAAAGCACTGTTTTAATATTACAACATATATTGTTAAAATGAACAATTATAAAAATATCACATTTTATCAGTTTATACTGCTGTCATTTGCAGCTTTTGTTATTGACAAACTTTTATTTAAGTGGCCTTTTTATGGCTTGTTTTATCCTGCATTCAAAGCTAATCAGTTATATTGAACTTTAAGAAACCTCAAGCTTTACCCATCTTGTATACATGCTTTCTGTGTTATCTAGTCAGCCTTATGGATCTTTGTCTGATCTGAACTGGACTTGTGGGGAAATTCTGCTTTCAGTTTGTATCCCTTTGCCTGCTACATTTATTATCAATCAAATACAAAATCTTTTGTTATTTGCTAACAACTATACACAAGACATATTCCTTAAGATTTAGCAAAAGGTTTATATCTTGATCAGACAGAATCTAGCAGGAGTTAGGTGATATGAATCTGCACTATTTGCCAAAGTCTGATGTCGTGCTTAACAGGTTGACAGTTATGAGGCCCAAATATCATTTTGCAACATCACATGAATTGCTCATTATGTCTGTGCATGCTGATGTCCAAATGATATCTTTGTGCATAAAATTTGAGACCCAAATCATTTTTTTGTGTAATTTCATATGGGAACTTAAGCAAATTTGTGTGTAATTTCATGGGATCTAAGACTTTTTTTGCGTACTCAATTTTGCAACCTAAGGCAAATTTTTGTCCTTTTTTAATGAGTCCTGAAGCAATTCTTGCATTTTACATATTTGACCCAAACCACAATTTTGTGCATTTTCATTAAAGTCAATAAAGCAAACGGTTGTGCATTTTCATATTTTTACCCAAAGTATAATTTTGTGCAATTTAATATGAGACCAAAAGCAAATATTTATGCTTTCATATGGGACTTAAAACAAACCTTTGTGCATTTTATATGAGACCCAAAACAAATCTTTGTGTTTTCATGAGACCATAAGCAAATCTTGGTATATTTTAATATGAGACCCAAATCATATTTTGTGCATTATGATATAAGACCCAACTCAAATGTTTGTTTATTTTTATAAGAGGTTTAAAACTAGATATCCAACAGTCACCTAACAAAGTCATGCAACAGTCTGTTCTACAAATGTATATTTGTCAACTTCTAGAACTCCCAGACTTCAATATTTGATTGAATGCTTGACTTTAACTCACAAATCATACTTTATCGCCAGCATATCATATCTTCTCCAACTATAACACAATATGAGCTGGATGTTCGTGTCATTTCTGATTTGGAAATGTATCATCAATATAGATTAACAGTCACCCAAAACATTAAAATAACTTTAGTTCCTACTATTAAAATTAATTAAAACATACTTTGATAAATAGTTGATAATGTATTGTTAGATTTTTGTGATTTATACTTGTCAGTTTTAATTGAAATGTTCAAATTAAATGATTATAGTTTTGACAGATATGTTAGTTGTTTGTTGTTTGTTTGGTTTGTGAAATGTATATATTTATGAAGCAGTTAAAGAAAATCCAGTACTTTAAATCTAAAATGACTTTTGTAATTTATTAACATGCAAAGAGAGTTAAATTAATGAAAATATTATATGTTCTTGATGTCAGATAATATTTGCACACAATTAGATTTGACATGTTTCACATGTTTTATGCATAGACCTCATACCAAAAGTTTAAGGCACATTTGATGTAGTTACGTTAGAAGAAAACAGATATCATTCCTGTTGGGATCAAAATTGCTCACAATAGTTTACATAAATTATATATAATATTTTTTCTGTAATAAAATTACATTGGTTAAAATGTGGAAAGTGTGTGCAGTTATGTAATACTGCTCCTTTTATATCATCCACAAAAGCATGTTCGTACTGTGTATCTAAAGGACAGGGAAGGCTTCTTGTTACATACTGAGTAGTCCTTTTTACAATTTATTTACATATCAAAATAATGAAACTAAAGCAGATAACTCTGCAAAACACCAATAAATTAACAGGTATTTAAGCAGATGTCATCTGCCAAATATTCATAGATATAGTTCTTGTAATGCGGCATAATTCATTAGTGTTTTATGTGTAGAATTGGCTCAACATGTTTTACTATGGATGAGAATAATAGAGCCGATGGTGTTTCTGCAAGAAGTAAACAATTCTATTGTTATATGCAAAGAAATCAAAACTGTTAAAGAATCATGAGCTTATAAGAAAAGCATACTCAAACTATTGAAAACAAAAACTACACCAAACAACAACTAAAACAATTTAAAAACAACAATTTAGTTAAATGTTATTAAGATGTTTCGCTTAATAATACTACCTTCATTCTTAAATATAGTCAAAGTGCTACACAGGACAAAATTTTGTTTGATTTATCAAATATGTTTCACTGTTCTAAAAGATAACCAAACAGCTGTGCTCTAGCTTGCCAATGAAGAGTTAGGAAATACTACGTTTACAGCACTTGGCTTATTTTTAACGTTTTCACTAGAGTTAAAATTGGCAGTTAACTGTATCTGTAAATAAGTAATAGGTATCAGCCCGTTACATAACAACTAGTTCGGCAAAATAAATTGACTGTTTATCATTGAAACTGTTGATTAATTACTAGTTTCTTGAAATGCCGTTTTAATGTATATAGATATGCAGCAACAAGACAGAACATGAAGAAAATCAGCAGTAAATCAAACGGTAAAAGAGTGTATACTGGGTCTCATAGACATAATAGACTCAATAAACCGAGATAAAAAAGTTGGGGGACATTTCACTTACGATAATTAGAAAGTAGCGAAGCGTTCAGGTCCGCAGAGGTTTGATGCAAGAAGAAATCTAGGACTACAAGAGGACGAGACGATCTCATCAAGAAAGAGGGGGAAAATACAAGAAAGAGAGAGAGAAAGAGAGAGAAATCTTTCCAGTAGAAGATATTTAACAGGGTTTGCCACCTCAGTCAACCCTACCATTTCGGCGAATTGGGGATAAAGGGTGAGTCTCGAAAGACTGCAGCCCGTGCTCTCTCAAAAGTTGTCGAGCGGGCATTAACTTGACTTTGGTTACATCGTTGTAAACCAAACTAGCTGCCAACGTAAACGGTGTATAGGTTGAAAACATTTCCTGATCCGTTATTTGAGCGGCGTTAGAGAGCGAACAGATGTTGATGGATTTACATATACGTGAGCGACGAAAAAACAAAATTCAAAACTCTTTGGCATTGGCAGCAACATGACTCCTTTTTGTATGTTAAAATTGTTTTTACAGAATACATATATCTGTTTTATCCAATGGTAACTTTTTGCTAGGAGTCAGATTGTTATTTATAGTCCAGTTCCAGCAGGTTCCATGTAAGTAAGTATTGCAATGCTCATAGGACTTTGTCATATATTCTTATTCATGATCACAACAATGTTATTTGTGCAGTGTGGCGATCGTAAAAAATCTCCCCGTGCATGTAATCTATGTTGTCATTTAATTCATCCCATAAGGATTGTTACGTGTATTTCCTTTGATGGACATTGTACTTTGTTTTTCAATTCCATCTTCACATGAACATGATGCTACAACCATTTATTCGACTCTGGTCATGTTTGTTCATGATTCAGAAAGTTAATTTCTTTTATATTCAACCATTTTTGTGTAGTTTTTCAAATCGAAATTATACCGTATTTTATTCTAAACACTATGTGGACATTATTTTTTAATGACGTCACTAATTTCGTCATAACTTATAGAAAATATCAGCGCTTGGACATTTTGTATTCAATTGATCGTTTTTCTTATCATTGCTTGCATTTGAGAAACTCGTCAGGAAGTGCGAGGTTAGAGCTCTGTATAACCAGTTTAAGCACCCCAGTCGGTCCATTTTGCCGACTGACCGTTCCAAGGCGGTAACTGTCGGGTTTGCTCTTTTTGTTAAATGACTCATCACAAATTTGTTCTTACTTTTCGCTTGGCTTGCATGTTAAATACCTTTGTTCTGTGCCTTTTCGGAGTTTGGTATATGTTGCAATGCTCATAGGACTTTGTCATATATTCTTATTAAGCATGGATAGGATGACAAATATTTATAACCGTAATTAAATGCTCATGTTATAAGAGGATGCTGTTTTTAATGATCATCTTATTAAAACAAACATAGAAACAAAAACAAAACAAAAAACAACTTTTTAATAGTGGGGACTGTATAAAACGCAGCTTTTAACGCAGCCTGTATAAACATATAGGGAAAACGCAGCTTTTACGCACCCTGTATAGAATATATAGGGGATAGGTGTGATTTTCACTGCGGTTATGCATTTAATGAAAAAATAAGAAAAAATGTTGTTTGATAAGAATAGAAGGCTTATTTATCAATAATATATGAATGAATTATGAATAAAAAATAAATATAATTGATGTTTTAATATTGTAATTTAGTTAACGCTGTCGCTAATTTGACCTCACCACCGAAAAGAAGAACTCAATGCAAAAAGAAGGAATCTTTTTATTCATGAACAGATTTTTATTGCATGTTCATTTTAATATTGTCAAAAAAAAGGTCTTCAGGTTTAACAGAAAGTTAAAAAATGAATGATAAAAATAACAAAAGTCTTCGCAGCAGGATTGTGGTATATCGTTGGCACCAGCCATTACTACCACCACCTGAAATTGAATCATGTTCGGGATTTCCTAATATACATATCTTTTATATCCAACATTATACACTTAACCAATGTTCTAACTACACCGAATGTAAAATTTCAATACTCCGCATGGAAGTGGAGTACACTCTTCAAAATTAAAACATTATAAGATACATAATTTTTACTTCTTTTTATGAAAATTTCATTTAAAAAGAAGTGTAAATGGTGTATCTAAATATGTTTCAAGATTGAAGTGCATACTTCAAATCCACGCTGAGATATTAAGAAATTAAGAAAATACGATCGGTGTAGCTAGAACATTGGTTAATTGTATTTAATTGGCTTGTATAATTGTGCACAGTAGCAGATTTTTTGTTTATTGCAAGATAACGAGGACGTGGTCAGCGACAAGCTGCCTCCGGCACAATTGTACAATTACAACGTGTCATTGTGCCAATAAACATGTTCGTATCGTTGTTGATTTCGTATCATTGATTGGATGATAAGAGCACGGTCAATTAATTTAGGTGTCACAAGACACGCCCATTAACAGTGTGACATGCAACAAGAAGGATATCGTCTTGCCGTTAATTTTTTATTAAATTTATGAACAAAACAAAAATGAACGTTCATATCACCGGAGAAACAAATATTTATTAATACATCAAATTTCGTATTTTTTCTTATCATGAACCAGTTTGCTGTTTTTGTTTTTAATTATAAATAACCGTTTATACCATTTCTTTCTTGCGCTTATCGTTACAAGTTATAAACAACATTAATAAATTAAATTTGTTTTTTTTTTTGTAATTCTACCCAGAAATATTCAAATTTCAAAAATGTAAATATTTCATGTAATATTACAGACAGACGGACAGACATCATAATTTTATTTTGTTAACTTGAATGTATCTCTTTAAATTATAGTATGCGCACTTTATATCTTCATAATAATCCAACATTATCCTTTTCATATCATATTATTGTAAGATACAATATATTTATCGAATAAACTGTTAGTGTCATCGCCAATATTTCACGTTATTAGAAAAGGACAGTGATATGATTATATCATTATAAAACACACTTACCGACACTGAAGGAACCACTTGGAACACAATGTCCAGATCCAAAAAGTCTTTGACTTTGTATCCTGGATAGCACAAAGTGACAATATTTTCAGAGTCAATGTACTCGTGCAAGTACTTCACTTGGCTATGTCCAAAAACTAAAGCCATTTTTATTCCAACACAAACACACAGTAAAGTAGATATATTTATATGAAAAGTGAACACTAATTAACACAAAATCTCAACTGTTTATAAACTAAATCTAGATATATCCGTTTGAAACGAAAATTTGCGAACATAGAACAAATAAACAATAAAACAAATATTATGGAATATAGCCTGAATGACTGTTTGTAAGCAAGTTTGCAAGCAGAATGACTAAAACATAACATTGAAAATATATACTGCAACAAAGTCAATTTTTGAATTATTGAGTGATGACAATTTTGTTCAATAACAATAGAACTCGACAAAAAATAATTTCTGTAATAATTAACAAAAAACTCAATTTTCATTGATGCGCTTTTTAAAAGGCATAAGGTATCTTTCAAGTTACCGACATAAAGGAGTAAGAATAAATAATTAATATCTGTATGTGGAATTATTAAACAAACAACGTATTTGTTTGTAGCGCATCCTACATAATTCGAATGTTATATGGGACAAAAAGTCAGGATAAAGTATTACATTATTTTACAATTTATAACAAAATTAAAAGAAAATTCGGATATAGATGTATCTTTTTGTAAGTGATTCGGACGTAAAGAAAATCTATAGGTAATTCAGAAAATTACCTCAACATAATAAATAAATATTTTCACTTATTTGGTAAACACACAATACTATATCATAAAGATATAACGATATTTTAAAGAAATTACTATAAAGAACAGTGAATACTTCTTTTTTTATAAACACAACATATTGTCTAGTAATATATTTAGAAAAAGCTGCGTTTTCCCTATATATCTATACAGACTGCGCAGCTGCGTTTTATACACGAAAAACGCAGCCTGCATAACGCAGCCTGCGTTAAAAGCTGCGTTTTATATTGGCCCTTAATACTAGTAGTGTTTGTAGTCGGTATCATTTTGCAACATTGCACTTGTGATGATTTTCCGGTAAATCGTTTACTTTCAGAAGTGTTACTTGAGTTGATCCAACTCGGGCTTGGAAAACCATGGAGGTGAGCAATTAACTTGTTTTGCTATCATTGCGTACATAGCGTGAACAAATGAATGTGTCATTAGCCATTTAATACAATAATCGGTGTCGAATCTTAAATCTGTGATTTTTGACAATATTGTTAGTTTTACTTTTCATTTCTGCTTTGTTGGCAGTTTCTGTTACTGCATAGTAAAATTAAATCTCTAAGGAAAGCACGAATTGATATAATTTCAGCAAATGTTAAAACGATAATAAAGAGGCATTAATATGTTGCAAAGCATTTATGACTTATAAAAAACAACACTTCGTGGTATTTATCAGAGTTGCAACCAAAAGCCTATACTATATGTAAGAATATATCTATAACATGCATACTAATAGAGCAATCACGATCCTGTGTGCCATTTGACTTATATTGTTGGATTGCTTAAAATGCCCCCAAAAGGATATTGGAGGGAAACACTGCACAACCGTTTTGCAGCGTTATGTTCAATATTAAACATGTGTCATCCTGTGCACGCTTCAGCATCTTAAACACTAGTCTCCATGTTGTTTTTGATTTTTTAAACAATGAAATCTTCTACGTAGGTGACGTACTATTGTTGACAACGTAACTTCTTGGACAATTCTTGCAACAAAAATTGCACACTCGTCACAGCGGCTACGTTTCGCTGTCCTACTAACAAGCAGTTATGTTTGCCATGGACATTAATATAATGATTGCGTACATAGAGACGACAAAATGAAAGTGGTCCATACGATTTGAATGTAAAATCTAAATAATGTATAATTAACAGCGTGTGTATAGATCTAGATTTAGTAGTGAGTTTTAATGGGCAATTTCTGCCAATACTTAAATATTTATCTGGGCTTGCCTTGCGCCAGCATCTCGTAGCATGTCAAAAGTGAGGATAGACAGCTATGCCGTAACACAGCAACACAAAAAAATACTATGTATCAAACTTGTAAGTAATATGTCAGTTAAATCTTGTTCGTCAAACCATATGTCCCTTTTTTCTGGGTGGCAGATGATACTACGATCTAAACGGCAGCGACCTCAGACTCCACGTCTGTAAAAGTAATTTTTCTTTCTTCTTTTTTTGTAAAAATAATGATTCTTATAAACTAGGTTTGAGTTTATTTCATTTATTTTACTAACTATTATCTTGTCAGTTTGTAAATGCTTGTTAACTATTAAAACACATTCTATCGTGCAACTCTTTTAAAGTCCCAATGGTGACAAAATGTTAAATGATCGACTTTTTATTCTTATTTTAAACAATGTTATGAGGGGTACATATGTAAATGATGTCTGTTTTTTTATCATCGACTCCCTTTTTTAAACATAAAGCATTAATTAAATGTCATTGATAGATACATATTCTAAGAACATGTTAGTAATAATTAAATGAAAACAAACAATGTTTAGCATTACAATGTTTATGTTGCATAATGCACACTTCACAGAAATGACGAAATATGTTAAGTCTGTGGAAATATACACAATACCACAATATGATGATGATGATGTTGATTGGTTTGATGATTATAATGATGATGATGATTGTTGAAAATGGCAGTAATAATAATAATAATAATAATAATAATAATAATAATAATAATAATAATAACATAAATATAATAATGTATTGTAATGAAAATAACATCATACTGAAAATATAATGTATTAAATGTCAAATAAATACTGATACATGTATTGTAAGTGATAATAACAAAGACAAAACATAAAAAATTAGCTATTAATAATAAACGTATTACATATAATTATCCTAAAGGCTCTCACTGATTCGATTTTTTGCATAAAGACAATATCAATATATTGAGAGACAAATATTGACCATATATCACTCATGTTTACTTTAAAGGTGGTATCCAACAGTTTGCCTATATAAAATACATGTAACAATACCTTACCACTGCTTTGGGGAACTTGGGCATTACGTCTGCATAAACTCATACTTAAGTATAATTAAACAACGTTTTGAACACTACCTATATTGTTAGACAGTACAAATGATAAAAACACTCTAAAAGTTTATTCATTCCAAATTTATAAATAATCACGATACTGATCTCTGCTAAAAATAGATATTGACGTCAGAGCAGATTAGCCAGATGACGATATAATGTAACCTCAAAAGTGAGTTGTCATGTGTTTTTCTTAGTCAAAAATAGCTAATTGTGCAGCATGGCTCACAATGAAGAATGGGGATTTATGTTCCACTGATCTAGGTCATCAATGAGAAGCAATTTGCTGGACATATCAGATAACAGTGACTTATTTGGTTATTTAAGACAGGTTTTTTGGTCAAAACTGTCGGATACCACCTATAAACTCAATAAAGTATTGTCAAGTATTTTCATTTACTTTTTTTCCTTGTACTTTCATAAAAATTCTTTATGTTGAACAAAATTATTCAGTTTACTTCTGAAAATATTGTGGGAAATAATTTTTAAACCTTCCTGATTATTTGTCTATCGTACAGTCTTTTTTTAATTAGAGTTTGTGAAAAAATAACGCCTTTAAAAATAAGTTTCCAATCATACCAGTTATATGCAAAGTTGTAAAGTTAATAAAATAAACTAACACCATTTACTGCATTGATATTTAATTCCATTATCTAGGTCATTTACACATTAAGCCAACAAACTTCTATCCAGAAGTAAAACGAGTTGTTTTTTTTAGTTCAGTTACACCAGTTAGTTTATAGTTATACACAGAAGACATAAATATATAGCATACACCATATGGTTTTATTGACTTCTGCAATAATACTGTCTGCTATAACTTAAAAAGAAAACCTAGATAAGACATGAAACATAGAATTATATACAGATTATAACTATTATCATATCTAATGAGAACATCTGGTAAAATATGTTTAAGTTATTTCCTGCCAAAAAATGGATATTGTAAAGTGTGTATCAATAACCATACAGCAAAAAATATTGGTGATAGATCAATATCAACCGAATAAATTGCAATCCTACACAAGTTCCTCAAAAGTAACAATTAACAAAAATCACGCCCTCTCAAGACAAGAGTTCAAGATCAAGAAGCCCCTGAATAAAAAGTATGGTAGATTACTCAGTATGTGTGGTCAATTTTGCTTGTTAGATGTAAGTGTGGCACCATCGATAATTATAACCACAGTCCAGTCTTCTACAATAACATTAAGCCCAAATAAAACCCCATAAAATATTTTGCTCTTCTAAAGAACAGTTTTCACAACGTGTTGACAACAACATTACAAATTCACGTCTCATTACAATGTACACTGTCTTATACCACAATATCAGTATAGATTAATAATCTTTATCATAAACATATTTAAAAAATGTCTTATAATGTAAACTCAAGAGTTTATTAAGAGTTTAAAATTGGAAGTTGATATAGTAAGAGCAATATTTGTAAATGAATAAAAAACAGATCTTTCACAAACCAGTTACTAGTATCATAAAGATTTACAAAAAAAACATAACTACTACAAAACATTTACAAATAAAAATGCAAATACTTTCTGGGAGAATGAAAAAAAAATGTGGACACATTTTTATAACTTGCAAAATTAAGTTGTTCAAATGCTGCAAATCTTAAAGGTTCTGTCCAACAAGCCCTTAACTTTTCAAATAATCCTAACAGTTGTAAAATAGTATTTATTAAATAACGATAAAGTAATTTTGGTGCTGCAAGGTGTTATTTCATCAATTATATAACAGATAATTGGCAGTTGGCACAGGCTCCTAACACCTAGTCAAAAGATATCATATAGGCACAATACTTAATAAGTTATTTACAAATCACATAAAAGCAACATTTATTGTTTAAATAATGTTATAAAAAGTGAATGTTACAATCTAGTGGCATAGATTCTTACACTTTATGTGATGTGGTAACTTTTTCAGCGTCACTTATGCTCAGTTCAAGTCAGAAAAAGTGTTTTATGTAGATTTTACTTGGTTGCAACCCATTTTTTGTCTTGTTTTGTTACATTGATCCAACACAATTATGGTCATATTGGCATAGTTTGGCTTATTTTTATTGGCGGAGGAAGATCCCAGGTTTATGTCTAGGTAGAACAACTGGCACTAAGCAGGTTAGCTTTGACAACCTCCCCACATGGAAACTCTCACCGCAACTTTAAGAAACCTCAAGCTTTAACCATCTTGTATACATGCTTTCTGTGTTATCTAGTCAGCCTTATGGACCTTTGTCTGATCTGAACTGGACTTGTGGGGGAAATTCTGCTTTCAGATTGTATCCCTTTGCCTGCTACATTTATTATTAATCAAATACAAAATCTTTTGTTATTTGCTAACAACTATATGCAAGACATATTCCTAGAGATTTAGCAAAAGATTTATATCTTGATCAGACAGAATCAAGCATGAGTAAGGTGATATGAATCTGCACTATTTGTCAAAGTCTTATGTCGTGCTTTACAGGTTGACAGTTATAAGGCCCAAACATCATTTTGCAACATCACATGAATTGCTCATTATGTCTCTGCATGTTGATGTCCAAAAGGTATCTTTGTGCATTTTATTTGAGACCCAAATCATTTTTTGTGTAATTTCATATGGGACCTTAAGCAAATTTGGGTGTAATTTCATGAGATCTAAGACTTTTTTGTGTGTACTCAATTTTGCAACCTGAGGCAAACTTTTGTGCTTTTTTTAATAAGACCTGAAGCAGTTCTTGCATTTTACATATTTGACCCAAACCACAATTTTGTGCATTTTCATTTAAGTCAAGAAGCAAACCGTTGTGCATTTTCATATTTTTACCCAAAGTATAATTTTGTGCAATTTCATATGAGACCAAAAGCAAATATTTATGCAACATATGAGACTTTAAACAAACCTTTGTGCATTTTATATGAGACCCAAAACAAATCTTTGTGTTTTCATGAGACCAAAAGCAAATCTTGGTATATTTTGATATGAGACCCAAATAATATTTTGTGCATTATGATATAAGACCCAACTCAAATGTTTGTGCATTTTTATAAGAGGTTTAAAACTAAATATCCAACAGTCACCTAACAAAGCCATGCAACAGTCTGTTCTGTAAATGTATATTTGTCAACTTCTAGAACTCCTAGACTTCAATATTTGGTTGAATGCTTGACTTTAACTTACAATTCATACTTTAGCGCCAGCATATCATATCTTCTCCAACTATGACACAATATGAGCTGGATGTTCGTGTCATTTCTGATTTGGAAATGTATCATCAATATAGATTAACAGTCACCCAAAACATTAAAATAACTTCAGTTCCTACTAATAAAATTAATTAAAACATACTTTGATAAATAGTTGATAATGTATTTTTAGATTTTTGTGATTTATACTTGTCAGTTTTGATTGAAATGAGCAAATTATACGATTATAGTCTTGACATATATGTTTGTTGTTTGTTTGGTTTGTAAAATTTATATATTTTATAAATCTAAAATGACATTTGTAATTTATTAACATGCAAAGAGTTCTAAATTAATGAAAATGCTATATGTTCTAGGTGTCAGATAATATTTGCACACAATTAGATTTGACATGTTTCACATGTTTTATGCATAGACCTCATACCAAAAGTTTAAGGCACATTTGATGTAGTTACGTTTAAAGAAAACAGGTATCATTCCTGTTGGGATCAAAATAGCTCACAATAGTTTACATAAATTATATATAATATTTTTTCTGTAATAAAATTACAAGTAATACTGCTCCTTTATATCATCCACAAAAGCATGTTCGTATTGTGTACCTAAAGGACAAGGAAGGCTTCTTGTTACATACTGAGTAGTCCTTTTTACAATTTATTTACATATCAAAAATAATGAAACTAAAGCAGATATTTCTGCAAAACACCAATAAATTAACAGGTTTTTAAGCAGATGTCATCTGCCAAATATTCATAGATATAGTTCTTGTAATGCAGCATGATTCATTAGTGTTTCATTTTTTACTATTGATGAGAATAATAGAGCTGGTGGTGTTTCAACATGCCTGTAAGAAGTAAATAATTCTATTGTTATATGCAAAGAAATCAACACTGTTAAAGAAACATTAGCTTATAAGAAAAGTATACTCAAACTATTGAAAACAAAAACAAAAAAACTACACCAAACAACAACTAAAACAATTTAAAAACAACAATTTAGTTAAATGTTATTAAAATGTTTTGCTTTATAATACCGTGAAGCCCCAGCTTTGGGTTCGCTAAAGCAAATGTTGTTTTCATTTATAAATGTCAAGGTTACTCACCTTTAGATTTCAACTTAATTTTTATAAGCCGTTTTTTAGCATAAGCACATGGATAATGACTGTTGCTCTTGTTACATAGACAGAACAACCAACCTTTCACAAGTGTTTTAGCTAAATTGTGTTTGATAAACTGCGTCTCATATTTACTTCGAATATGTGTCCTCAGATTCTGCGAGTTCGCTTCATTTACTTCAGCATTATTCCTTTATAAATCTTTATATGTTAATATGCTGAGTAACCACTTTGTTTAATCCCAAGAACCAATTGTTACATTATGAAACCACTTTTAGTAGGTTTTGTTCACATTTTGTTGTATGAGCAGACGACTAACTGTGACGCGGTAGCCATTTTGCATGTACCGTAAGTCTACTTAGCAGCTCACCCGATTTGCCTGTAACTTAGCAAAGTTTCATCTACTTAATTCACGAAAACGTGCATTTCAGGTAAAAAATGTGTTTTAAAATTTGTATTCTGTATAACTATGTGTTTAATTCATTGTTTAAGAATACTTCTGAAAGCGCACTATATCTTTTGCACATGAATTTTTTGTGCGTTCTATTTTGCACACTATTGTACATTCTTTTTTTGCCACAAGATTTTCTGGTGACTGCCACAAGTTTTTCTGGTGCATGCAAAAGATTTTCTGGTGCAGGCGCAAAATTTTCTGGTGCACTGGGATCAGTATAAATAGCCGTGAGTTTCCTCAGTCGAGGACTCCAGCACTTAGCAGACGTTAGTCGATCATATTTCCTCTATTTTTGTTAAATATTTATATTTATTCAATTCAAGGGATAAGTAAATTCAGCAGATAAATATTTAAAATTTGGAAATACGTAGTTAACGTATTATTTTTGGTGTTATTAGAGTGAATAGTATTTTAACGTTAGGGTCGAATATTTTAAGCAAATAAGATAAATGTAACTCTTACTGTTCTTAACGTAGGGTGAATTTATACAAAATATTTGTTATTATGTTTATAAATGGTGGCCGCGTGATGAAAGACGTGAACATAGAATTTTCGCAGCGTCTATTTATTTGCGTGTTTAGTGAAGTAATATCCGTAAATTAGTGAATTGATGTTCTTATTACTATTTTGTTCAATTATTTATTAATCAATAAATCAATTATTTAGTTACACTAATACATCGTTGGTCGTTATTTAATATTCCCTAATATTAAATAAGCTGGAGTCCAACCAAAAAAACAACATCACCCCAGAGAGAGAGAGAGAGAGAGAGAGAGAGGAGAGAGAGAGAGAGAGAGAGAGAGAGAGAGAGAGATGGATCTTTCCAGTAGAAGATGTTTAACAGGGTTTGCCACCTCAGTCAACCTTAAAATGTCGGCGAATTGGGGATAAAGGGTGAGTCTCAAAAGACTGCAGCTCGTGCTCTCACAAAAGTTGTCGAGCGGGCATTAACTTGACTTTGGTTACATCGTTGTAAACCAAACTAGCTGCCAACGTAAAGGTGTATAGGTTGATAACATTTCCTGATCCGTCATTTGGACGGCGTTAGAGAGCGAACAGATGTTGATGGATTTACATATGCGTACTGTTATCAGGACAGTTAAATAAACATCAAGTAAAAACAGTATAAAGACATAGCAAAATGATTATTCAAAGATAAAAAATATGTTTAATATTCATTAGATTAAACTTTTCAGTTAAAAAATCCCATATATGTATAATATGTCTTCTTTTGTCTGCTATTAATGCTGTGAAAACAATCACTATGGAATGTTAAAAATGCCAGTTCCACGTTTCAGAAAGGGAACGGATTTTCTCCCATGCCCACTGAACAAATCAAAGGTTGTATCCAATAGTTTGCCTAAATAAAATACATGTAAAAATGCATTATGTCTGCTTGGGGGTATCTAGGTATAACAGATTACATCAACTCGTGCTGTAATCTGAACAAATACGATTTTAATATCACTTCAGTTGGTTGACAGTACAAATAATGAAGAATCACTCAAAATATCCATTCTTTCCATATCTGTAAAAAAAGAGGATGGAGATTTCTGCCAAAAAAATATCGATGCCCGGATGATGTTACAATATGCTCTTAAGGTTCTGGACCTGTAACTAACTTCGGTAAACATCGGCACTCGGTATGATCCGGTTTCATTTGAATAGCATTCGTCGTCAAGTTTCGTATTTGCTATTTTTAGTAATTTTTCACCACGTGATAGGGATTTTCCATGACGTCATTGGGTTACCCATTTCTCCAAAATGGCGGAAACGGGAGCTCAACATCGTGATTGTCGAGGGCGATATTGTAAAAATCAGGCGCGTGTCTGTGCCGTTTTTAAAGTTACGCACAATTACAAGAGAAATAACCTTTTTAGTAATACTTTTGATTATATTCGGTTCTTTTCTAATGAATAACAGGTAAAATGCGGCCATGCGAGAAAAAAATATGAACGACTAAAATCCTGACGTATGTAAGTTTAATCATTTTAAAACCTTTTCAACTTTAATGGTGTGGTAATAAGATTTTATATCATAGAAACTACGGAAATAAGATATATCATTCCTAACCCGGTGTAGGCATCGACTTTCATAATGTTTTTGGTACTTTCAGATTTTCGATTTTTCGAACGGAAGTTACGCACGTGCGTAAAGTGCGTAATGGCAGATACGCGCCTGGACTAAAAATAGTGGTTTACCGACAACAAAGTCATGTAAAGGGGTCAAAACTGTGAGGGACAACCACGTGTCACTAATACCAAAAGAGTGCTTGACTCAGTTATTCCTAAACTGTCAGAATATTTTACGAAAAACGTGTAAAGTGGTTAATTTCAAATAGTTCCCTCAAGCCAGCCAAAATCAATAAAGAGAAGGTTTTAATGTGATAATGCAGAGTTTTACATACATATTTCCATCTCCAATACCAACTGTAGGTGATTTTTTGTATAAAGAAGTATAATCTGTAATTGACCATTTTGACGTTATTTTTCGCTACAAATTCTCTTGCAGTTTCATTATAGTAACATTTAAAAATTATTATAAATTTTATTAGGAACAGTAAAATGCCTTTAAAATCTCATATTATGGGCAGTTCATATTGCAAAAAAAAATTAAAACTAGTTGTATGTGTCTAACTAGCTTCAAACTTGAGATATTTGCTTCTATAGATAGAGTAAATTTTTAAACACACCCAAAAAATTCGGATTTTTGCTTGGGGGTACATGTATGCAAAACTCTGTATTTTTATAAGTATTTGTCCAAAGTGTAATCTTATTGTTCTGATTTATCATGACATGATTGTGTAACAGGAACATTGGTTAAAATTTGAATATAGAACAGTAGAATTTGAAAAAATAGTACTTTTTCATTTTTTGTCCAAGCACAATTTACGGTGTTTTTGAAAATCAAGGGTCACTTTATAAAAATGCACATAACTTGAGTTACAAACGGTAAACTTCCTTAAAAATTCACCATACGATGTGTTTTATAGTATAGATTCAAGAAACAGTATCATTATAAGGATTGTGGAAGGTCACCATTACAGTTCAGAACCTTAAAAGTATGTGGCCACATGTTTTTTAGTTTAAAATGGCTAACTGTGCAATATGGCTCGGATAAAAAAAAAAAAATACATTTTTGTAATGACAAGTGGGACGTTGTGCTTCTACTTTTCAATTGATGTAGGGCATCAAAAAACAAAAATTATGTAGTTGTATGAGAGGGAAAAAAAGATCCAAACTGTTGGACAGCACCATTAATTGTGCGTACATAGCTCGAATGAAGTGAATACTGACACTACTCTACATTACATAAACATGTTGCTGTCAAATGTAGTGCAGAGAGACAGGACAAGATAATCTTAAACAGGATTCTTCCTCTCGGCATCGTCATCATAAAGAAAATAATTAAGCCCACTTCTCGAAGGAAAACTAATTATTTGTGTTGCAGAAGAATTATTTACAAGAAACACTTATGTAGGCAAAGTTGTCAAACGCCGCTACAAGCAGCGGGCTAATTTGTCACGAAGTGGATATTGATTGCCTCATAGATGTTTCTGATGAAAATACATAAAAACAACATCACATGTACGCCCATGAAATATTGAGTGCAAATCTTATGAATATATAGTAAATGGAACGAAATGTGCCATAAAATTTGTCAGCCGTCATAAACGGGTGACGCGGTACAGGCACGTACGTCAGTGTATAAAAACTGATCTTCAGCTTTTAGTAGCAAAACATGAAGTGTTAACGTTTATAAATTTAACTATTAAATTAAATTTAAAAAGCACGAATGTTAATGTTTTATTATATGTAATCTGCATGTTTGATACGACTATTAAGAAAATCACTTCAATCTGTTTCTTTTTAGTACGGAAAATAAAGATACGAGAATCTATTCTTATAAGGACAAATAATAGACCCCGTAGTTCTCCAATCTTAATTTATCCATTCTTGTCCCACAATCAGCCAAACTATGTTAATGTTTTAATAATAAACAATATATAATTGTTATTGCACATTTTTATGAAGTGTAAGTTTGTCTAATGTCACCATAATGCTGGAGTGTATGATACACTGACACTTCCAATGACGGTTTCGCTGGCGTGAGCGACGAAAAAACAAAATTCAAAACTCTTTGGCATTAGTAGTAACATGATTCCTGATTTATCTTTTTGTATTTTAAAATCCAGAATACATATATCTGTTTTATCCAATGGTAACTATTTGCTCGGAGTCAGATTGTTATTTATATTCCAGTTCCAGCAGGTTCCAAGTAAGTAAGTATTAAGCATGGTTAGGATGAAAAATATTTGTAACCGTAATTAAATGCACATATTATAAGAGGATGCTGTTTTTAATGATTATCTTATTAAAACAAATATAAAAACAAAACAAAAAAAACTTTTTAATAGTGTTTGTGGTCGGTATCATTTTGCAACATTGAACCTGCACTTGTGTTGATGTTTTGTTATATCGATTACGTTCAGAAGTTTTACTTGAGTTGATCCAACTCGGGCTTGGAAAACCATGGAGATGAGCAATTAACTTGTTTTGCTATCATTGCGTACATAGTGTGAACAAATGAATGTGTCATTAGCCATTTAATATAATTATCGGTGTCGATTCTTATATCTGTGATTTTTGACAATATTGTTAGTTTTACTTTTCATTTCTGCTTTGTAAGCAGTTTCTGTTACTGCATAGTAAAAATAAATCTCTAAGGAAAGCACGAATTGATATAATTTCAGCAAAAGTTGAACCGATAATAAAAGAGGCATTAATATAGAAACAGTTGCAAAGCATTTATGACTTGTAAAACACAACACTTCGTGTTATTCATCCGAGTTGCAACCAAAAGCCTATACTATATGTAAGAATATAACTATTACGTGCATACTTATAGAGCAATCACGATCCTGTGTGTCATTTGACTTATATTGTTGGATTGCTTTAAATGCCCCCAAAAGGATATTGGAGGGAAACACTGCACAACAGTACTTGCTGCGTTAGGTTCAATATTCAACATGTGTCATCATGTGCACGCTTCAGCATCTTAAACACTAGTCGCCATGTTATTGTTGTTGTTGTTAAAAAACACAATGAAATCTTCTACGTAAGTGACGTAGTATTGTTGTTACTTCTTGCAACGAAAATTGCACACGCGTCACAGTGGTTACGTTTCGCTGTCCTACTAACAAGCAATTATTCTTGCCATAGACATTAATATAATGATTGCGTACATAGAGACAACAAAGTGAAAGTGGACCATACGATTTAAATTTAAAACCAAAATAATGTGTAATTAATATATTAACAGAGTGTGTATAGTTCTTTGATTTAGTAGTGAGTTTTAAGTGTTAAGCAGCAACGGGCAATTTCTCCCAAAACTTTGATATTTATCTTGGTTTGCCTTGCGCCAGCATCTTTGAGTAGGTCAAAAGTGAGGATAGACAGCCATGCCATAAAACAGCAACACACAAAACATTATATATTAATCTTGTAAGCAAAATGTCAGTAAAATCTTGTTCGTCAAACCATACATCCATGTCCCTTTTTCTGGGAAGCAGATGTTACTACGATCTAAAAGGCAGCAACCTCAGACGCCACGTCTTTAAAAGTTATTTTTCTCTCTTCTTTTTTTTCGAAAAAAATAATGATTTTTATAAACTATGACTTTATTTCATTTATTTTACAAACTAGTATCTTGTCAGTTTGTAAATGCTTGTAAACTTTTAAAAACACATTCTATCGAGCAACATTTTTAAAGTCCCAATGGTGACAAAATGTTAAATGATCGACTTTTTATTCTTCTTTTAAACAATGTTATGAGGGATTCATATGTAAATGATGTTGTTTGTTTTTTTGTTTTGTTTTTTGTTTTGTTTTTTGTTGTTGTTGTTTTTTGTTGTTGTTGTTGTTGTTGTTGTTTTTTTTGTTTTTTTTTGTTGTTGTTTTTTTTTTTGGGGGGGGGGGGGGGTATCATTGACTCCCTTTTTTAAACATAATGCATTAATTAAATGTCATTGATAGATAAATATTCTAAGAACATGTTAGTAATTATTAAATGAAAACAAACAATGTTTAGCATTACAATGTTTATGTTGCATAATGCACACTTCACAGAAATGACAAAATATGTTAAGTCTGTGGAAATATTCACAATACCACAATATGATGATGATGATGTTGATTGGTTAGATGATGATGAAGATGTGTGATAATGGCAGTAAAAATAATAAAAATAATAACATAAATATCATAATATATTGTAATAAAAATAACATCATACAAAAAATACAATGTATTAAATGACAAATAAATACTGATACATGTATTGTAAGTGATAATAACAAAGACAAAACATCACACAATACAAATTGATAACTTGCGGTCCATACTAATTATTAACAGGACTGTGATTAGTTACAAACAGTATTCACCTACATTTGTTAACACATACTAAATTGTTATCTGTAGGTAACAGTACTTGAAACAAAGCAGCAGAGTGCAGTTCCTTATCAGACAGTTACAGAGCTGATCTGGATCTACACTATTTGCCTTTGTCTGATAGAGCTAAAAGATAAGATAGAAGCATTATATACCCTAGTCCCTTCTCAACGTAGGTGTTATTTCCTTATAAGGTATTACACAAAAACAGGCTTTTATTCAGCCTGAAGAACACTAATAGGCTTAACTCTGATGGTTAGAGGTTTAGTATAACAAAACATGGACAATAACAAATCCAAGAACCTATCTCCAGAATTCTAGATACAAAAATTAAGCTATTAACAATGATCAATATATTACATATAATTATCCTAAGGGCTGTCAATGATTCGATTTTTTTGCATAAAGACAATATCAATATATTGAGAGTGAGTTGTCAATGAAGAATGGGGATATATGTTCCACTGTTCACACTGATCTAGGTCATCAATGAGCAGCATTTTGCTGGACATTATCAGATAACACAATCGTACCTACTCGGCGATCTCCGACAAGCTTCGGATATATTGCCTCGGATGTAATTGTATGAAGACACCAGTTGGTGATTTGCCCCGGCGAATAACTTCTCATTGCATTATGTAAACAAAGATGGCTGACTTTTCAAAGTGCATGCAGTACGCTTTTGATATGATGGAGATTCAACATTCCTTGAAAGAAAAGCAGATTTCTTCGTTGAAGAATATTTTCAACTTAGTTGACACTGTATGTATATTACCAACAGGATTCGGTAAAAGTGTAATATACCAGTTATTACCCTGCATGATGCAGATGAAATACAATAGTGCTGAACCATTGATTGTATTTGTTGTGGCACCCTTGAACTCTATCATGGAAAACCAGGTGCAATCACTTCGCTCTAAAGTTGTTAAAGCATGCTATATCGCATATGATGGAAGCTCTGCAGTTCAGTACAAGGAGGGAGATGAATATGAGGGTAGTGGGCATGATGAAGATGGAGATAGTAGTGGAGAAGAGGGAGTTGATGATGGTAAGCAATATCTTTTTATTATACTATAAAAGTTTATTTATTTTTATCTTTGTCATTTTGACATTATATGTTATGATGACTGTCATTACCAAACCATTGTTAAATGATGTCCACAAGTATCATGTCATCATATCATTGCAGGCCTCCATTTTGAAAGTAGTCCGTCAATATGGCGGCGACAGTATTATATCCGAGGTGATTACGTTGACGGAATTACCCGAGGAGTTCCGAGTGCAGATAACAGTGACTAATTTGATCTGAGAGAAGTATTTTGGTCCAAACTGTCGGATACCACCTTTAAATTGTCAAGTATTGTCAAGTATTTTCCTTTACTTTTTTTCTTGTACTTTCATAAAAATTCTTTATGTTGAACAAAATTATTCAGTTTTTTCTGAAGATATGCAGAGAAAGAATTTTTAAACCTTACTGATTATTTGTCTTTCGTACAGGTCTTTTTTAATTAGGGCTTGTGAAAAAATAACGCCTTTAAAAACAAGTTTCCAATCATACCAGTTATATGCAAAGTTGTAAAGTTAACAAAATAAACTAACACCATTTACTGCGTTGATATTTAAAACCATTATCTAGGTCATTTACACATTAAGCCAACAAACTTCTATCCAGAAGTATAACGAGTTGTCTTTTTTTAGTTCAGTTACACCAGTTAGTTTATAGTTATACACAGTAGACATAAATATAGAGCATACACCATATGGTTTCATTTGCTTCTGTAATAATACTGTCTGCTATAACTTAAAAAGAAAACCTAAATAAGACATGAAACATAGAATTATATACAGATTATTACTATTATCATATCTAATGGAAACATCTGATAAAATATGTTTATTTTATTTCCTGCCAAAAATGTATATTGTAAAGTGTGTATCAATAACCATACAGCAAAAATATTGGTGATAGATCAATATCAAGTGAATAAATTGCAGTCCTACACAAGTTCCTCAAAAGTAACAATTAACAAAAATCATGCCCTCTCAAGAATAGAGTTCAAGATCAAGAAGCCCCTGAATAAAAAATATGTTAGATTACTCAGTATGTTTGGTCAATTTTGCTTGTTAGATGTAAGTGTGGCACCACCGATAATTATAACCACAGTCCAGTCTTCTACAATAACATTAAGCCCAAATAAAACCCCATAAAAATATTTTGCTGTTCTAAAGAACTGTTTTCACAACATGTTGACAACAACATTACAAATTCACATCTCATTACAATGCACACTGTCTTTAAACCAATCCACAATATCAGTATAGATTAATAATCTTTATCATTAACATATGTCAAAAATGTCTTATAATGTAAACTCAAGAGTTTATTAAGAGTTTAAAATTGAAAGTTGATACGGTAAGAGCAATATTTGTAAATGAATAAAAAACAGATCTTTCACAAACCAGTTATCATAAAGATTTACAAAAAAAACATAACTACTACAAAGCATTTACAAATAAAAATGCAAATACTTTCTGGGAGAATGAAAAAAGAATGTGGACACATTTTTATAACTTACAAAATTAAGTTGTTCAAATGCTGCAAATCTTAAAGGTTCTGTCCAACAAGCCCTTAACTTTACAAATAATCCTAACAGTTGTAAAACAGGCCATACTTACATAAAATTATTTATTAAATAACGATAAAGTAATTTTGGTGCTGCAAGGTGTTATTTCATCAATTATATAACAGACAGTTGGCAGTTGGCACAGGCTCCTCACACCTAGTCAAAAGATATTATATAGGCACAATACTTAATAAGTGATTTACAAATCACACAAAAGCAACATTTATTGTTTAAATAATATTATAAAAAGGGAATGTTACAATCTAGTGCCATAGATTCTTACACTTTATGTGATGTGGTAACTTTTTCAGCAAGTGTCACTTATGCTCAGATCAAGTCATAAAAAAGGTGTTTTATGCAGATTTTACTTGGTTGCAACCCATTTTTGTCTTGTTTTGTTACATTGAACCAACACAATTATGGTCATATTGGCATAGTTTGGCTTATTTTTATTGACGGAGGAAGATCCCAGGTCTATGTCTGGGTAGAACAACTGGCACTAAGCAGGTTAGCTTTGACAACCTCCCCACATGGAAACTCTCACCGCAAATTTAAGAAACCTCAAGCTTTGCCCATCTTGTATACATGCTTTCTGTGTTATCTAGTCAGCCTTATGGACCTTTGTCTGATCTGAACTGGACTTGTGGGGGAAATTCTGCTTTCAGATTGTATCCCTGCTACATTTATTATTAATCAAATACAAAATCTTTTGTTATTTGCTAACAACTATATGCAAGATATATTCCTAGAGATTTAGCAAAAGATTTATATCTTGATCAGACAGAATCTGGCAGGAGTAAGGTGATATGAATCTGCACTATTTGCCAAAGTCTGATGTCGTGCTTAACAGGTTGACAGTTATAAGGCCCAAACATCATTTTGCAACATCACATGAATTGCTCATTATGTCTGTGCATGTTGATGTCCAAAAGATATCTTTGTGCATTTTATTTGAGACCCAACTCAAATTTTGTGTAATTTCATATGGGACCTTAAGCAAATTTGTTTGTAATTTCATGAGATCTAAGTCTTTTTTTGTGTGTACTCAATTTTTCAACCTGAGGCAAACTTTTGTGCTTTTTTTAATAAGACCTGAAGCAGTTCTTGCATTTTACATATTTGACCCAAACTACAATTTTATGCATTTTCATTTAAGTCAAAAAGCAAACCGTTGTGCATTTTCATATTTTTACCCAAAGTATAATTTTGTGCAATTCCATATGAGACCAAAAACAAATATTTATGCAACATATGAGACTTAAAACAAACCTTTGTGCATTTTATATGAGACCCCAAACAAATCTTTGTGTTTTCATGAGACCAAAAGCAAATCTTGGTATATTTTGATATGAGACCCAAATCATATTTTGTGTAGCTCAGGTAGTAGAGCGTCGGCTTGCGGATCGGGAGGTCGTGGGTTCGAACCCCGGCCGGGTCTAACCAAAGACTTTAAAGTTGGTAGTAGTGGCTTCCCTCCTAACGCTCGGGGCTAAGGGGACAGCATTACGCCTGACTCGTCGGTGTCAGTATAATGGACCGGCCGCGTTCAGTCCCTGTGCACCTCATAAGTGCCCCTGTGCTATAATGATAGAAATGTCGCTGCACAGTATCGGCAAAAATGCCGGCTAATCCCAATCCCAATCCCATATTTTGTGCATTATGATATAAGACCCAACTCAAATGTTTGTGCATTTTTATAAGAGGTTTAAAACTAAATATTCAACAGTCACCTAACGAAGCCATGCAACAGTCTGTTCTACAAATGTATATTTGTCAACTTCTAGAACTCCTAGACTTCAATATTTGGTTGAATGCTTGACTTTAACTCACAAATCATACTTTATCGCCAGCATATCATATCTTCTCCAACTATGACACAATATGAGCTGGATGTTCGTGTCATTTCTGATTTGGAAATGTATCATCAATATAGATTAACAGTCACCCAAAATTAAAATAACTTCAGTTCCTACTATTAAAATTAATTAAAACATACTTTGATAAATAGTTGATAATGTATTGTTAGATTTTTGTGATTTATACTTGTCAGTTTTGATTGAAATGTGCCAATTATATGATTATAGTTTTGACAGATATGTTAGTTGTTTGTTTGTTTTGTGAAATTTATATATTTATGAAGCAGTAAAAGAAAATCCAGTACTTTAAATCTAAAATGACATTTGTAATTTATTAACATGCAAAGATTTCTAAATTAATGAAAATGCTATATGTTCTAGGTGTCAGATAATATTTGCACACAATAAGATTTGACATGTTTCACATGTTTTATGCATAGACCTCATACCAAAAGTTTAAGGCAAATTTGATGTAGTTACATTAAAAGAAAACAGGTATCATTCCTGTTGGGATCAAAATTGCTCACAATAGTTTACATAAATTATATTTTTTTTCTGTAATAAAATACATTGGTTAAAATGTGGAAAGTGTGTGCAGTGAAGTAATACTGCTCCTTTTATATCATCCACAAAAGCATGTTCGTATTGTGTACCTAAAGGACAGGGAAGGCTTCTTGTTACATACTGAGTAGTCCTTTTTACAATTTATTTACATATCAAAATAATGAAACTAAAGCAGATATTTCTGCAAAACACCAATAAATTAACAGGTTTTTAAGCAGATATCATCTGCCAAATATTCATAGATATAGTTCTTGTAATGCAGCATGATTCATTAGTGTTTCATTTTTTACCGTTGATGAGAATAATAGAGCTGGTGGTGTTTCAACATGCCTGGAAGAAGTAAATAATTCTATTGTTATATGCAAAGAAATCAACACTGCTAAAGAAACATTAGCTTATAAGAAAAGCATACTCAAACTATTGAAAACAAAAACAAAAAACAACACCAAACAACAACTAAAACAATTTAAAAACAACAATTTAGTTAAATGTTATTAAAACGTTTTGCTTTATGATACTGTAAAGCCCCAGCTTTGGGTTCGCTAAAGCAAATGTTGTTTTCATTTATAAATGTCAAGAGTACTCACCTTTAGATTTCAACTTAATTTTTATAAGCCGGTTTTCAGCATAAGCACATGAATAATGACTGTTGCTCTTGTTACATAGACAGAACAACCAACCTTTCACAAGTGTTTTAGCTAAATTCTGTTTAATCAACTGCGTCTCATATTTACTTCGAATATGTGTCCTCAGATTCTGCGAGTTCGCTTCATTTACTTCAGCATTATTTCTTTATAAATTTTTATATGTTAATATGCTGAGTAACCACTTTGTTTAATCCCAGGAACCACTTGTTACATTATGAAACCACTTTTAGTAGGTTTTGTTCACATTTTTTTGTATGAGCAGACGAGTAACTGTGACGCGGTAGCCATTTTGCTTGTACCGTAAGTCTATATAGCAGCTCACCCGATTTGCCTGTTACTTAGCAAAGTTTCTTCTACTTAATTCACGAAAACGTGCATTTCAGGTTAAAAATGTGTTTTAATATTTGTATTCTGTATAACTATGTGTTTAATTCATTGTTTAAGAATACTTCTGAAAGCGCACTATATCGTTTGCACATGGATTTTTTGTGCGTTCTATTTTGCACACTATTGTGCATTCTTTTTTGCCACAAGATTTTCTGGTGACTGCCACAAGAATTTCTGGTGCATGCAAAAGATTTTCTGGTGCAGGCGCAAAATTTTCTGGTGAACTGGGATCAGCATAAATAGCCGTGAGTTTTTTCAGTCGAGGACTCAAGCACTTAGCAGATGTTAGTCGATCATATTTCCTCTATTTTTGTTAAATATTTATATTTATTCAATTCAAGGGATAAGCAAATTCAGCAGATAAGTATTTAAAATTAGGAAATACGTAGTTTACGTATTATTTTTGATGTTATTAGAGTAAATAGTATTTTAACGTTATGGTCGAATATTTTAAGCAAATAAGATAAATGTAACTCTTACTGTTCTTAACGTAGGGTGAATTTATACAAAATATTTGTTATTATGTTTATAAATAGTGGCCGCGTGATTTAAGACGTGAACATAGAATTTTCGCAGCGTCTATTTATTTGCGTGTTTAGTGAAGTAATATCCGTAAATTAGTGAATTGATGTTCTTATTACTATTTTGTTCAATGTTTAATAATCAATAAATAAATTTTTTAGTTACACTAATACACCGTTGGTCGTTATTTAATATTCCCTAATATAAAATAAGCTGGAGTCCAACCAAAAAAAAACAACATCACCCCGGGTGCCGTAACAATACTACCTTCATTCTTAAATAAAGTCAAAGTGCTACACAGGACAGAATTTTGTCTGAATCAAATATTTTTCACTATTCTAACAGATAACCAAACTGCTGTGCTCTAGCTTGCCAATGAGGAGTAAGGAAATACTACGTTTACAGTACTTGGCTTATTTTTAACGTTTTCACTAGAGTTAAAATTGGCAGTTAACTGTATCTGTAAATAAGTTTTAGGTATCAGCCCGTTACATAACAACCAGTTCGGCAGAATAAATTGACTGTTTATCATTGAAACTTTTGATTAATTACTAGTTTCTTGAAATGCCGTTTTAATGTATATAGATATGCAGCAACAAGACTGAACATGAAGAAAATCGGCAGTAAATCAAATGGTAAACGAGTAAACTGGTTCTCATAGACATAATAAACTCAATAAACCGAGATAGAAAAAAGTTGGGGGAACATTTACTTACGGTAATTAGAAAAGTAGCGAGGCGCCCAGGTCCACAGAGGTTTGATGCAAGAAGAAATCGGGGACTACAAGAGGACGAGGCGATCTCATCAAGAGAAAGCTATTAATGCTGTGAAAACACTCACTATGGAACGTTAAAAATGCCAGTTCCACGTTTCAGAAAGGGAACGGATTTTCTCCCATGCCCACTGAACAAATCAAAGGTTGTATCCGATAGTTTGCCTAAAAAACACATGTAAAATGCATTATGTCTGCTTGGGGGTATCTAGGTATAACTTTTACATCAACTCGTGCTGTAATCTGAACAAATACGATTTTAATATCAGTTCAGTTGGTTGACAGTACAAATATTGAAGAATCACTCAAAATGTCCATTCTTTCCATATCTTTAAAAAAGAGGATGGAGATTTCTGCCAAAAAAATATCGATACCCGGATGATGTTACAATATGCTCTTAAAAGTATGTGGCCACATGGTATTAAGTTTAAAATGGCTGACTGTGCAGTATGGCTCGGATAAAAAAAATACATTGTTGTAATGACAAGTGGGATGTTGTGCTTCTACTTTTCAATTGATGTAGGGCATCAAAAAACAAAAATTATGTAGTTGCATGAGAGGGAAAAAAAGATCCAAACTGTTGGACGGCACCATTAATTGTGCGTACATAGCTCGAATGAAGTGAATACTGACACTACTCTACATTACATAAACATGTTGCTGTCAAATGTAGTGTAGAGGGACAGGACAAGATAATCTTAAACAGGATTCTTCCTCTCGGCATCGTCATCATAAAGAAAATAATTAAGCCCACTTCTCGACGGAAAACTAATTATTTGTGTTGCAGAAGCTCGAATTATTTACAAGAAACACTTATATAGGCAAAGTTGTCAAACACCGCTACAAGCAGCGGGCTAATTTGTCACAAAGTGGATATTGATTGCCCCATAGATGTTTCTGATGAAAATACATAAAAACAACATCACATGTACGCCCATGAAATATTGAGTGCAAATCTTATGAATATATAGAAAATGGAACGAAATGTGCCATAAAATTTGTCAGCCGTCATAAACGGGTGACGCGGTACAGGCACGTACGTCAGTGTATAAAAACTGATCTTCAGTTTTTAGTAGCAAAACATGAAGTGTTAACGTTTATAAATTTAACTATTAAATTAAATTTAAAAAGCGCGAATGTTAATGCTTTATTATATGTAATCTGCATGTTTGATACGACTATTAAGAAAATCACTTCAATCTGTTTTTTTTAGTACGGAAAATAAAGATACGAGAATCTATTCTTATAAGGACAAATAATAGACCCCGTAGTTCTCCAATCTTAATTTATCCATTCTTGTCCCACAATCAGCCAAACTATGTTAATGTTTTAATAATAAACACTATATAATTGTTATTGCACATTTTTATGAAGTGTAAGTTTGTCTAATGTCACCATAATGCTGGAGGATACACTGACGGGTTATTCTAATTTTATTTGGAATCTAATGTCCCCGTGTACAAAAACGGCAGTATATAAGCACACGTGTTCTGTTAAATACATAAATATAATGAAACATATTTAATAACATAATGTAAACTTTTTAGGCAAAAAATAAATGTCTATAGAATTTTTTTATCTCGAAAATATACAATTTAGATCCAAGACTAAAAGTAAAACTTATCGTCCCGATTCTTATGCTTTCCATTACGTATTAAATGCTGTTAATGTGTGTCACTTAAATTTCAATTTTAAGTAATTGTAAGAACTTCTGTACTTATATCTTTCATTAAATATATTAAAAATGCATTAAATCACAACATATGTGCATGAAAATCTGACACAAAAATTGTCCCTAACTTAGTTCTCATTTCCGTACAAAATTCGTAAATAGCGCGAAAATATTACTTCCCATTTGTACTCTTCACCACATGACGTCATACTGAGCTTATTTCTCGCGAAAGTTTTAAATCTTGGAACAGGTGGCGACATGTTGTTTAATGGCGGCTGAAGAAATTGCTGGTAAGTATGCTGTTTTTCATGCGTATGTTTTCTTGATTTCATTACCGTGCAGCTTGAATAACGATAACCATCTCTGACTGAGACGTTTCTTTGTTTGCGTTGTATCATGTCTTTGTTTATGTATCTGAACGTCAACAGATGTCTGCAATTGTACCAAACCGAGGCAAATACTAAGGGAAATAACCCCAAAATTATCATTGCCGTAATAATCAGTTCCGTACAGTATAAAAAGTTCCGGAGTTGAGAATTTTTCTATTACGGAACTGAGATTTTATACGTTCTATGTGTATTTTTTAACATAATTAACCCGGAATACCGACCAATTCAAATGACAAGTATTTTGACTATATAACATATGTAAACAGAAAGTCAAAAGAATAAGATATTTATAACTAACAAGAAAATGTACGTCAGCTGAACAAAATATTACGGATCTGAGCATAATATCATTACGGAAATGATATTTAATTATAATAAACCAATTTTTATGAACTGTTTAGAAGAGAAAACATGTATTTTTAAATCTGCTTATTTTTTTTTTTTTTTTTTTTTTTTAAACAAATCATGTAGGAAAATGGAAACTCTATTTTACTTTTAAGAACTTTTATAAATATTAAATTATTACGGAGATGAAATAAAACGTTATGGAAATGATATTGAAAGGTTTGCACATGTCATTGCAATTTTAAAGCAGTACCAGTTCAAAACAAGATGAAACAACAATATGTTGATATATATTTTTAACATTTATGAAAAGAATGGCACATGTACCCGCAATATTGGGTAAATATTTTTTTCACTATATATTTATGGCATTATTCAATCAATACCTCATTCACTCAGAAATTAAAGTTAATAATGTTTTGTAGATAGACGACTGGAAATCGACAATCCTGATTTATTACTCGCAACGTGGCAACGTAGATTGAGTGAATTGTGTTCCCCGCGAGATAGGCGTGAGCTGACCATAGAGTGGGCTGATTCCGTCGTACATCTTGTGTCCAAGATTGAACACCTAAAGGATTTAATACGCTTGCGTAAAAGACAGTTTGAAGAATGGATGGTCGCAAATCAACCGTAAAATTAACTAACGCCGAGCGAGTAGCCTTATGGAGACAGCGACAAAGAGAAAGCCCACGAAAGCATGCTGAATATAAGAGAAAGGAAAGAGAGCGATATCAAGAGAAGAAGAAAAGAGGGGTCATTAAACCAATCATACAACAATACGAAGAGTCAAGAAGAAAAGCGAAAACTGTCAGCTCTGGTAACAGCAATTGTTTATGTTGTCATGAAAAGCTATTTTGAAATTTTCAAATAAATACTAACGAATTTCAACATCTTTTGTCATTACCATGACACAATTTATTTTGTCAAAATAAATGCTTGTATTGATATAATGGATGCTGTATGTTTCATTTACCATTTCCGTAATGCAAGTCTCATTTCCGTTATACATTATCATTTCCGTAACGGGACATAAATTTGTTTTATTTTTTGTCAATTTAAATGAATATTGATACCATTGCCTTGTTTTCATATTTGATTAAATGTATAATATTTGCCTGGGGCAGTTAGAACGTTTAAACCTTTATTTAAGAATAGAAAACAAGTGTTATATCTACGATTAATTTGATAAATTGAGTAATTTCATATGTCTTTATTAAAAACAAATTTGAATTCATCCAAATCCTGGTAAACTTTTCCCTTTCAAGTTTGCTTCTCAGTCAAAAGATATTCAGATAAAAGTTTTGATCTCAACTTAACTATAGCCTAAAAAAATAAGATTTTAAGTTGTGTTACGGAACTGAGAATAGTTTACAGGTAGGTATGTTCCAATAGACAGTAAATATCAAAAACATGTAAGTTTCTCACTGTCAGGTATTGTTTTCACTGCCAAAATGTTAGTTGGTTATAACAAACACAAAAACAAATAATTTTTGTAATATTTTTATTTTTGTCAGTGCTGTGATAAGATTCCAAAAATAAATAGAATCACCCTGACACTTCCAATGACGGTTTCGCTGGCGTGAGCGACGAAAAAACAAAATTCAAAACTCTTTGGCATTAGTAGTAACATGATTCCTGATTTATCTTTTTGTATTTTAAAATCCAGAATACATATATCTGTGTTCCAATGGCAACTATTTGCTCAGAGTCAGATTGTTATTTATATTCCAGTTCCAGCAGGTTCCAAGTAAGTAAGTATTAAGCATGGGTAGGATGAAAAATATTTGTAACCGTAATTAAATGCACATATTATAAGAGGATGCTGTTTTTAATGATTATCTTATTAAAACAAATATAAAAACAAAACAAAAAACAACTTTTTAATAGTGTTTGTAGTCGGTATCATTTTGCAACATTGAACCTGCACTTGTGTTGATCTTTCGTTATATCGATTACGTTCAGAAGTGTTACTTGAGTTGATCCAACTCGGGCTTGGAAAACCATGGAGATGAGCAATTAACTTGTTTTGCTATCATTGCGTACATAGTGTGAACAAATGAATGTATCATTAGCCATTTAATACAATTATCGGTGTCGAATCTTATATCTGTGATTTTTTACAAATATAGTTAGTTTTACTTTGCATTTCTGCTTTGTAAGCAGTTTCTGTTACTGCATAGTAAAAATAAATCTCTAAGGAAAGCACGAATTAATATAATTTAGCAAAAGTTGAACCGATAATAAAAGGCATTAATATGGAAACAGTTGCAAAGCATTTATGACTTGCAAAACACAACACTTCGTGGTACTCATCCGAGTTGCAACCAAACGCCTATACTATATGTAAGAATATATCTATTACGTGCATACTAATAGAGCAAGCACGATCCTGTGTGCCATTTGACTTATATTGTTGGATTGCTTAAAATGCCCCCAAAAGGATATTGGAGGGAAACACTGCACAACCGTACTTGCTGCGTTAAGTTCAATATTCAACATGTGTCACCATGTGCATGCTTCAGCATCTTAAACACTAGTCTCCATGTTGTTGTTGTTGTTTAAAAACACAATGAAATCTTCTACGTAGGTGACGTAGTACTGTTGACAATGTTACTTCTTGGACAATTCTTGCAACGAAAATTGCACACTCGTTACAGTGGTTACGTTTCGCTGTCCTATTAACAAGCAATTGTTCTTGCCATAGACTTTAATAAATTGATTGTGTACATAGAGACAACAAAGTGAAAGTGGACCATACGATTTAAATGTAAAACCAAAATAATGTGTAATTAATATATTAACAGCGTGTGTATAGACTTTTGATTTAGTAGTGAGTTTTAAGTGTTAAGCAGCAACGGGCAATTTCTGCCAAAACTTTGATATTTATCTTGGTTTGCCTTGCGCCAGCATCTCTGAGTAGGTCAAAAGTGAGGATAGACAGCCATGCCATAAAACAGCAACACAAAAAACATTATATATCAATCTTGCAAGAAATAAGTCAGTTAAATCTTGTTCGTCAAACCATATATCCATGTCCTTTTTTATGGGTGGCAGATGTTACTACGATCTAAAAGGCAGCAACCTCAGACTCCACGTCTTTAAAAGTTATTTTTCTTTCTTCTTTTTTTTTGGAAAAAAATAATGATTTTTATTAACTATGAGTTTGTTTCATTTGTTTTCCAAACTAGTATTTTGTCAGTTTGTAAATGCTTGTAAACTATTAAAAACCCATTCTATCGAGCAACTATTTTAAAGTCCCAATGGTGACAAAATGGTAAATGATCGACTTTTTATTCTTCTTTTAAAAAATGTTATGAGGGGTACATATGTAAATGATGTTGTTGTTTGTTTGTTGTTGTTTTTTTGTTTGTGGGTTTGTGTTGTTGTTGTTTGTTTGTTTGTTTGTTGTTGTGTTTTTTTTTGGGGGGGGGGGGGGGGGGGTGGGGTTGGAGGGGGGCGAGTGGGGATATTTCATCGACTCCCTTTTTTTAAACATAATGCATTAATTAAATGACATTGATAGATACATATTCTAAGAACATGTTAGTAATTATGAAATGAAAACAAACAAACAATGTTTAGCATTACAATGTTTATGTTGCATAATGCACACTTCACAGAAATGACAAAATATGTTAAGTCTGTGGAAATATTCACAATACCACAATATGATGATGATGATGTTGATTGGTTTGATGACAATTTTGATGATGATTGGTGATAATGGCAGTAATAATAATAATAAAAATAATAACATAAATATAATAATATATTGTAAAAAAAATAACATCATACAAAAAATACAATGTATTAAATGACAAATAAATACTGATACATGTATTGTAAGTGATAATAACAAAGACAAAACATCACACAATACAAATTGATAACTTGCGGTCCATACTAATTATTAACAGGACTGTGATTAGTTACAAACCGTATTCACCTGCATTTGTTAACACATACTTAATTGTTATCTGTAGGTAACAGTACTTGAAACAAAGCAGCAGAGTGCAGTTCCTTATCAGACAGTTACAGAGCTGATCTGGATCTACACTATTTGCCTTTGTCTGACAGAGCTACGAGAAAGATAGAAGCATTATATACCCTAGTCCCTTCTCAACATAGGTGTTATTTCCTTATAAGGTATTACACAAAAACAGGCTTTTATTCAGCCTGAAGAACACTAATAGACTTAACTCTGATGATTAGAGGTTAAGTATAACAAAACATGGACAATAACAAACCCAGGAACCTATCTCCAGAATTCTAGATATAAAAATTTAGCTATAAATAATAATCAACATATTACATATAATTATCCTAAGGGCTGTCACTGATTCGATTTTTTGCATAAAGACAATATCAATATATTGAGAGACAAATATTGACCAAATATCACTCATGTTTACTTTAAAGGTGGTATCCAACAGTTTGCCTATATCAAATACATGTAACAATACCTTACCACTGCTTTGGGGAACTTGGGCATTAAGTCTGCATAAACTCACACTTAAGTATACCATAATTAAAGGCGGTTTTAAACACTACCTATATTGTTAGACAGTACAAATCTTGATAAAAACACTCTAAAAGTTTATTCATTCCAAATCTATAAATAATCATGATACTGATATCTGCTAAAATATAGATATTGACGTCAGAGCAGATTAGCCAGATGACGATACATTGTAAACTCAAAAGTGAGTTGTCATGTGTTTTTCTTAGTTAAAAATAGCTTACTGTGCAGCATGGCTCACAATGAAGAATGAGGATTTATGTTCCACTGATCCAGGTCATCAATGAGCAGCATTTTGCTGGACATTATCAGATAACAGTGACTAATTTTGTTATCTGAGAGAAGTAATTTGGTCCAAACTGTCGGATACCACCTTTAAATTAACAAAAAATATTGTCAAGTATTTTCCTTTACTTTTTTTTTCTTGTACTTTCATAAAAATTCTTTATGTTGAACAAAATTATTCAGTTTTCTTCTGAAGATTAGCAGAGAAAGAATTTTTAAACCTTCCTGATTATTTGTCTTTCGTACACGTCTTTTTTTAATTAGGGCTTGTGAAAAAATAATGCCTTTAAAAACAAGTTTCCAATCAAACCATTTATATGCAAAGTTTGTAAAGTACTGCATTGATATTTGAAACCATTATCTAGGTCATTTACACATTAAGCCAACAAACTTCTATCCAGAAGTATAACGAGTTGTCTTTTTTTAGTTCAGTTACACCAGTTAGTTAATAGTTATACACAGTAGACATAAATATATAGCATACACCATATGGTTTTACTGGCTTCTGTAATAATACTGTCTGCTATAACTTAAAAAGAAAACCTAAATAAGACATGAAACATAGAATTATATACAGATTATTACTATTATCATATCTAATGGAAACATCTGGTAAAATATGTTTATTTTATTTCCTGCCAAAAAATGTATATTGTAAAGTGTGTATCAATAACCATACAGCAAAAATATTGGTGATAGATCAATATCAACTGAATCAATTGCAGTCCTACACAAGTTCCTCAAAAGTAACATTTAACAAAAATCATGCCCTCTCAAGAATAGAGTTCAAGATCAAGAAGCCCCTGAATAAAAAGTATGGTAGATTACTCAGTATGTGTGGTCAATTTTGCTTGTTAGATGTAAGTGTGGCACCACCGATAATTATAACCACAGTCCAGTCTTCTACAATAACATTAAGCCCAAATAAAACCCCATATAAATATTTTGCTCTTCTAAAGAACAGTTTTCACAACATGTTGATAACAACATTACAAATTCACATCTCATTACAATGTACACTGTCTTTTACCACAATATCAGTATAGATTAATAATCTTTATCATAAACATGTGTCAAAAATGCCTTATAATGTAAACTCAAGAGTTTATTAAGAGTTTAAAATTGAAAGTTGATAAGGAAAGAGCAATATTTGTAAATGAATAAAAAACAGATCTTTCACAAACCAGTTATCATAAAGATTTACAAAAAAAAAAAAAAAAACATAACTAGTACAAAACATTTACAAATGCAAATACTTTCTGGGAGAATGAAAAAAAATGTGGACACATTTTTATAACTTACAAAATTAAGTTGTTCAAATGCCGCAAATCTTAAAGGTTCTGTCCAACAAGCCCTTAACTTTACAAATAATTTAATAACAGTTGTAAAACAGGTCATACTTACATAATATTATTTATTAAATAACGATGAAGTAATTTTGGTGCTGCAAGATGTTATTTCATCACTTATATAACAGATAGTTGGCAGTTGGCACAGGCTCCTCACACCTAGTCAAAAGATATCATATAGGCACAATACTTAATAAGTGATTTACAAATCACACAAAAGCAACATTTATTGTTTAAATAATGTTATAAAAAGTGAATGTAACAGTCTAGTGGCATAGATTCTTACACTTTATGTGATGTGGTAACTTTTTCAGCAAGTGTCACTTATGCTCAGTTCAAGTCAGAAAAAAGGTGTTTTATGTAGATTTTACTTGGTTGCAACCCATTTTTGTCTTGTTTTGTTACATTGAACCAACACAATTATGGTCATATTGGCATAGTTTGGCTTATTTTTATGGACGGAGGAAGATCCTAGGTTTATGTCTGGGTAGAACAACTGGCACTAAGCAGGTTAGCTTTGACAACCTCCCCACATGGAAACTCTCACCGCAACTTTAAGAAACCTCAAGCTTTACCCATCTTGTATACATGCTTTCTGTGTTATCTAGTCAGCCTTATGGACCTTTGTCTGATCTGAACTGAACTTGTGGGGGAAATTCTGCTTTCAGATTGTATCCCTTTGCCTGCTACATTTATTATTAATCAAATACAAAATCTTTTGTTATTTGCTAACAACTATATGCAAGATATATTCCTAGAGATTTAGCAAAAGATTTATATCTTGATCAGACAGAATCTAGCAGGAGTAAGGTGATATGATTCTGCACTATTTGCCAAAGTCTGATGTCGTGCTTAACAGGTTGACAGTTATAAGGCCCAAACATCATTTTGCAACATCACATGAATTGCTCATTATGTCTGTGCATGTTGATGTCCAAAAGATATCTTTGTGCATTTTATTTGAGACCCAAATCAATTTTTGTGCAATTTCATATGGGACTTTAAGCAAATTTGTGTGTAATTTCATGAGATCTAAGTCTTTTTTGTGTGTACTCAATTTTGCAACCTGAGGCAAACTTTTGAACTTTTTTTAATAAGACCTGAAGCAGTTCTTGCATTTTACATATTTAACCCAAACCACAATTTTGTGCATTTTCATTTAAGTCAAAAAGCAAACCGTTGTGCATTTTCATATTTTTACCCAAAGTATTATTTTGTGCAATTTCATATGAGACCAAAAGCAAATATTTATGCAACATATGAGACTTAAAACAAACCTTTGTGCATTTTATATGAGACCCAAAACAAATCTTTGTGTTTTCATGAGACCAAAAGCAAATCTTGGTATATTTTGATATGAGACCCAAATCATATTTTGTGCATTATGATATAAGACCCAACTCAAATGTTTGTGCATTTTTATAAGAGGTTTAAAACTAAATATCCAACAGTCACCTAACAAAGCCATGCAACAGTCTGTTCTGCAAATGTATATTTGTCAACTTCTAGAACTCCTAGACTTCAATATTTGGTTGAATGCTTGACTTTAACTCACAAATCATACTTTATCGCCAGCATATCATATCTTCTCCAACTAGGACACAATATGAGCTGGATGTTCGTGTCATTTCTGATTTGGAAATGTATCATCAATATAGATTTACTGTCACCCAAAACATTAAAATAACTTCAGTTCCTACTATTAAAGTTTATTAAAACATACTTTGATAAATAGTTGATAATGTATTGTTAGATTTTTGTGATTTATACTTGTCAGTTTTAATTGAAATGTGCAAATTATACGATTATAGTTTTGACAGATATGTTTGTTGTTTGTTTGGTTTGTGGAATTTATATATTTATGAAGCAGTAAAAGAAAATCCAGTACTTTAAATCTAAAATACATTTGTAATTTATTAACATGCAAAGAGTTCTAAATTAATGAAAATGCTATATGTTCTAGGTGTCAGATAGTATTTGCACACAATAAGATTTGACATGTTTTATGCATAGACCTCAAACCAAAAGTTTAAGGCACATTTGATGTAGTTACATTAAAAGAAAACAGGTATCATTCCTGTTGGGATCAAAATTGCTCACAATAGTTTACATAAATTATATATAATATTTTTTCTGTAATAAAATTACATTGGTTAAAATGTGGAAAGTGTGTGCAGTTAAGTAATACTGCTCCTTTTATATCATCCACAAAAGCATGTTTGTACTGTGTATCTAAAGGAAAGGGAAGGCTTCTTGTTACATACTGAGTAGTCCTTTTTACAATTTATTTACATATCAAAATAATGAAACTAAAGCTGATAATTCTGCAAAACACCAATAAATTAACAGGTTTTTAAGGAGATGTCATCTGCCAAATACGTATCTTTGACAACCTCCCCACATGGCAACTCTCACCGCAACTTTAAGAAACCTCAAGCTTTACCCATCTTGTATACATGCTTTCTGTGTTATCTAGTCAGCCTTATGGACCTTTCTCTGATCTGAACTGGACTTGTGGGGGAAATTCTGCTTTCAGATTGTATCCCTTTGCCTGCTACATTTATTATTAATCAAATACAAAATCTTTTGTTATTTGCTAACAACTATATGCAAGACATATTCCTAGAGATTTAGCAAAAGATTTATATCTTGATCAGACAGAATCTAGCAGGAGTAAGGTGATAGGAGGAAGGTGATATGAATCTGCACTATTTGCCAAAGTCTGATGTCGTGCTTAACAGGTTGACAGTTATAAAGCCCAAACATCATTTTGCAACATCACATGAATTGCTCATTATGTCTGTGCATGTTGATGTCCAAAAGATATCTTTGTGCATTTTATTTGAGACCCAAATTAGTTTTTGTGTAATTTCATATGGGACGTTAAGCAAATTTGTGTGTAATTTCATGAGATCTAAGACTTTTTTGTGTGTACTCAATTTTGCAACCTGAGGCAAACTTTTGAACTTTTTTTAATAAGACCTGAAGCAGTTCTTGCACCCCAGGTAATATTTGCACACAATAAGATTTGACATGTTTCACATGTTTTATGCATAGACCTCATACCAAAAGTTTAAGGCACATTTGATGTAGTTACGTTTAAAGAAAACAGGTATCATTCCTGTTGGGATCAAAATTGCTCACAATAGTTTACATAAATTATATATAATATTTTTTCTGTAATAAAATTACATTGGTTAAAATGTGGAAAGTGTGTGCAGTGAAGTAATACTGCTCCTATATATCATCCACAAAAGCCTCTTCGTATTGTGTACCTAAAGGACAGGGAAGGCTTCTTGTTACATACTGAGTAGTCCTTTTTACAATTTATTTACATATCAAAATAATGAAACTTAAGCAGATATTTCTGCAAAACACCAATAAATTAACAGGTTTTTAAGCAGATGTCATCTGCCAAATATTCATAGATATAGTTCTTGTAATGCAGCATGATTCATTAGTGTTTCATTTTTTACTATTGATGAGAATAATAGAGCTGGTGGTGTTTCAACATGCCTGGAAGAAGTAAATAATTCTATTGTTATATGCAAAGAAATCAACACTGTTAAAGAAACATTAGCTTATAAGAAAAGTATACTCAATCTATTGAAAACAAAAAAAAACAACACCAAACAACAACTAAAACAATTTAAAAACAACAATTTAGTTAAATGTTATTAAAATGTTTTGCTTTGTGATACTGTAAAGCCCCAGCTTTGGGTTCGCTAAAGCAAATGTTGTTTTCATTTATAAATGTCAAGGTTACTCACCTTTAGATTTCAACTTAATTTTTATAAGCCGTTTTTTTAGCATAAGCACATGAATAATGACTGTTGCTCTTCTTACATAGACAGAACAACTAACCTTTCACAAGTGTTTTAGCTAAATTCTGTTTGATAAACTGCGTCTCAGATTTACTTCGAATATGTGTCCTCAGATTCTGCGAGTTCGCTAATTCATTTACTTCAGCATTATTCCTTTATAAATCTTTATATGTTAATATGCTGAGTAACCACTTTGTTTAATCCCAGGAACCACTTGTTACATTATGAAACCACTTTTAGTAGGTTTTGTTCACATTTTGTTGTATGAGCAGACAAGTAACTGTGACGCGGTAGCCATTTTGCTTGTACCGTAATTCTACTTAGCAGCTTACCCGATTTGCCTGTTACTTAGCAAAGTTTCTCTACTAAATTCACGAAAACGTGCATTTCAGGTAAAAAATGTGTTTTAATATTTGTATTCTGTATAACTTTGTGTTTAATTCATTGTTTAAGAATACTTCTGAAAGCGCACTATATCTTTTGCACATTAATTTTTTGTGCGTTCTCTTTTGCACACTATTGTGCATTCTTTTTGGCCACAAGATTTTCTGGTGACTGCCACAAGATTTTCTGGTGCATGCAAAAGATTTTCTGGTGCAGGCGCAAAAATTTCTGGTGCACTGGGATCAGTATAAATAGCCGTGAGTTTCCTCAGTCGAGGACTCCAGCACTTAGCAGACGTTAGTCGATCATATTTCCTCTATTTTTGTTAAATATTTATATTTATTCAATTCAAGGGATAAGTAAATTCAGCAGATAAATATTTAAAATTAGGAAATACGTAGTTAACGTATTATTTTTGGTGTTATTAGAGTGAATAGTATTTTAACGTTATGGTCGAATATTTTAAGCAAATAAGATAAATGTAACTCTTACTGTTCTTAACGTAGGGTGAATTTATACAAAATATTTGTTATTATGTTTATAAAGGGTGGCCGCGTGATTTAAGACGTGAACATAGAATTTTCGCAGCGTCTATTTATTTGCGTGTTTAGTGAAGTAATATCCGTAAATTAGTGAATTGATGTTCTTATTACTAGTTTGTTCAATTGCTTAATAATCAATAAATCAATTATTTAGTTACACTTATACATCGTTGGTCGTTATTTAATATTCCCTAATATAAAATAAGCTGGAGTCCAACCAAAAAAACAACATCACCCCGGGTGCCGTAACAATACTACCTTCATTCTTAAATATAGTCAAAGTGCTACACAGGACAGAATTTTGTTTGATTTATCAAATATTTTTCACTATTTTAACAGATAACAAAATTGGCAGTTAACTGTATCTGTAAATAAGTATTAGGTATCAGCCCGTTACATAACAACCAGTTTGGCAGAACAAATTGACTGTTTATCAATGGAACTTTTGATTAATTACTAGTTTCTTGAAATGCCGTTTTAATGTCTATAGATATGCAGCAACAAGACTGAACTTAAGGGAAATCGGCAGTAAATCAAACGGTAAACTAGTAAACTGGTTCTCGAAGACCTAATAAACTCAATAAACCGAGATAAAAAAAGTTGGGGGAACATTTACTTACGGTAATTAGAAAGAAGCGAAGCGCCCAGGTCCACAGAGGTTTGATGCAAGAAGAAATCGGGGACTACAAGAGGACGAGGCGATCTCATCAAGAGAGAGGGAAAAAATACAAGAGAGAGAGAGAGAGAGGGGGAGAAAGAGAGAGAGAGAGAGACAGAGAGAGAGAGAGATGAATCTTTCCAGTAGAAGATGTTTAACAGGGTTTGCCACCTCAGTCAACCTTAAAATGTCGGCGAATTGGGGATAAAGGGTGAGTCTCAAAAGACTGCAGCTCGTGCTCTCACAAAAGTTGTCGAGCGGGCATTAACTTGACTTTGGTTACATCGTTGTAAACCAAACTAGGTGCCAACTTAAACGGTGTATAGGTTGATAACATTTCTTGATCCGTCATTTGGACGGCGTTAGAGAGCGAACAGATGTTGATGGATTTACATATGCGTACTGTTATCAGGACAGTTAAATTAACATCAAGTAAACACAGTATAAAGACATAGCAAAATGATTATTCAAAGATAAAAAATATGTTTAATATTCATTGGATTAAACTTTACAGTTAAAAAATCCCATATTTGTATAATATTTCTTCTTTTGTCTGCTATTAATGCTGTGAAAACACTCACTATGGAACGTTAAAAATGCCAGTTCCACGTTTCAGAAAGGGAACGGATTTTCTCCCATGCTCACTTAACAAATCAAAGGTTGTTTCCGATAGTTTGCCTAAATAAAATACATGTAAAAATGCATTATGTCTGCTTGGGGGTATCTAGGTATAACTTTTACATCAACTCGTGGTGTAATCTGAACAAATACGATTTTAATATCAGTTCAGTTGGTTGACAGTACAAATAATGAAGAATCACTCAAAATATCCATTCTTTCCATATCTGTAAAAAAGAGGATGGTGATTTCTGCCAAAAAAATATCGATACCCGGATGATGTTACAATATGCTTTTAAAAGTATGTGGCCACATGGTATTAAGTTTAAAATGGCTGACTGTGCAGTATGGCTCGGATAAAAAAAATACATTGTTGTAATGACAAGTGGGATGTTGTGCTTCTACTTTTCAATTGATGTAGGGCATCAAAAAACAAAAATTATGTAGTTGCATGAGAGGGAAAAAAAGATCCAAACTGTTGGACGGCACCATTTATTGTGCGTACATAGCTCGAATGAAGTGAATACTGACACTACTCTACATTACATAAACATGTTGCTGTCAAATGTAGTGTAGATAGACAGGACAAGATAATCTTAAACAGGATTCTTCCTCTTGGCATCGTCATCATAAAGAAAATAATTAAGCCCACTTCTCGACGGAAAACTAATTATTTGTGTTGCAGAAGCTCGAATTATTTACAAGAAACACTTATGTAGGCAAAGTTGTCAAACACCGCTACAAGCAGCGGGCTAATTTGTCACGAAGTGGATATTGATTGCCCCATAGCTGTTTCTGATGAAAATACATAAAAACAACATCACATGTACGCCCATGAAATATTGAGTGCAAATCTTATGAATATATAGAAAATGGAACGAAATGTGCCATAAAATTTGTCAGCCGTCATAAACGGGTGACGCGGTACAGGCACGTACGTCAGTGTATAAAAACTGATCTTCAGTTTTTAGTAGCAAAACATGAAGTGTTAACGTTTATAAATTTAACTATTAAATTAAATTTAAAAAGCGCGAATGTTAATGTTTTATTATATGTAATCTGCATGTTTGATACGACTATTAAGAAAATCACTTCAATCTGTTTTTTTAGTACGGAAAATAAAGAAACGAGAATCTATTCTTATAAGGACAAATAATAGACCCCACAGTTCTCCCATCTTAATTTATCCATTCTTGTCCCACAATCAGCCAAACTATGTTAATGTTTTAATAATAAACAATATATAATTGTTATTGCACATTTTTATGAAGTGTAAGTTTGTCTAATGTCACCATAATGCTGGAGGATACACAATGACACTTCCAATGACGGTTTCGCTGGCGTGAGCGACGAAAAAACAAAATTCAAAACTCTTTGGCATTAGTAGTAACATGATTCCTGATTTATCTTTTTGTATTTTAAAATCCAGAATACATATATCTGTTTTATCCAATGGTAACTATTTGCTCGGAGTCAGATTGTTATTTATATTCCAGTTCCAGCAGGTTCCAAGTAAGTAAGTATTAAGCATGGTTAGGATGAAAAATATTTGTAACCGTAATTAAATGCACATATTATAAGAGGATGCTGTTTTTAATGATTATCTTATTAAAACAAATATAAAAACAAAACAAAAAAAACAACTTTTTAATAGTGTTTGTGGTCGGTATCATTTTGCAACATTGAACCTGCACTTGTGTTGATGTTTTGTTATATCGATTACGTTCAGAAGTGTTACTTGAGTTGATCCAACTCGGGCTTGGAAAACCATGGAGATGAGCAATTAACTTGTTTTGCTATCATTGCGTACATAGTGTGAACAAATGAATGTATCATTAGCCATTTAATACAATTATCGGTGTCGAATCTTATATCTGTGATTTTTTACAAATATAGTTAGTTTTACTTTGCATTTCTGCTTTGTAAGCAGTTTCTGTTACTGCATAGTAAAAATAAATCTCTAAGGAAAGCACGAATTAATATAATTTAGCAAAAGTTGAACCGATAATAAGAGGCATTAATATGGAAACAGTTGCAAAGCATTTATGACTTGCAAAACACAACACTTCGTGGTACTCATCCGAGTTGCAACCAAAAGCCTATACTATATGTAAGAATATATCTATTACGTGCATACTAATAGAGCAAGCACGATCCTGTGTGCCATTTGACTTATATTGTTGGATTGCTTAAAATGCCCCCAAAAGGATATTGGAGGGAAACACTGCACAACCGTACTTGCCGCGTTAAGTTCAATATTCAACATGTGTCACCATGTGCATGCTTCAGCATCTTAAACACTAGTCTCCATGTTGTTGTTTAAAAACACAATGAAATCTTCTACGTAGGTGACGTAGTATTGTTGACAATGTTACTTCTTGGACAATTCTTGCAACGAAAATTGCACACTCGTTACAGTGGTTACGTTTCGCTGTCCTATTAACAAGCAATTGTTCTTGCCATAGACATTAATAAAATGATTGTGTACATAGAGACAACAAAGTGAAAGTGGACCCTACGATTTAAATGTAAAACCAAAATAATGTGTAATTAATATATTAACAGCGTGTGTATAGACTTTTGATTTAGTAGTGAGTTTTAAGTGTTAAGCAGCAATGGGCAATTTCTGCCAAAACTTTTTGACATCTCTGAGTAGGTCAAAAGTGAGGATAGACAGCCATGCCATAAAACAGCAACACAAAAAACATTATATATCAATCTTGCAAGAAATAAGTCAGTTAAATCTTGTTCGTCAAACCATATATCCATGTCCTTTTTTATGGGTGGCAGATGTTACTACGATCTAAAAGGCAGCAACCTCAGACTCCACGTCTTTAAAAGTTATTTTTCTTTCTTCTTTTTTTTTGGAAAAAAATAATGATTTTTATTAACTATGAGTTTGTTTCATTTGTTTTCCAAACTAGTATTTTGTCAGTTTGTAAATGCTTGTAAACTATTAAAAACCCATTCTATCGAGCAACTATTTTAAAGTCCCAATGGTGACAAAATGGTAAATGATCGACTTTTTATTCTTCTTTTAAAAAATGTTATGAGGGGTACATATGTAAATGATGTTGTTGTTTGTTTGTTGTTGTTTTTTTTGTTTGTGGGTTTGTGTTGTTGTTGTTTGTTTGTTTGTTGTTGTTTTTTTGGGGGGGGGGGGGTGGAGGGGGGCGAGTGGGGATATTTCATCGACTCCCTTTTTTTAAACATAATGCATTAATTAAATGACATTGATAGATACATATTCTAAGAACATGTTAGTAATTATGAAATGAAAACAAACAAACAATGTTTAGCATTACAATGTTTATGTTGCATAATGCACACTTCACAGAAATGACAAAATATGTTAAGTCTGTGGAAATATTCACAATACCACAATATGATGATGATGATGTTGATTGGTTTGATGACAATTTTGATGATGATTGGTGATAATGGCAGTAATAATAATAATAAAAATAATAACATAAATATAATAATATATTGTAAAAAAAAATAACATCATACAAAAAATACAATGTATTAAATGACAAATAAATACTGATACATGGAAAATAACAAACCCAGGAACCTATCTCCAGAATTCTAGATACAAAAATTTAGCTATAAATAATAATCAACATATTACATATAACTATCCTAAGGGCTGTCACTGATTCGATTTTTTGCATAAAGACAATATCAATATATTGAGAGACAAATATTGACCAAATATCACTCATGTTTACTTTAAAGGTGGTATCCAACAGTTTACCTATATCAAATACATGTAACAATACCTTACCACTGCTTTGGGGAACTTTGGCATTAAGTCTGCATAAACTCACATTTAAGTATACCATAATTAAAGACAGTTTTGAACACTACCTATATTGTTAGACAGTACAAATCTTGATAAAAACACTCTAAAAGTTCATTCATTCCAAATCTATAAATAATCATGATACTGATCTCTGCAAAAACATAGATATTGACGTCAGAGCAGATTAGCCAGATGACGATATATTGTAACCTCAAAAGTGAGTTGTCAATGAAGAATGGGGATTTATGTTCCACTGTTCACACTGATCTAGGTCATCAATGAGCAGCATTTTGCTGGACATTATCAGATAACAGTGACTAATTTGGTTATCTGAGAGAAGTGTTTTGGTCCAAACTGTCGGATACCACCTTTAAATTCAAAAAAGTATTGTCAGGTATTTTCCTTTACTTTTTTTTCTTGTACTTTCATAAAAATTCTTTATGTTGAACAAAATTATTCAGTTTTCTTCTGAAGATATGCAGAGAAAGAGTTTTTAAACCTTACTGATTATTTGTCTTTCGTACAGGTCTTTTTTAATTAGGGCTTGTGAAAAAATAACACCTTTAAAAACAAGTTTCAAATAAAACCATTTATATGCAAAGTTTGTAAAGAGTTTGTAAAGTACTGCATTGATATTTAAAACCATTATCTAGGTCATTTACACATTAAGCCAACAAACTTCTATCCAGAAGTATAACGAGTTGTCTTTTTTTAGTTCAGTTACACCAGTTAGTTAATAGTTATAAACAGTAGACATAAATATATATCATACACCATATGGTTTTACTGGCTTCTGTAATAATACTGTCTGCTATAACTTAAAAAGAAAACCTAAATAAGACATGAAACATAGAATTATATACAGATTATTAATATTATCATATCTAATGGAAATATCAGATAAAATATGTTTATTTTATTTCCTGCCAATAAATGGATATTGTAAAGTGTGTATCAATAATACAGCAAAAAAATATTGATGATAGATCAATATCAACCGAATAAATTGCAGTCCTACACAAGTTCCTCAAAAGTAACATTTAACAAAAATCATGCCCTCTCAAGAATAGAGTTCAAGATCAAGAAGCCCCTGAATAAAAAGTATGGTAGATTACTCAGTATGTGTGGTCAATTTTGCTTGTTAGATGTAAGTGTGGCACCACCGATAATTATAACCACAGTCCAGTCTTCTACAATAACATTAAGCCCAAATAAAACCCCATATAAATATTTTGCTGTTCTAAAGAACTGTTTTCACAACATATTGACAACAACATTACAAATTCACATCACAGCACAATGTACACTGTCTTATACCACAATATCAGTATAGATGAATAATCTTTATCATAAACATGTGTCAAAAATGCCTTATAATGTAAACTCAAGAGTTTATTAAGAGTTTAAAATTGAAAGTTGATAAGGAAAGAGCAATGTTTGTAAATGAATAGAAACAGATCTTTCACAAACCAGTTATCATAAAGATTTACAAAAAAAAATGTAACTACTACAAAACATTTACAAATACAAATTCTTTCTGGAAGAATGAAAAAAATGTGGACACATTTTTATAACTTAAAAAATTAAGTTGTTCAAATGCTGCAAATCTTAAAGGTTCTGTCCAACAAACCCTAAACCTTACAAAGAAATCTAACAGTTGTTAAACAGGCCATACTTACATAAAATTATTTATTAAATAATGATGAAGTAATTTTGGTGCTGCAAGATGTTATTTTATCAATTATTCAACAGATAGTTGCCAGTTGATACAGGCTCCTCACACCTAGTCAAAAGATATCATATAGGCACAATACTTAATAAGTGATTTACAAATCACATAAAAGCAACATTTATTGTTTAAATAGTTGTTATAAAAAGTAAATGTTACTATCTAGTGGCATAGATTCTTACACTTCATGTGATGTGGTAACTTTTTCAGCAAGTGTCACTTATGCTCAGTTCAAGTTATAAAAAAATATTTTATGTAGATTTTACTTGGTTGCAAATCATGTTTGTCTTGTTTTGTTTTATTGAACCAACACAATTATGGTCATATTGGCATAGTTTGGCTTATTTTTATTGGTGGAGGAAGATCCCAGGCTTAGGTCTGGGTAGAACCACTGGCACTAAGCAGGTTAGCTTTGACAACCTCCCCACAAGAGAACTCTCACCCCAACCAGGTCTAGAACCGGAGTGATGAGCGGCCAAGGAGTTACAAGTCACCAGTTTAACTGTTCGTCCACAGGTGCCTTGTTACAAATCCTGACAGGGAGATTGTTTTCATTTAAGGTGTATGTAAATATGTAAAGTATGCTAACACTTTTTTGAAAAATTTAGAAGTATACTATTTTGTCAAATATATTGTGCTACATGAATCAAAATTAGTTGCGTCAGCTTGTATCAACATTTATCCTTTACTTCTTTGTCCATCAATCAGAGAAGGATCATTCAAAATGTAAGCATCAAAAGCCAAATATTATATGTTAATAATCAGTACAATTAATCAACTCCACAACAACTAGCAACCAAAGTCCACTAACTAAAGTTCAACTTGCCATACCACATTAACATGCAACAAATTTACTTGCTGAAACCACATTTAGCTTGTGTTTGTTTTAAGGTAATCTGATGATAGTTTTTCCAGTGAGTAAATGGTTAAAAATGTCAAAAATGAGATAATGGGACTATTGTGAAACAATGAGACATAAACTGACAGTTGCTTGACATACAGGTACTTCAAAGCTTATAGAACGAAAGATAAAATATAGCACCACAAATATCAAAATATGCTATTCAAGCATGACACACCTAGGTTCAAAAATATAAATCATTATGTTTATTTAGGATTAAGAAATGTTCACATTTTTTACCTCATGCAATATAATAACAAAATACATTGTGTTGAAATATTAAATTTTGGTTTAGTTAAACCAGTCAAAAATTACCATTTTTGTAATAGTGACTTATGCATTTTTGGTACCCATATAATAAAATAAATTAATAAAAATGAAATAAATGTTTATAAAAAAAGTAAGTTAGGTACATGTATGCCTATGTAGACAACCATGACTTTGGTTTACTTATTTCTTATTTATCTAAATTTGCCTTAAAAACAGCTTAATATTGATTTCTGGAATTAAAATTTGATGTTTGCTGAGCAAACAAATGTTCACACTTAGTGCTGTAGTAAACATGTTACGTAGAAAATTGATCTTAAAACATACATGAACAAAAATTGCCTCCACATTCAAATGAAACAATCTGATGAGACTTTTTCCCACCTGGATTTTATATTTTTCATTCACTCTCAGTCATATGATAAGTATGGAAATCACAGAGACTTGCTAATATATGTTTCTTTCTTTTTAAGGTAAGAATTGTGTTGGCATGTACAAAAAATTGTTGAAGTATTTAGTTTTTAAATGTCATCAATTCAAAGTATGCATTGTTCATAACATGATACATTTATTACTTAGCAATACAAAATCTAACTTATGTGTTAACAACTACAACAAAACAGCACAAGAAATAATGCAAGAGACAGAACATCAAACAGTGCAGATCTTGATCAGTGTGGGAACTCCATCATCTGAAACTTCACTTCTTACCTTTTTTAAGCCTGTTCCAGTCATGCTTAGTAGCTAAGTCAAGTTTTCAGAAGATAAATGCTTAATAGCATATTTGAAGAAGAGATCATTTACATAATTTTGAGATAACTGCTGCAATAATGTATTGATCCATGAGTCAGCTTTGTTTTTCCTCTCATCCTCTTAAAATATAGTTGTTCTTTTTGTGTAAAATACACTGCAACAACACAATTAGGTCATTAAAACAACATTTAGCTATTATTATTGGAGAAACTTCTCCGAAAATGATAAGAATTAAGAACTACTAGTGCAGGGCAGTAGAATGAATTAAGAAACCTTTAAAATGGCTATGATAAAAGAGTATTTACTTGCTTTGGTCTTTATCCATGACAGAAGACCATTTTATTACTGATTCATTCACCATGAGAAATATATGGGAAAATCTAAATAGAATGACAATTAAACAAAACGACCTATTGATTTTGCAATTACTTAAATTTGAAATGTTAAACTAACATTATTCATGCAAATATGTGCTGCTAGTTTGTGAGAAATGGAAATTTAAAATAATGGATGGTCAAACACATTAAACAAAACAAAATGTTCTTCATAAGGTGATTAATAAGTCATATAGAGTATTTGTTTTTTTCTTTACAGGTATTTCAGATTTTTTAAAAAAAAATCTGAAATATAAAATGTTGTAAATTAGCATTGGTAAAAGCATTACTATGTTAAGGAAATGCATTCTAGGGTGAAAAATGAAAAGTTAATGAACCAAAGAAGAGTGAACTAGTAAACAAATGCTTATTTACATAGCTGGTAATCTTTAATGATTTGTCTGCTAAGCATACAGGAGATATGGCTTAGGGAAATATTGTAGATTCGGTTCAGCCAGCTACTGCTGAGAGTTATGTTATAAGGAATTACACTATTTATTGATGAGTCTCTAACAATGTTTTGTGGAGAAGTTAGAACAAGTATGGGAAACTTATTAACAAAATGTAGCATTGTAATGGATAACGACCAGCAATCAAAACTATTTGCAAGTGTGTGTGCCTTAATAGAGAAATAGTATCATAATAAAAACACATGTTTTAAAATGTATTATGACTATTTTGAATGTTTAATGATTCTTTTGCAGATTCCCTTTAATAGCAATGCATGTCAATTAGCAATAGGTAACTGTGTCATGACAACATACACAAAGGTCAAGAACAACAATTTTATGGCCTGTATATCACCACAATGCAATCAGTGTGCTTATATGATAAATGGATTTAAATATATATATATAAGCTTCATTACAAACATGGATTACTTATGCTAATTGAAAACAATAGCTAAGAAAGTATGATGTATATGAAATACTGAGAGCAATAGATCATGTTTCCATAGAGATTATAAAAATATAATGAACTGAATATTAACTATCAAAAACCATTATCATCAAACAAAAATGTCTTAAAAACGAGACTTGCGCTCTTTTCAGATAAAATGGTACAAGGAGAATTATATATGCAAACCACAATAATGTAAAAATGATTTTCTGGCATTTAATTAAATTCAATCTTTTTCTTAGTGACAATACATAAGTTAAAACATACATTATTTATTTGATATAGGAAAAAATGATTTTTTTTTTTCAGTTTGACCACAGCAGTATAGAAATTTTTATCAAATGGTATACTGTTGTAGCACAATGTTTGTGTAAATGTGTTATGTCCAGTTTCACATTCATTTTCATGCTTTTTAACAAGCCACTAAGCTGATGACCTATTATATAAATTAAATAAGCTATTATTTATTGATTTTATTAAGTTTTGATTGACTTTTATTTAACTTTGATAAATACAGAATGGTACAGAATAACTGGCTGAATCCTGGACAAAAGCTCATCAAGGCAAACTCATCAATTTTGACAAAGGCAGACAAAATGTCACCCATCATATTCCCGGATGAACGATTACTCAACCACGTTTTTCCAAGCTGGACAAACACTTGCCTATCTATTTCACAAAGCAGACAAACTCACACCTGTCACTTTTATGGGTGCACAAAAGCTTCCCTGTGATATTTACATAAAACAGATATTGACAAAACTTGTATGCTGCAAACTATGTTACTTAAAGAGGTAATGATTAAAATGAATGTAGATCATTGCATATTATTAAATGCACTCTTTTAGTTTTTTAAATCTGTACTTAATATCTATTAATATTATGCCTAATTATTATGATAATTGATTTACCAACAAAAGGTATCCTGAATGTTGTATAAATTCAATTTATGGAAAAATTAACAATATTTTGACAGCAATTAAATTGACTCAAATTACTCACTGTAAATTATTGAAAATGTATATTTGAACAAACCATCTATAATCAGTCATAACACCATGTATACATCTAATACGGGAAAACATATGTTATTTGGGTACTGGAAAAGTAGGATGTATATTTATATCCTAAATATCAAAAATGAATCCATTTTCTTTAACAACTTTGATTAAATTATATGCTGAAATAAAACAATAGCACGGGTACTTAATATATAAACAGAGATTAACAAAGAAGCATCAAAGATTATAATTATTATTTACCCAAAAATACAATAAGTAAACTTTTGTCTACCCTAGAAAAAGTTACAGTAAAAGTTTGTCTGCAATGGGAAGATAAAATGTGAGCCCTGAAAAAAAAAGTTAAGCATTCATCTGGGTGGGTGAGCTTTTGTCCACCTACTAAACACATACCGTACTTTCTCACTTATAAGACGGGGATTTTTCCTTTAAATTTCATGTTCAAAGTGTGGGGCTCGTCTTATAGGCGGGGTCTAGCGACCTAGCAAAAAGTTTTCACATTGTTTTAGGTTGAAAACATACCACATAAACTTGTAAGCGGTTATGCAATGACCCGACGTGCCGTCATTATCGACCACCGATAATTTACCTTAATTGAACTTTGAATTCTGTCCGTGAACGATTAACTGTCTCACATTCATTTTCCTTTGTTCTGCATGAAACACGGCTTATTATCCGTCAGTAAACACTGAAACAAACTTTCAACTTCAGTCTGCCAAATACACCAAGCTTGTAATTTCCTAGTGTAGACTTGCCTCATTACACTGGTCAAGTAACTGACTCTGAGATAAGCTGTTGTCAAGGTGATAATCGATCGGAGCAGTTTGACAGTGAGGGTGTGAACGATGTGATTTTTATAAGCAGCTGCCTATTACATTTCTCCATGAAATTATTGATTGGCGGCATGTACACAAAGACAGTGCACTGTTCCCTGATATATCGTGTACTGTCATATCAGACTTGGTGACGTAGATCAAAGAAATTAATGTCATGCCGCCACGTGCTACATGATAGCAGAGCAGCTGAGACTAGATACATCCCGCAACGTTTGAAAATTACAGTCACTGTTTACCAATTAACCCTTTTGTTGAGACAGTATGACTGGTCGACGCTCCTGTTCATTTTTTCGCCTCGTCTTATAAGCGGGTCAAAGCAGAAACCGGCAATTTCAGAGGTGAAGTAGGGGGGTCGTCTTATAAGCGAATAGTCTTATAAGTGAGTAAGTATGGTAATAGAAGAGTTTTCATCCAGTCAAGTTTTTGTCCAGATACTGAAATGGACAGCATAGGTCTCTGTCATATATTATGACTATGAGATCATATTTTTTACCAGTTGTTAATGTGTAAAGAGATGTCAATCAGGGTAAAATGTCAGTACACTAATGGATGCATGGAAAACTGCAATATACAAAACCTACACTTTAACATTATTAAAGGACTAGCAAAAACACTTAAATAAATTAACAGAGGCATGGTCTTACACTATTTTTAAATAACACTTAAGTTGAAAAATAGTTTTATACAACAAATGAACTTGCATAATTCAGTCTGACATAGATTTAATGTCTCAAAGAAAAGATGTATACTGCAATGATTCATGAGAGCTAACCAAATTTTTTAAACCATTAGAAAAATAAACAAATGTCTACTTTATGCTTACATTCAATCAATAGTGTACATATAAAAATAATTACCAATGACATTAACATTCAAATGACTAGTTTAAAAAAAAAAGTTCTTATAACTTTAGAACAATCATTGTAACAATAAATACTGCTTCAGTACTGTTGGTATAGGCAGTTCTTTGATTTTCTGAATGAAGTTTTTTCCAAGGCAGACATCACTAAGGTGTCCTCGTATTTCTTTTTGACACAATTGTTTTAATGTCCTTGGAGTACTCGCTTCTTTATCCAGTAATTCTGTAAGTTTGGGAGTGTTGTCTTCCTTGGAACATAAGACCTTGCGTACATATCTTATCTCCTTATTAGAGACCCCTGCATGTATAAGCAATTTCAAAACATCCATATTTTTGTACTTCATTGCCCAAAATAGTGGTGGTAGCTGTGTACGTGCTGGGTATCTGGGTCCTTCTAGGCTGCTGCCATTTATAATGAGCATCTTAATGATCCCAGAATGTACACGATACATCATTGCAGCAAGCAATGGAGTGTGATGATACACATCAGTTTTGTTGACACTAGCACCTTTACTAATGAGATACTCAACCAAGTCAGGCATCTGCTGACGAGCTGCAATCCATAAAGCTGTATGACCCAGCTGGTCCACTCCGTCTATGTCAGCTCCATTACTTATCAAAGCAACAACTCCTTCAAAGAAGTGCATTCTGCAGGCAGTAATAACAGGTGGCTCAACACGGTTAAAGCTATCTTTACTACATTTATTTAAATCCAACTTTTTACTTCGTTCATGATGTTTCATGAGCATATTGAATATATGAAACTGTCTTTTTTGTAGCGAGAGAGACAGGCAAGTAGCACCCTTGACAGATATATTCACATCAACATCTGGATGTGATAATAAAATATTTCGGACTGCATCCTGGTAGCCAGAGATGACTGCCATGTAGAGATCAAATGCTAGTTGAGAGCGGTTGTAGTCAATAAAAGGACGAAATGAAGATGCCGGGATAACTTTGGCTTTATACAAACTGGGACTTCTCATCCCTCGTGTTACAGCTGACTTTTCTTCACACTCTGTTTCAGTATTGGATGTGCATATTTTGGCTGGTAAATCCATTTCTGATGATTCCACTGAAGTGTTTTCACTAAAAAAATCAGACTAAATAATGTATTTTGTGTTATTACATCCTTGAGTGTATATGCGATATTGAATCCTTTCTAGCCACAACTAAAACAAATCTTCCAAAGTGCTTGACACTGTCAATATGGAACAGCAAACCACTATACATGGTTTGCATCTGATAGTGTGGGGCTCACATTTCTTGATAATTGTCTCCAGATGAGCCATTTGGTTTTCATCTCTACCAGTATCTCACTGCAGGCAGGCACAAGCTTACCGCCTCTAGCAACAGATTACTGCAATCCTCTGCATGCTTCATCACGACATACCTATAATAAAATTCTTTCCAAATCTATTTCTCAGCTGTTCATTTATTTGACAGGCACCTGTCAAAAGAATCAATAGAACCAGAGATGTCCTCAGCTAGATATTACAATTTGCATCGTGACAAATGGTTTGATGATTGAAAATCGGCTGCAACATTTCGTCTTGTTACGAATTACTCATCCAGATCTCTTGGCATTCGCGAAGCAAGTTATTGAATTTATGTCACTTCTTCTTTAGTATCTGGGTAATGTTTTTCTTCGAGCGGAAGTGAAAGCCACTGAAAGATAATAAGGATAAACGGCTTCTCATTGGTTGCTGAAAGACACCAACAACCAATGAAAGTTGCGTTTACACTACATGGCAAGGTGACCAATCAACATAAGCGTAACGTTATCGGTGCATTCCTTGTAAACATTAGAGACTGAAACGAGATAAACGTATTTATTGCTTTTATAATTAACAATGCCTACTGTCTTACGAGCCAAATGTGTTGTAGTTGGTAAGTATCCGATTATCTAACAACTTGATTATTAAACTATGTAAATATTATTTACCTGACAAAGAAATCGTGCACCAAAGACTTGGAATTGCATGAATTCTCCTTAAAAAATCCAAAAATATTACCCCAAAATAATGTAAAAGTTTGTATTATCAATACTTTTTAGCGGTTTTAATCTTTTTCTGCTCACAATCAATATCGCACATGTAGATGCTAAAACAGTCTGGAACAGAAAACATACAAATAAAAAAAAACTAAGGCAGAATTTATGATAAAACCTGATTATGTTGTGTAGTGAATGTTCACTCCCTTTACTAGGCTTTAGCTGCATGCCTGGGTAGCTCAGTTGATAGAGCAGCAGATTCAAGAGCAGGACATTTTGGGTTTGATCTCCTGCCTGGATAATAGCATTTATGTAGCTCAGACCACATCAGTGTTGTCAGAACCAGTTGCATAGCTTGATGGTAGAGCATCCGCTTGCTTATCGGGAGACTATGGTTTCAATTCCCAGTCAGGTCACACCAAAGACTTTAAAATTAGTAGTAATGTCTTCCCTCTTTGTTGCCTAGGATTTATGGGTTAGTCATACCGCCACATAAGTGCCCCTGCCTGTAATACTCTTATAAGAGAACGAAGCAGTATAAGTTGAAGTAGAAGAAGAAGAAATGGTTGTTCAGAGAACCCAGTAGAAGAGGGCACAGGCTAGGTACTGGTGGTTCAGTATAGTTAATGCCAGGCTCTATTTTACCAGATTTTACCAGCTCAGAACATATTGTTTGAATACTCAGGATTTGGCATATTGGTAAAAGTTTTATCATGTGAGCTGTTTTATGCTCTTAAAAATTATACAAACAAAAAAGAACTTTGTTATGAAATTCATACTGTTATGAAATTCTTACCAAAAGGCTAAGATATATTTTAAAGTTGGCCTTGGCAAGACAGGCAACAGTCTTCGGTCAAAATATCCAAGAGTTAGGACCTAAATGTGGTACATTGTAGGTTGATGTGGTTGTTGTGTGTAGTACATCAATCTGGATCACTGTCAGGAACAATCTCAGTTATGCATAAATGCAGTATTTTATTCTCCTGAGACATTTTGTTAAGAAAAAACAATATAAAGTATGATTCCCAAATGTGCTGGTTAGTTTTTTTAAAGCCAGATTCTTTAGCATGTGAAGCTCATTAGTTTCTGGAAAGGTTCAGCAATCTGGCTGGGTGTAAATATGTGTTTGTTATTTGAAACAAACAAATGAACATGTTTAACATCGTTTGAAAGTAACATTTAAAATGATGTAATGGATAAGGTTTCCTACCACAAATCTGAAATTTGCATGTTTCATTCCTAAAATATAGTTTTTTTTATGTTATAACTTCAATATTATTTTAATAAATTGTAATACATAAATTAAAATTTTATAACACAATTAATACTTTCAGATTATATCTAATAATGTATTTCTAGTTTGTTACTCTTCCTTATTTATCTTTTAATTTGACTTTATAAAATGTATCTGTAGTGTATAACACACATACAATGCCTTTTCATTAAGGAGTTCAACTTGTTCTCTGAATGATGCTTAAAATACTCAAAAATGGTAACAGTAGTAAGCTTTTCTTTGGAATATAATTTTTTGTCTTACATGTTATAGCGACTAGGAATACATAAAATCATGTTGGCTGTCAAGCTTTAAAAATAGAGTGAGTGCCCATACATATATTTTACCCACACTTGCTTTGTGCAGCATGATTTAAGTTTAGTAAAAAGTAAAGGTTGCCTACCCTGGTTGGTGGGGACAGCCTATAACACTTGGTCATTGTGGCCAGTAATAGTTGATCAAGACAGCCCACTGTAGTTGATCAATGTAGCCAGTAGTAGTTGATCAAGACAATCTACTGCAGATGGTCAATGTAGCCAGGAATAGTTGATCAAGACAGCCCACTGCGCTTCGTCAGTGTGGCCTGAAATAGCTTATCAAGACAGCCCAATGAAGTTGGTCATTGAAGACATTAGTAGTTTATCAGGACAGCCCACTGCACTTAGTCAGTGTGGCCTATAATAGTTGATCAAGACAGTCCACAGCACTTGGTCAGTGTGGCCTGTAATAATTTATCAGGACAGCCCACTGCACTTGGTCAGTATAGCCTGTAATAGTTGATCAAGACAGCCCACAGCACTTGGTCAGTGTGGCCTGTAATAATTTATCAGGACAGTCCACAGCACTTGGTCAGTGTGGCCGGCAATAGTTGATCAAGACAGTCCACTGCACTTGGTCAGTGTGGCCTGCAATAGTTGATCAAGACAGCCCACAGCACTTGGTCAGTGTGGCCTGTAATAATTTATCAGGACAGTCCACTGCACTTGGTCAGTGTGGCCAGCAATAGTTGATCAAGACAGCCCACAGCACTTAATCAGTGTGGCCTGTAAAAGTTGATCAAGACAGTCCACAGCACTTGGTCAGTGTGGCCTGTAATAATTTATCAGGACAGCCCACTGCACTTGGTCAGTATGGCCTGTAATAGTTGATCAAGACAGCCCACAGCACTTGGTCAGTGTGGCCTGTAATAATTTTTCAGGACAGTCCACAGCACTTGGTCAGTGTGGTCGGCAATAGTTGATCAAGACAGTCCACTGCACTTGGTCAGTGTGGCCTGCAATAGTTGATCAAGACAGCCCACAGCACTTGGTCAGTGTGGCCTGCAATAGTTGATCAAGACAGTCCACTGCACTTGGTCAGTGTGGCCTGCAGTAGTTGATCAAGACAGCCCACAGGACTTGGTCAGTGTGGCCTGTAATAATTTATCAGGACAGTCCACAGCACTTGGTCAGTGTGGCCGGCAATAGTTGATCAAGACAGTCCACTGCACTTGGTCAGTGTGGCCTGCAATAGTTGATCAAGACAGCCCACAGCACTTGGTCAGTGTGGCCTGTAATAATTTATCAGGACAGCCCACTGCACTTGGTCAGTATGGCCTGTAATAGTTGATCAAGATAGCCCACAGCACTTGGTCAGTGTGGCCTGTAATAATTTATCAGGACAGTCCACAGCACTTGGTCAGTGTGGCCGGCAATAAGTGATCAAGACAGTCCACTGCACTTGGTCAGTGTGGCCTGCAATAGTTGATCAAGACAGTCCACAGCACTTGGTCAGTGTGGCCTGCAATATTTGATCAAGACAGTCCACAGCACTTGGTCAGTGTGGCCTGCAATATTTGATCAAGACAGCCCACTGCACTTGGTCAGTGTGGCCTGCAATAGTTATTAAGACAGCCCACAGCACTTGGTCAGTGTGGCCTGCAATAGTTGATCAAGACAGTCCACAGCACTTGGTAATTGTGGCCTGCAATAGTTGATCAAGACAGTCCACTACACTTGGTCAGTGTGGCCTGCAATAGTTGATCAAGACAGCCCACAGCACTTGGTCAGTGTGGCCTGCAATAGTTGATCAAGACAGTCCACTGCACTTGGTCAGTGTAACAATGTAATATATAATCAGGACAGCCCACTGCACTTGGTCAAGATGGCCAGTAATAGTTGATCATGTCAGCCTATTGCACTTGGTCAATGTGGCCAGGAATAGCCCATCAAGACAGCCCACTTGGTCAATGTTTTGGAATAGTACCTTAGTTGATCAAGTCAGCCCACTGCAGTTGGTCACTGTTTTCCAATAGTAGTTGATCAAGTTTGGCAGGTAGTAGTTGATCAAGTCAGCCCACTACTGTTGGTTAATGGCAGGTAGTAGTTGATCAAGTCAGCCCACTACATTTGGTTTATGTGGCGGGTAGTAGGTGATCAAATCAGCCCACTTTTGTAAGTGTAAAGCACTCATTATTAGCCTATAATTGCTAGCCTGCTGTCGGAAGCATCCCGTAAATGCAGTTGGACTGGAATGTACTTGCAGTTTTTCTTCTTTTAAGTGGTTTATTTTACTTTGTTGTGTCTTTTTTTTTAGGTTATGTAATCAGTTATAAATAAATTGGTATAATTAATACATTTCAGGGGACAGCACAGCAGGGAAAAGTTCATTATGTCAGGTGTTCCATAGTGACAACTCATTTTTTCCAAAGAACTACACAATGGTATTATTGATTTATTTTCACTTTTTCTAGAATGTTTATGTAATACACATAGCTCATTAATATATCATCATAAAGATGTTATTGAAAAAAGAAACACCAATGGCCCCTCCATCCATTTTTTAGGACATGTACACTGTTCAAGGACCCTTATCTTGAAGTTGAGTACCTTTTGGATTATTCTGATTTGCAAGTTGCAAAAGTACTTTAAGAGTCATTAGTTGTTAATCCCTACATGCAAGTAGGTTCTCTCATTTGGATTACTCTGATTTTCTGCTTGTACTGTTATAAGAGTATGTTGACTTTAATGCCTTGTGATGACCAGGTTACTGCATGTTGACTTTAATGCCTTGTGATGACCAGGTTAAACAGCATCTACAAACAGTTTATTTACTTGTTTTAATAACATTATATCTGTATGCATTTAAATGTATTTAAAGATCATATTTATGTGAAAGTAAGAAATTGAACTGTTTGTAATTGCACCATCTGCAAAATAACAAGTGATAAAGTCCGATGACCAGGTTACTGCATGTTGACTTTAATGCCTTGTGATGACCAGGTTAAACAGCATCTACAAACAGTTTATTTACTTGTTTTAATAACATTATATCTGTATGCATTTAAATGTATTTAAAGATCATATTTATGTGAAAGTAAGAAATTGAACTGTTTGTAATTGCACCATCTGCAAAATAACAAGTGATAAAGTCCAAGAGTTCCAACTAAAAGGACATACATACTATTTGGACTGTCTTGGGTATCATTAAACAAGGGAGGTAAATTTCATTTCACCAATGTTGCCCATTATGGTCTCATTTTGGCAACTTCCAAACTTGACTGGTAGGGAATTATTGCAGGCAATCCTCAATGAGAAACCCACTGATACCACAGATCAGTTGGGATGCATTCATATAAGTGAATATTTTTACCCTGGCTGGTAATCTGATCTGTACTATGGGAGGATATAAGATTTGGGGACAAATCTCTCCAACAGCTAACATTTGTTTGTCTTTGACAATTGCAATAAAAGAGTGTATTAATAAGAAATTAATATAATTGAAGAATGATTCTCTATCACTTTCAATTGTAGACAAGTGGGGTGGAACTCCTTGTGAAGCAAGTCAACATTCCAGATACAAAAGATGGAGTGGTAAGTAAGTTACCCATAAATTTGATATCCCCAGCACAGACTTATCATAATTAGATACTTTTATGTTTAAACTTGTTTTGTTAACAATATTTTCAAAAAAGTAACAATAGTTATTAGATTGGTGAAAATCTTCTTCTGAGCTCAACTCTTCTTTATTCAAACTGATTGACCAATAATTCACAGGCTACTTGTCACCAAATAGTCCCAGTGCATATAGCAGATTTCGTGACAAGGTCAAGGTCACTGTAATTAATTTTTTTTTCTTTTCTGTCATATTACTTATATTTAATGTTGTGTATAATGATCTTATTAAGTAGGCTTGTGTCTTATGGAAGTAACAAGGCTAGGATTGCTTTCCAGTTCAATGGGGTCAAGGTCATTGTTACTAAAAATATAAATATTTTCTTTTGCATAATTTTTTCAGCCAAATGGGCTTCTTCATTTCTCAAGGAATTTGACCAAACCTTGACAGTTCTGTAAACAATCAGTAATCTGTCCCCATTTTGGGGGTTTGCATGCTCACCATCGCTAAAACTAGATCTATTTATCATTTTCATCAAAAACTCGAATTGGGAAATGATTGTCAGTTTTAATAAGTACATGTATATTCCTTGTCGGAATGGAAGATTAGAATTAATTTTCAAGTAAAAATATTCAAAGTCTCTTTTGCTTAAAACTTTGCTTAAAACAGGTTTTAAATAGGTCAGACAATAGATACAGTTTTCCAATGCTTAACATGTTCGTGTTCTTTTTTTAAGGCCAAAAACCAGCTGTCATATTTACTAATATTTTAGCTGTAATTCATTGTACAGTTGATATGAAAATAGTAATCAGATGTTTTTAATGAAATTGTGAATATTTAAAAATTACATATATAAATATCCATTTTCCACAGTTTGAAGTTAAAAGCATATATGTATAATATTGAATGACATAATGGATTTTCTTTTAGTGCTTGCCAGTGTCAGGGAGACTTATGTTCATAAACTTAAATTGGCAATAGTTTTGACACCTTTTCATATTGAGGATTTGATAATAATAAGAAATTTCATTTTATTTCAGGAATTATACTTATATGACTGTGCCGGAAAAGAAATGTTTGCAGAGTTTGTTGGAACACATGTAAGTACAATCTATGTACAAAAAGATGTGCAATTATCAATCTGGTTTTAGGATAAACAGTTTTCATAACAAAAAGTTTAGTAATGTTATAATCATCATTAGATTGGATGTAATAACTCTGTTTATTCTCTTGCTCTTTGGAATAATTTGAAGACTTTGAAGTCTGCTTGAGATAAGTCACAAGTGTACACCAAATTGTTATCTTACTGAAAAGATGAACAGTACATATATGGCTGTGAAGTAAAAAGTCGAAACTGATTGTGCTTGTTTAAATACATTACAAAAATTCTGGTACTATTTAAAAGATTGCTGTTATTCCTTATAAATTTTGTCTTAATATCTACAATTAGGTGAGTGATATAGAGCCATCATGGCCCTCATGTTTTAATTTCCAGATGCATATGTGCCCCTTTTTTTGTATTTACCAACATCCTATTTTATATATCTGTTTATTCACAGTGGGACCACACCTCTGTTATAGCTATTGTATATGACTGTACATCTGAAACCTCCTTCAACAGCTGTGAGAAATGGCTACATCGTGTCAGAAAAGAAAACCCAGATATTGTTATACCAGGTATTTATAAATGCTATTTTAAAGCTGCTGCTATTTTACATGCCCGTTAAATATGGGTCGTATTATGGGATTACCCATGGCGGTCATGTGAGTGTGTGGTCAGATGGGTTTCAGCGTCCTGATGTTTTTGGGAGCATAACTCCAACAGTGTTACACTATCAAATCTATTGAATTCAAACTTCATAGTGGATAGATCTCATTGTGACAGAGTGCAGTTCACAAGAACCATCACTCTGCACTTCATGATTTAAAGTTATTGCCCTTTGTGTAATTTTCTTGTCCGGAGCAGAACTCTCAGACTATCAAATTTATTGAAATGAAACTTCCTAGATGGATAGATCTCATTGAGACAGAGTGCATTGCACAAGAACCATCACTGTGCGCTTCATGATTTTTGAGTAATTCCCTTTTGTTTAATTTTCTTGTCTGGAGCAAAACTCCAACACTGTAAAAGCTATTGACTTGAAACTTCCTAGGTGGATGGATCTTATTGAGACAGAATGCAGTGCATAAGAACAATCACTCTGCACTCCATGATTTTGGAGTTATTTCTTGTTTAATTTTCTTTTCCGGAGTATAACTCCTATATCAAAGCTATTGACTTGAAACTTGATACATAGATAGGTCTTATTGAGACAAAGTGCATTGCACAAAAACCGTAACCCTGTAATTCATGATTTTGGAGTCATGCCCCTTTGTTTAATTTTCTTGTCCGGAGCATAACTCCTACGTTATCAAAGCTATTGACTTGAAACTTCACAGATTGATAGATCTTATGGAGACAAAGTGCACTGCATGAAAACTGTCACTGTACACTTAGTTCAATTTTTGTACTTGATGTTTATCTGGATAGTATTCCTACATTATCCAAGCAATTGACTTGAAACTTCATATGTGGATAGATGTTATTGAAAAGAAGTGCAGTGCACAAGAACCATTACTCTGCTCTTCTTATTTTTGAGTATTGTCCCCTTTCTACACAAATGCCATTACTCTTGTGTAAATTTTTGTATATTTGATGTTATTCCCCTTTGATTTTTTTTTCAATTACCAAGATTGCAGTCCACAATCCTGCCAGAGTGCATTACAAAAGAATTTTTTTTTGTTATTCAACTTTAATTTCAGTTTTTCTTGCAATATCACAGAGTGCAGTCCAAAACTTTGCCATACTGTATTGCACAAGAGATCACAGCAGTTTGTTTCAAATTGCTCAATTTGGTGGTTCTCTTTTTTTTTTTATGAAAATGGATTTTTATGTACAATTGCAACACACACATTAATGTAGTATTACTAAATAGATTGCTGATGCCAATAATGATGTGCCTTGTCAGCACCTGTTTCTTACCTGGGTTAATAACTGATCAAAAGGCAATCTGTATATGAACCAGTCATGTAATCGGCAGTTGTCCGAAAGAAATAATTTCAAAAGCAATCTGTATTCTTATATAATTTCCAATTTTCGAAATGAAAGAAATGTATTAGTTATCTACTTTGTAGATTGGTTGCTTCATCTACTGTTTATATTCTAATCTTTACTTGATTATGCATAATGGTGTTGTTTTTTCTACAATAACCATAAACCTAAGACCTGCTCACAAGGGGGTAACACTATGCAATTTGAAAAGTAAAGTATCTTTATCTACAATAATAGGAAATATAAGGAAGACCATACAACATAAATTGGCTTCACCAAATGTCAAATTATAAATTTGAAATAATAACTGTAAAAATAGAAAGTTTGTTTGCATTTCATGCTGTTTATCAAAAATGTCCCAACATATAAGTTTTATTTCACTCATTTGCATTGGACCTACTGTTATTTATATAGTAATATTATCTTAGTTTGCTTAGACCTTTTTGTGCTGCAGTTATGAACAAGCAGTATAAAAAAGTTATATCTAAATATCAATCTCAAATATTTGTAACTTCATGCAATGTTAACTAGCCATCAATACTAGGTACTCTGTCAGTAAATAATGTAGAACCTGGTCAGATAGCTCCCAGTAGGTTTTGTAGATCTGGATATACAGTATGTGGCTTAGTACAAACAGTTTGTGCTTTAGAGTGAAGAACCACATTATTTTGTGTGTTGAAAAAATGTTTTTGTGACTGTTGCAGGTGTTGTTATAGCTAACAAGATTGACCTGGACCAACGACGGATCATCAGCCCCAAACATGGCGCAGAGTTTGCTGCATCAAATGGACTCAAATATTTCGAATGTTCAGCAGTAAGTAAACTGACTGGTACTATGCAAATGTTTTTAAAATCAGTCATTGTATTAAGGATCGTGTCTGAAAACTTGAAAAATGTTTTCAGTCAAAAATAGTCCTTGAGGTTTGTTTTTCTTTTCCTTTTTTTTTTTGACATACTAGCCCTAGAAAAATTTCTTATACTTGTGCTTATTTCAAGGACTGCACTATGATTGATTGACCTGGTGTTATAATATTTTAGTATACCTCATGTGTTTATCTCATATATGTTGCTGGCAATATTGTTTAATATTGGATGTCATTGATTTCCTTTAAAAATACAGTAATAAGATTTCCAAACTCAAAGTCAAAAAGTACACATACAATCTAATAGTGTTATAAGAGTCTACCAAATTAGGTATATCCATATCAGTAATATGACCATAACTGTGTTGGTGTTATGTCACAAACAACAAACAAACAAGAATGAAGCTAATGTCATTATCCATCAGCATACTATTGTAGCCTAAGGCAATACAGTTTTATAACTATGGGTAGATCTCATTATATTAATATAAGCCTCAGAATATTGGTAATGTTAATATGGTGTGGTGGTGTCTTAAATCACATGATTTTATTTTTGGAAAGCTTTTATATAATTATTTTGTCCCTGTTTTAAATTTAAGGTTCCTTTTTTTGTTGCAAGTATATTTGTTTTCTGCCAGCACATACCAATGATCAATGTAACATGTAAAGGTGTCAGTATTTCTAGATTTCCTGGGGCATATTTTTTGACAGCTTGTGTGTTGAATGTATCCAAGCAGGAAATGACCTTTGAAAAGGAAGTAAAAATAAAGTGTGTATTTTGTGTGCAGTGTTGTTTTATTGGATCAATATGGTGCTGGAAGAATGCATAGTTCAGATTCCAGAACCCTAATTGCTAAAATTTGTTGTCAAGGTTTAATGTGATAATATATTCAGTTTACATGTTGAGAACACATTACTCCTTTAAATGTTTTAGATCTTATTTGTGAATTTTATTCTTGGACATTATATTTAACGTTAACAAGTCCAACATTTAATTTTTAATACAACATATCTGAAGTTGCTTTGTGTGGTTGTTGATAACTAAGATGATGATGTTTATGTATGTTTATGTATTTACAGAAAGAGATGGAGGGTGTGGATGCACCATTCTATTACCTGGCCAATGAGTTCTACAAGCTGTACCAGGAGCGGGTGGAGGTTTTCAAATCTCTCGGCATGCAGTAACATCATTAATATAGACACTTTGTGTACATTCCGTCCAAGAAATGTTGGTATGCACCCAGAAAATGTATGGGTAGACTGATCAAAGACATACAACTATTTATTTTCATTATCAATAAAAATGTTACAAAACAAATGCTTCTCTCTTTTTGACTCCAGTTTTGAGAATTCAACAAATACAACACCAGAACTTGTGCTTTAATAATATGGCTATTTATTTCTTAGAAATTGAAATCATAAATTACTGACATGTATAATCTATTAGGAAGTCAAATGCCTCTGTCTTCCAATTATTTAATAATCTTAAAAACTATGTAAGAGTAACTGTCATTCTAGTCATTTTATTTTAGTGTTACTTTTCATTTTAAAAGTGTTAATTTCAGCATACAAAGCTGTAAGCTGACCATCATTATGAAAGTTAAATAAACAAAAAATGCAATTTCATTCTACCTATCCTATGAATTATAATGCTAAGGAAAACAGTGTAAGTACCAACTCCAAATGAGCTTACATGTGATAATCCTTTTATTTTTAAACGTGCATTTATGTTGAGTCTCCTATACAACTGACTTTATTGTTATGTTGATAAGGCTGTGATAAGGACAAGAGAAAAAATGGTTGTCTTTAACTAGCTTCAAATTTTGTATCATTAATTTCAACGCAAATGAAAAGTTAAGCAATGTGTTTTATTTATAAAGTTATTTATCCTTTCTAATTATATGATCCTCCTATCTGCATATCAATGATTTCAATCTTAAAAATAACCCCTGTCATGTATGATAGTGTCTTCTTTTAAATTTATTTGGCTACAAATATTTATATAATGACAGTTAAATGTTTTTTTATGACAGTGAAATTGAATTGAAGTGTATATGAGCAGCATCAAGCGGTTTTGGTCTCTATAGCAATAAAATTTCCAGTTTTGCAAAATTCAAATTACTGATTTAAGATATAATTCAAGAAGTATATGACAAATTAGTCATCATAACTATGTATCTAAGAGGTTGTTGGAGTGTGATGTTAAGCCTACCCACACAATAAAATACGGGGTGGGTGGGTTGAGAGATTGTTTTAATTATCATTATTTCCTAAGGGTAGTTTCTCGACTGGTTGGCCTGGTGTCAGGATAATGTGACTGGATGTTGTATCATGCTAGGTGTTCACTCCAAGCTATACTTAGTGAAGGCTGCACTATATCTGCTTCAAGTGGACAATGTTTCTAGGACAGATAACTGAAATACTGTTGGTGGGATGATAAACCCAATTAACAAAATGTTTCACATATACTTCATTTGAGTAAAATGCAACAGTTATTTATTCATTGGAAAAGGCGTTCGTACAATTTTGGCTTACTTGTTAGATAACTGACTTATTCTTGCCTTAATTTCGAATTGCCGTCTGTTCATTATAGAAATTGTTATCAAGTTTGTTGCTATCATTGCAACTGTGATAATACAAATTGAAGGTGTACTCTTTTTTTTTTTTAACTATCAATCCAACAAAAAAAATACATTTCCTTCCATTGGTCTTATTTCTTGTGATTCGAACATGGTGTTTGTTGAATAGATATTGATCAGTATTGGTAAAACTTAATAATTATACCATTGTAGACTGGTCTGCTTCTATAAACACTGAATGGCTAAACCATGTTGGGTTATGCTATAAAAACAACATGAATGATGTGTAGAAATATCAAAAGATTGGTCCAGTGATTATAGATACTTGTCCTTGTGATAATCATTTGCTGGTTCAAATACCAGAAATTTAATTTTTAAAGATAAAAACAAACATAACTACTCTGTATATTCAATGTAACTTCCTAACATCATGTTGATGACTATAGTTCAGCTTACTGTAAGCAGCTATACAAAGACTACATTTGAAATGTTACCAAATTCAAACATATATTTGTCACTTAGTAAAAAATCTTTAACACAATGACTGTTATACAAAGAAAAATTTAAAAATAAATCTGAAGAAAGTCTTTTATCAATTAATGTTTTTTCATGGATTTTAACTTATAAAAGGTTAATTTCCTCTTTCTGGAGTTTGAACCAGTGATATTAACTATTGATAATTCAATTCTTGTTGCTTTTATTCATTAGACCGTGATTTTTATTGATAGCATAATATTAGTACATGTACTACGAAAAGATACATGTCAGTATAATACATCTGCTTTATTCCCATTTGGATAAATGCAATGAATCATGGATGGTCAAAATATTGGCCAGCACATAAATAACGTTATTTAGCTAGACCAGTTTGATCAAAGATATTTATGTGAAAATAGTTGTACAGGATAGTTTATATAGTATAGATGTATGTGTAGTATCTGATCTAAGTGTGAATAGTTCTTTGGTTGGAGATTGACAAACTTATATCATAATTGTTTTTGTTTTGTTCTAAAAAGCTCACACTCCAAATTTTGGGCAAATAGCCTTTTTCAATAGTTTAATAAGCAAAAAGCCTTGATTTGAAAAAGGCATTTCGCCAAAATTTGAGTGTGAGCGCTTTTAGAAAATAATATTCTACAGTTCCCCTATGGAACAATTTATAACATTATTGTATACATTTATTGTGTACATTCATAAATTATTACTTTTGTTCTGGTTTTCTGTTTTCCAGAATATCTATCAATCAATTAATTAAATTGATGTTTTGCCACGTAATTTATATGTATGAAAATATGTTGTTACTCTATCAGTACGCGAGGTTAAAAAAAGAAAGACGTCCGTCCAAGTCGGGTGGGGAAGCGGATGGAAATATATCGATAAATCACACGGTAGTGTAGATTTTTTAACGCACCGGTTCGTGTCGTGTCAATCAAAATGGCTGCCGAAAGTGGCATGTGTAGCGGTGAACAACAAGATATGACAGAAATAGGAGAAGAAACAAAGTCAACAAGTATTTTTACAGTAGAAGGTAATGAACCACGTTTCATTTAATTCGTTTCATAATGTGTTATTAGTAAATATTTGGACAAAACGTTTAATAGTGAATGTTTGGCACTTTTCATTTCCATATGTCTACTGTACACCATTGGCATTATTTTTACTCCTCTATTTATGTATATACTGGGCTTATTTATGTAATTGGTGCCTAAAGGCAATGGTGTTTTTGTATGCATATGGAAAACTTTTAAGTACACACGTTTTTTATCCGTTCATTCAGAAACAACCCGCAGAATTCCCTTGTTGATTTTGCGGTAAACATTGAATTTAAATATTAAGTGTTCATTTATTTTTTAAATTTTTGTTTGAAAAAAAAAAAGAAAAAAAAGAAATCACACAAATTGTGATTACAAACAATTAGCAAGTTTGTCATCATGTTGAGTTAAAAATTGTAACAGGAATCTGTTGCAGAGTTTCCTCTATTATGTGTTTTATGGGTTTAGCATGGACCACTGTATTATCGTCATACTTGTTTGATTATCTATGATGTGTATGCATTACAATATAAACTTATAAACTTTGAATTTGTAAAGGAACAACTAACCTCTAAACCAAAAATTTACCATAAAATCAAATAATTTTTAGAAATCTACGTCAAAGCCATTCTGTGTTGATTTGCATGTTGAAATATTCAGGAATACGTCGGTAATAGAGATGCGTCGATAAGAGTTCGAGTATATGTGGCAATACCTCTCTGTCATAATTATTGATAAAGAATGACGAATCAGGGTCAAAAAGGCTCAAAAGTGAAAAGGCCCAATACCAAAGTGGCACAGGAGCGAAACGGCCATACCACAAAGGCCTTATATCATTGTTGATAAATTTTATTCACAACAGGTTTATCATATGTTAATTTAAACAGCATTCCTATCATCTTAATTGCCTTCAATTGCTTGTTTCTATCACCGTAATTAAGAGATATGTGGATTCGCTAAACAATAATAGATTTTATAGTATACAGAATGACCAATATATGCTACTTGAACAAATCAATAACATATATGTACATATTATAACACACATATGGGCCTTTTTGATGCCATATTTGTGGGCCACTCCAGTACCCTTAAAATGTGGGGCTTTTTGGTCCGGTCCGTTTCAGATTTGGGCCTTTATGACCATCACCAAGAAATACCCCAGAGAAATATCTGTGTAAAAACACATGCATCTGCTTAGACAAAAAAAAATCCCCATGACCGTTATGCTTAGACAATGTAAAAAAATTCACATGACCGGTACTTGAGCCTACACTGGGTGGGTCTGATAAGTTACAAGTTAGCAACTCTATCCAATGACTATTGGTCTTTGCTGAATATATGTTTTTTTCTTTTAGAAGTGATTAAATGGGTAAAAGATAATTTGATGACATTGTTAAATACTTAACTGGTATATTTTTTATGTGTTTCTTAAAAATTTCAGTGTTACAGATAATAAAAGACGCACAGCAGCAACATGGTCTCCGTCATGGTGACTTTCAGCGTTACAGGTAACTCACCAAACTCATTTTGCTACAAGTTTAAACTTAAGATGCTCAAGTGCAGTGCATTGGTTATAGATGTTTTTGTGTTTTTAATTCTGCAATACAATTTTACTGTGATCAATTATGGTAGCATGGAAGCATTTTGAAACTAAATGAAATTGGAATCTTACGCTTAAGATTATTGAAAGTAAGTTTGCCACTGAATTTGTATCTAATTGCTTTAGCTTGTTTGTTTTTAAAAGTTGCAAGGCCATGAAAGTTGTCCTTATGACCACTTCCTGCTAGTACTTGTTAAATAGAATAACAGAACCACCACAGATGACCTAACAGATCTCATATGTAAGATTTTGCCGAAACTGGAAACTAAACCAGGATGGTAATTTTAATAAACCTGAAAAGTTTTTGTCCATAAGTCTTTACTAATAAAATTGTTCCTTGTATTTGAAATTGCTGTCTAAAGAAAATATTTCTTGTTTTAAGGGGATATTGCTCAAGACGAATTAAGAGAATTCGTAAATCACTGCATTTTCCACAAGGAGATAAGAAGAGAGTAAATCCTAAGAAAATCAACATAGAAAACATCACTGATGTCAGGTTTGTTTTATCTTTGGTTTTGCTTTTATAATACTATTGTCATAAATGGCTTAAAAAGGGATCTCCAACATAGACAATATACACATGTTAAATCAAGTTTAAAAGTTTACATATCTTTTTTAATGTTTAACTGGTTCTGCATGACTGAAAGTGTTTCTTTGTGTGTTATATCACAGCATTTCATTTAACTTGACTAAATTTTAACATAGGTTTAAAAAAGGTCTGGTTGGCTCAGCAAAAGATAAGTAAAAGCCTGGCCTGCTAAGCAAAAAGTACTTTCAGATAAATTTCTCTCTCTTTCATTTCCAGATATTTACACTTGCCCTTGTTTAGTGCAGAGCGGGCTTGGGCATATGCTATGCAGTTAAAATCAGAGTCCAACACTGAACCACGGAAAAAATTCTACATGGTCTCTAGACTGAGAAAAGCTGTAGTTTACTCAGAAGAACTGTTTTCTCTATGTGAACATGAAAAATGTGATGCTAGAACTAAATTGGAAAGTCAGGTAAGATGGTCATCTTTTGCATCTGATCTGTGGCACATGAGACAGGATTTGCAGCCTCGTTGAATAGTCATTGTTATTATTGATGTTATTATTGTAGTTGTTAATTGAAAGCATTTTATGAAGCATTTATTTCTTGTTCTAGTTTCCAGTAAAGTGACTGTGAGCATTTATTTGTGCTTGTGGTCAGTCTAATTAAACAACACTAATGCCACATAGATGTCTAATGCTAAGTTAAGTTAGATATGTCATCTGACACATATGGTACTTAGATGTTGGAGATTTTTTTTTCATTTATTGGGTAAGTTTATCTTCTGATTACTTCTTAATTGGAAGCAGATTTTTAACACTAGTATATTTAATTTATATTTCTTATAGAGTAAATAACAGGGAAGATTTCTATTGTAAATAGATATTTGCGTTTTGTATATAATACAAATATGATTTTTTTTATAATACAGGCATATAGACAGTTTATAAGGGGAAGTTTAGCATTTGAGCAAGAGGAGTGGGCAACTGCAATGGAATGTTTCAGTAAAGCTAAGTAAGTGGCTTTTGTATAATCATACATTCTGTTATGTACCCCTCGAAGAATCAGATTATAGATTATAGAAAACACTTTTGACATGTGAAAATGTAGGCAGATGAAAGACTCTGTTGTTGTATGCATGCATTTTTGTTGAGAGTGATCTATTATATGAGGAGCGGAACTGTCCAGTGGTGTGACGCACAACTCTGGATCACAGGATCTGTGCTTCGAACCCCACTGCTATTTCCTTGAGCAAGAAATTTACCTCAAATTGTTCCACTCCACCCAGATGTATAAATGGGTACCTGCGAGGGTTGTTTGGGTCAATAATATCACTTCCTAGTGCCTATGTCAGCTGCCATTGTACTGGGTTTATGAATACATCCTATGACCAGGGGTTAAACTGTAAAGTCTGCTGAGCGAGCACTAGCTTGAAAGTAGACTATTACTTGGTATTACCTGGTATAATGTATTTGATGTCTACTGTTGGACCATAATACCAGAGTGACAGTATACCCTTTTCCCAGTTAAAAACATCACAAATGTTGTTGTAATATCCAAAATTATATTTTGGTAACAGGTACAGGAAGCGTTGGATAGTCTTCAAACACAATGTTTTTTATGTGAAATTCTTATCTCAAAGATAAAAGTTATTGTCCTTTTTTGGAAAACTCCTGTGTCTTTGGCTGTCTCTGATCATTTCTTGGGAAGCAGATGTAGCATAGCAGCAGATGTAGCATTGCCTTCATGGTGATAGCATTTTATGGAAGAATCATATAACAGTACATATGTATTCATAGTGAGAAATGACTGGTAGTGGTGGCAGAAATGGCAGAAACATAAAGTTTCCTGAATGAAATTTATCTTACACTGTGAAAAACCATTGAATTTTTGTAATACCACATACATATCATGACATGAAAATATTTTGGAATTTTCTTGAAAACTATATTATCAGGTGGCAATTATATGCCACCAATACTTATCAAAATAAAATTCTTACTACAAGTAACTGGCATATTGTAATCTTTTGACCAGAACCATCTATGAGAACTTAGCCAAAGCTTTGAGTGAGGAACAGCAGACCTTGTACCTGCAGAAGGTAGCTGAGGTTGAGCCCAACCTGCGCTACTGTGCCTACAACATTGGCGATCAGAATGCCATCCAAGACCTTATACAGTTGAGACAGAAAGCTGGTGGAGATAGCTTGATATCTGGCGAGCTCGATGTAAGTCTTAAGTCGTGGTCAAGCAATATTTTCCAAATCTTTATCTTTAGTCAATACTTATAAATTGAATGTAAGCATGCCTTTGAAACATGCTATTACATTTTTATTGTGAATTCTCTTCATGCATTTATGTCTAAATTCATTAATTGAAACTAATATGACAAAGGTGACATTTTCTCTTAAATGTAATGTTAATTAAATGTTTTGATATTTCAAACTGTGCAATTACAATAACATACATTGGTTTTAACACTTTCTATGCCAAATAACAGGTAAATCTTATTTTTGAGTGCCAATTTATTTATTTATTATGTTGTAAATATAACGAGCATAATACCTGGTACTCAAAAATACTGTTGTTGGCCAACTATGAACAGCGTGTAGTGGCTTAAGAGTTAATGTTCTCATGACTAGGGGTGTAACGATATACCGTAAGGCGGTATACTGTGGTTCTATATTTACGGTTCGGTTCACAGTTCACTTTTCAAGAATTACAGTACGAACCGTGCGTTACAGTTAAGTTAAAAATCCTACAATGTCCTCCAATTCACATCCAATCGTTGTTGAGTCAGTAGTGGACTGCTATTTCACAAAGCGACAAATTGATCAAGATATAGCACTTTTATGACAATGTTTGCAGTGATGTAAGCATTCTTGTTTTCAAGAGTAGCTGATCATTCAGAACAGAGTTTGTCATTCTTAATTCTAATTTATATCATAAGAAAGTTAAATTGATGAGCTATATAGTATATCTTGGATCGGTAAGGCACATTGGGTAAAGCTAATAAGTATTCAAAATGGCGTCTGTCGAACACTTGTAATCTCTGTTTAAGAAAGCAATTAAGATTGATATAGTCGGACAATATATAATGCAAAAAGAAATCCGTTGTAGATTTTGGCATGATTGATAACATCTTTGGCTCTTGAGACTTCGGCTGATCTACTGAATTGCAGTTATTATGAAGTTTTGAAGCGATGACGAGAAAACACCAAAATTAGCGTTTAATCTTTTTTTAAATTTTTCTGAAAGAATACTACAAAAAATTTCTCATTCTATTTTTAGTTATATATCTTATAAGTTTTCAGAAGAAACTATCTTCCAGTATTTGTTTTGACTTTTTTGCCCGACAAATTATCACATCAAACTGTCTCCATCTCCTAATCAATCAAAATAGATTCCTAGTTATCTTGATAGTCAGAGCAAAATAAGTGCCTCAGCCAATATATATTCAGCATAATTCATTTACTAAGACTAATAACACACTGCTTGCTGTTTTTGTTAAGGAAAAGTTAAACACACGCACCATTCAGAACATGGCTGTCCGAATATATGTACACTTTCCGGAAATTTGTCGAACTACAATTTGACAAATATGTTGGTACACTCAGTATAAATTTGATGTGACTAATTAAAAAAGGGTATGCTTTGTACATACATGAGCAGGCTAATAATAATGGAGCAAAATGTCTTTGACCTGACTTAGAGAGAAACTTGTGATATTCTGAATCATACGTTGACATTCTAAAAGTAGTTATAATTGTGGTAAATATTTATTTGAACAGTACTTTCCTGTAGATATACTATTTAGGTACATGTTATACCTATTATTAAGCATACATGTTCACAGTAATAGGCAAACAAGGAATAATGTCATATTTTATCTTAAGCAGCAAACTAGTTTAAAGAAGTAAAATTTAGGCTGCCCCTTGGTTGGCTGCGTAATACAAGTGTGACTGTAGTTAGAATATGTTTAAGGTGTTGCTAGTATTATTTTAGATAGGTGAAGAAATTATCATTTCGGAGGGGAAGACATTATGACATTATACATTTAAAAAAAAATGATATTTAATGCATTGTTTTTATTTGCTTATCTTATGATATAAAATAATAAAACCAAGACCTTCTGACAAAATTTCCTAGGTGATGATGAAAATGAAAGCATGAGAAATATGAAATCATGAGCACAATTGATGGCATCAATACAGATCGCTTTTTTTTTTAAAAAAGCAGATTAATATCGGAATGCTCTTGCGTCATCAATAGGACATAAATGTTTTGATACCAGGGAACAAATTTCCTGCTGATAAGTATTATTTAATCATTTATATACTATCAATGCCATAATTTTTTAATGTTATAGGAAACAGTCTCGTTTGTGAAAACTTGACCAATCTAAACACCATGTTATAGTAGAGGGACTGTATATATTATACTACTGGCAATAGTTGATTAATTTGTAAACAGAGGAAAAACAATAATACACATTTTCATGTGTGTTCTGATAAAATATATCAAATATTGATCATTTATTTATTGAGACACACATCATATTGATGATTCTAACCGATATGGAGCCCTTGTAACAACCTGTTGCCATTATATCTCCGATGGTTAATACAAATCATTAACTACTTACTAGCTGACTGTGTTGACAATTCATATTGTAATTAAGCTTTGTTTTTTGATAGTGTACCAAACTGTTATATTTTTATTTGTGATAGACATTCACAATTTACTATAAAGATGAGGAAAAAATATCCGAAGCTATATTAATTTATATTTTTTAAGACCTAAGATTTTAAAGTTATAGCTTATTCTAATAGATCAATAATAATGTGGATAAACTTTTATATCATACACTCTGATTATTGACTTATAGACTTACAGGTTCTTAGCTTCAGTAAATAGCCATGCCAACATATTTTTTAGTATAAGTCATGGTGTAATAGTGTACCTATGTGATAAGCAAAACAGTATCATCAGTACCAAAATATTATGTATCTCGATACATATTGTATCATGTGGTATGTACATGTGTGCGGGTAATTTGCAGCGTATCGTTACACCCCTACTCATGACCCTCTTGTTGGTGTTTGTTAACCTTACAAGTTAAGGTCTTTTTCTATAAAATGTAAAAGATAATTACATGTAGTTCGAAATTGGACAACTTGTTAACTATCAAATGCAGAACCCATGTCAAAAGGACAGATAACTCTAATAAATCTCTAATAAATCTAACTAAATAAATTAATTTTGGCAAAGTTGTGCCCTTTTTTTATTAGCATTTTCATTATACTATCCAGCACTGGAAAAAAGTGGGATCTTTTTCAAGAGACAGCTCTTGCTGTGTTTGCAATGTAGAACAAAAAATGTCTGAAGAATGGTTGTGAACATTTGAATGAATGTTTCATCATTGTGATCTCACTTGTCTAGGCACTGTTGTCACAAACACGAGAGAAGCAGGCTGCAACATTGTCTGAGGTGACCTGGCGGAGTCGTACAGTGCCAGTGAAGAATGAGACGGTGCGCTTGTTTCTCTTGAATCAGAAGGAGAGCCTGGAGGAGGTGGAGGCGACTGAAGGCCTTGACAACAAAATCTCCATATATGAGAGCATAATGAAGCAGTGTATAGATGCACAACAAGTGTTGAGAGACACACTAACAGAAGACCAGGTAATAATTGTTAACTTTTGTGTTCTACTGAAGATTCATTTGTGCTTGTAAATGAACAAGCTAACAGTTTATAATATTGCCATCTGATCATTGATTTTTGATACATTGAATATACAGCATTTTTTGTTTGTATGAGAGACAAAATAACTTGCCGTATAATTTATTAACTCACCATCTGTATTTACCTTACTGGGAGTAAACCAGGCTTGTTTATATTTTGAGATTCATTGGCCATTTCAAACTGAAATATTTAAAGTTAATTCTTATTCTCTTGTTAAAATACTTAAAAAATATTTCAGAATTTCAAACTTGCTCAGCGTGGTCAGCCCCTTGATGGCAAGGTGTCCAATCAGCATTATTTGCATAGTTACCTGTCATACATCAAACTCAGTAGCACAGTAGAACGTAACCTGTTGCTCATAGACAACATGAAGAAGTACCTGCCTGGTGGTCTAGTGGAAGAAGGCAGAAAAATCACCAAACCACAGGACCTGGTCAGGCTCTATGATATTATAATACAGGTAAGACTTTTTACAGGTAATATATTATTATTATTTATTTTAGACATGGCAAGGTTACACGTTGCTAAATACCAGGCCTGGTAGTGCAATCAGTAGAGCGTTGACTGCAGATATGGGAGGCCCATAGTTTGATCCTGGGCAGCAACATACCAGTCATTAAACGTAGTATTAGGTAACTCCATTGCTAACACACAAGCAACTATAAGGGTAATTCCACATCTGGTTGGCCTGGTGTCAGCATAATTTGACTAGGGTGTGACATCATGCCAGGTGTTCACAACATGCTGTTGACAGTAAAGGCAGCACTATATCTTCTTTAAATGGATACCATCTTCAAAAAAATTGCAGTACTGTCTGGTGGAATGATAAACCCAACAAACAAGTAAACTCCTAGGCTGTTACTTGTGTAACATGAATTTTGGGAAAACATTTTGCAAAGAAACAATTTTAATCAAACATTAATAACAAAGTTGATATTCACAATGTCATGATGGAAAGTTACGGTCAGAAGAATTATAGTCTTATATGAAAGTATGAAACTCATGATGTTTATCACTGTTCATTAAAATATGTATTGGCAGTGATTTTTGCAGTGTTATATGGAAAGTACAAGAGAATCATGAATGAAAAATATGTAGAAAATTGACCTTAACTGTCTGTTAGTTGGTAAGATAATAGTGATCAAGTTGTATATTTCAGGAATATAACACAACTTCTTAGTGACATATAAAACAGTACACATTTGAATACATACCCATCAGTTACATGCATAAATCGAAATGTCTAGAGTAAGTTAATCATAGTTAATTGGACAAGCTGATCGCTTCAACATTGTGACTTTATCAAGATGGGGAAGGGGTGATGGGGTAGTGACTGCCAGAGGAAAAAAAATACTACAGTCTACTGAGTTAAACAAAGTTTGAAAATATATTAAGCAAAAATGGTCATTTAATGATATCTATTTTTAAGTTTTGTGCATTTTTAGTTCACCTGAGCACAACGTGCTCAAGGGGAGCTTTCGTGATACTGCTTCGTCTGGCGTTCGTCGTCAACAATTTAGCTTGTGAACACGCTAGAGGCCACAGTTTTTATCCAATCTTCATCAAACTTGGTCAGAATGTTAGTCTGCATAAAATCTTGGATGAGTTCATTATTGGGTCACCTGGTGTCAGAAAGTAGGTCACTTGGTCAAATTTTAGAAAAAACTTGTGAACACACTAGAGACAACATTTATAGCTCAATCTTCACCAAACTTGTTCAGAATGTTTGTCTGCATGAAATTTTGGATGAATTCATAACTGGGTCACGTGGGGTCAAAAAGTAGGTCACTAGGACAAATCTTTAAAAAAAAGCTTGTGAACACACTAGAGGCCCCATTTATGGCCCAATCTTCACCAAACTTGGACAGCATGTTTGCCACTATGAAATCTTACATATGCTGTGAAGTGAGTCATGTGGATTCATTGGGTTACTTGGTAAAATTCTAGAAAATGTTATCAACCCAGTGGCGACAGTAATGGTCCAGTCTTCACAAAAGATTTTTAACGTAAATAACTCTTAATTACTTGATGCCATATTTGAGCCTGCTAAAAGCCTGTGTCATCTTGTGAGCGATTAAGGGCCAGCATGGCCCTCTTGTTATGAGATGAGCTTGATAGAAGATTGCTTTCAGGAAACGCATGTGGTATTCCCTTATCAGGTTAACCCATTACATCTTGACATTTCTCTGCATCTATACATACTGGTTTATTCTTTTTTGATTTACAAAATAACTTAACAACACATTTTACTTTTATGTATTGTGAGTAAATTAACTGGTTACGAAATTCATAACCAGTAAGCCTAGATAGGAAGAGGTTAACAAATAAACTGTTGCCATCCATAGCTCTTTCAAATGTCGCACATACAATAGGGTAAATGTGGCAACTTACAGGTATAATTGTTGGAGAAATGCAAATATTTCAGTGGAAAACATGCACTAATGGTCAGCTGCAGGGGGGTGGGGGTATGTCTCCATAACACTTCCTATACTTGCATTAAAATTGTCACAATCTAAAAAAAGGATAATAAACTCAATATTTCATTGTAAGAAAAAAATATACTAACCTTACAAAAGTAGTTGTAATATCACAGTGTCTGATATTTACATATCTGAGTGGTGTAAGCCATGATGAAGCTAACTTCTTCCTTTTATGTATGATAAAAGAATTGTAATATTTGTTTTGCTTGGCACATCAAACTGTATGTTCAGGATTGAAGACGTTAAGATTACTGTTTGTTTCTAGAACCTGAGTGAGATTCCTAACCTACATGGTGTGGAGGAGGATGAACCTCTACAAGAAGAGATGGCCACCAGGGCACTTGGCTTCAAGGCCTTAAGGTAACTGGCTTCAGCAACCATTTACCTTTCAGCTTTACTGTGCATCATCACATTTTATTTCTGTAATAATTTAATAAATACTTATTTCTTTATCTCTATTGTTCACGTGGAATCATCTTGCTTTTTTTTTTTTTCGATATCGTTAACTGGGAATCATCTTGCTTCACTTATTTTGTAAATATTTTTAAAATGATACTTGGTTTATGGTATTTATATTAATGCATTAACATTAAAATTATTTTATTTGTATGAAATACGTTTAATGTGTTTACTTCTTTAATGATAATATACTAGTCTATTTATTCACTGGTATGAATTCCAAAGTTTAAAGCAATAACAAATGATACCTCTTATACATATAGAAGAGATGATTACTATGATTGGGTCGCTTTTGTTTGACAGCAAATACTATTAATGGAAGAGTATGATTGTCCTAAAATGCTGTTCTTTAACATAAGACATATTTAAGTATATGTGTTTATTTTGCCAGGTGCTTCTATGTTGCCCAGTCATTTGCTGGTGCTAAAAGATGGCGGGAAGCTATAGGTTTATATACCCGTGTTATAGACTACGCAAATAAAGCCATAAAAGGTTACAAACGACTTCCACAGGATCCAATGTTCAAGGTAAGACTTAAAGGCATTCTTTCTATGGTCAACATTTTACATATTAAGAGTGCACATCATCATCGATGAACTGTTTATCATGTAGGTTTTAAGAAACTTTGTCATCTTGCTCATGTTTTCTTTTCAATATACTTTTGTTTATTATTTTATTTCTAGACTACATGTGTTATGGCAAAATAACATTTTAGTTGGTGGCACCTGTGGTGAAGTGGTATACTTGCCGACTGCTCAGCCTCTCAAAGTTTGGGGGCGAAACACTTCCAGCTGACCTCAGTGTGCTGGTGGTTCTACCCAGACATTTGTTCCATCCACCAAAATAGAAGTTGCTTAAATTACCATAATTGGTTTTTGAGTGTATAAAAAACAAACACTTGTGCTGTTTCTTAATACCAGTTAGGAATCTTTTTGTAAATATAACAACGTTTAAGATGATTTTCAGGTAAATTGTGTGGAATGTGTAATGTTAACATTTTTGTTCATTCTTAATGTCGTGTTTTTGTTATAGAATGAGGTGAAGAGCTTGGAGCAGCTGACGAAGGATGCTGACAGTCAGAAGTATTCGTGCCATGCATCCAGTATCGTGGACACAGAGGGCATTACTGACCAGATGACAGACCTCTCCATCACCAACAACAAGGTAAACATGTGCCTAGGTCACACATGTCTGGCTAGATTTTTTTTTCATCTAAAAGTCATACAGTACTGCACTTAACTTTAGGTATTTTTAATATCTTGACTTTCAATACTCCACAAAGTCTGTGACCAAACCATTTGTAAAATGCTTCATTGTTTGCTTGATATTTGTTATAGTGAAATTCCTATGATATTAACCAAGCTTTCAAAACTCGTAATAATAATGGTAACTGTATTTGGGTTTTAAGTGGTTTCCATTAAATATTAATCAGGATTGAGATTCTTAGTTCCAGTTTTTGTATGCAGAAGAGGTCTGGCATTGATTTTATGTGAACTTTGATTATGGTTAATGTTTATTTTACTATCACTAGACATTTGTTTTATTGTTTCTAATAAAAACCTATTTTTAGCAACTGTGAACAAGTGCTTTTCATCAAACTTGGTCAGAATGTTTGTCTACATGAAATCTTGGATGAGTTTGTTATTGGGTCACCGTGGGGTCAAAAAGTAGGTCACTAGGTCATATCTTAGTAAAAGCATGTGAACACACTAGGGACCACATCTGTAGCCCAATCTTCACCAAACTTGGTCAGAATGTTTGTCTGCATGAAATCGTGGATGAGTTCCTAACTGGGTCAAGTAGGGTCAAAAAGTAGGTCACTAGCAAACCTGTTTACTTCTATGGATTATCCGTATTTCCTATGGATTCGCGGCAAAAACTATGCACTACGGATGAATAGCGAAAATTATACGGAAATCTGTCATTTTTGGCAATTACGACCCTTTTCCATTGATTATGTCCCTTTCTGTTAAATTAATCTCATTCCGCTTAATAGTTGCTCGATCTGTGTTATCTGGATGCTTATAAAACATCAGCAAAGAAACAAGTGTCTCTCCTCATGTTATTGATAATCGGAATGTTCTGCGTTTACGGTGTTCTCTCCGTGTTTATCAGTTGTCCAAGAGTTGTGAAAATGATGCAACATGAAAGAACTGTGGCCCTGCCTTATACCCTCTCGGAAAGGTGACTGTTATGGACACTGCACCGTGTGTGTTGGTGACTTCAGTTGCGTGCATGCCGGAAAGAATGACTGCAAGAGACATGTTGATAGCAAACAGCACAAGGACTACAAGATGCTAAAATCAAGGCAAAAGACTATAACCACTTATATTCCTCCAGCAGCTAGTGCAACATAAAAACAAATACAAGTCACCAATGCAGAGGTTCTCATGTCCCAGTTTATAGGCCAGTCGAATTTGTCATTATCAACTGCTGACACAAGGACGAAACTAATAAAAAAGAATGTGTCCAGACTCCAAAATAGCAAGAGTTATAATTGTATTGCTGTGGCATTTTTATTTATCATTTTAGTAAAATTTTACATAATTATCACTTTGATTTACATAGTTTATGAAGATCAAGATTGTTTTGTTGGTTTGCATTAATTAATAATTAAGAACCAAAGAAAAATAGCACCACAGACTACATTACCATGGGTGTAACATATACATAATTCTTACTTGTCCTCATTTTCATTTCATAACCTTAGAATGGTCAAACTAAGAATGAGAAAAGACCCGTTTCTCCTTAAATAGTTAAACATCTACTTGCCTTGCCTTGCACAAACTTTCACTTGCAATGGCAAGCTGGCAAGTAGAATTTTACACCCCTGCATACATTTTAAATCTTGGATTTTTTGTGAGATCACCCACTCACAAATTATATGTGTTGTTCTTGAGCTATACTTTCAAAGTGTATGAGGAGATCCTAACATTTCTTCAGGGAGAAGATTCATACCCTCAGGAGGTCACTATAGAAGGCACTCAGAAATCTTCTGATTAGGTTTGTCAGGCCATCTGCCATTGCTAATAAACCACTAGATGACGTTGACTACCATGTTAAGTACAATATCAAGCCAAACTCTATCTGGGTCTATATCCAAAAAGAAACTGCCTTTGAAGGAGCCACTTCTTCAGCTTGCAGAAGTTGCGGACGTTGCACTACAACAGTCAGCAATGCCAACCAGTCTGTTGTATTTCATTGAGAGATTCCCTTGCCTTCTACCAAAGGATACTACAAAGGACAGAGTGATTGAAACAGTTTGCTGCCTACAAGTCAACTAACCTGAAAACTGCTGTTGGTGAGAAAGTGTTGAAAGATAGGATGAATAAACAGTGGAAAACAAATTGGTCTCCTGACTGATAAAAACAGTAACACTTTGTTTCACTGAGTTATCAGAGGTTATGCTGGCAGTTTTGACCATTCCACACAGTAGTACCCATTGTAAGCGAGTATTTTCAACTATCGGTAAGAACAGAACTGATCAGGAGGAGCAGTCTTAATGATGACACTCTGCAAACACTTCTTACCTTGAAGTTCCATGCTAGGAAACTTCCTTGACAAAGAGTACATGTTCCCAACAGTTGACAAAACTGAAGAGTGCTTACTACAGTATCTCTTTCTGAGTTAAACTTTCCATGTAGACTACAGATTGAAGTGAAGGATTGTAGTTAACCTTAATGATCTGTCTTTTAGTCAGTTTACTAAGGGATGTGAAATAGAACAGTTTACATCTCAAGTGAATACTGCTGATGTGATGCATTATGATTTTTTTTCTACTTGAGTTTCCAGTCACTATAAAGTGTTTTCTGGTCTGTTATTTGAATGATAAATAACAAGCTTTGATATTAAACTCTAAAAGCTTTTGTCATAGTGTTTGTTGCGCTGGGTCAAATCTTATTAAAAGCTTGTAAACATGCTAGAGGTCATATTAATAGGCCAATAACTCTTAATTACTTGATGCCAGATTTGAGCCTACTAAAAGCCTGTGTCATCAGGTGAGCGATTAAGGGCCATCATGGCCCTCTTGTTTCAATGTTGTTGTTGTTGTCTTTTCAATTTATAACTGATTTTGTGTTGTAACCATTATTATTTCTATTTTCAGCCTTTGCTGGATCGTCTAGAGCATTATTATGAAGACCAATCCCTCTTGACAAAGAAGACGAGACTTGTTACCTTCCCACCGGATTTCAAACCCATCCCTTGTCGACCGTTGTTCTTTGACCTGGCGTTGAACCATGTTGAGATGCCTTCGCTAGACCATAAACTGGAGCAGAAGAAGGCAGGCGGTGGACTCACTGGCATGGTTAAGGGCTGGCTGTGGGGTGGCAAGAAATGATAGTTGCTTCTGTTATCCATGGCATCGATCAGCCTATAGCATGTGTCACCTGAGGCAACACAGATATACTTCACTGAAGAAACTTTTTTACTAATATCTGGCCATACCATTTTTTGTCATTTCTTTTTACAAACGTAAAAGCAACCATGTATGGTTTTAGGCAATAAAAGGAATATTTGTAAAGTAAAACAATAAGAGACAAAATTAGTTCGAAATATACTGTATGTGTAAACGGATGAAACACTTGTTTGCCGGATTACCAAACTGATTCTATTTTATCGAGAATAGTATGCAAATTAAGCAGGGTGGGGTATGGGGGTTGAGATTTCCTACCTTGTTACTGTATAAGAAAGATCATTAAGACATTAAAACATTGTGTTCATGAACAGTCATAGGTCTTGAGATGCAGTAACAGATCTCACCTTATTCATAAGACAAAGGTATAACCAGTAGAAAACTAGTCAAGATGTCTTTGACTTGCTATTCACAGCAAACATTATTCTGAGTGTTGTTTTGGTATTGCTTCAGATTTGTGAAATCATAACATATTTATAGATTACAATTTTTGAATTTAAGATTTTTATGTCTGTATAATACTGTGTAAAGTAACACATGTATGAAGTTCTTGTCCATATTGGGACTTAACATGAGTGCAGCTATTCAGTCACTCCTATCATGGAATGGGAATTGACCTGCACTGTTAGTAATAAGAAACAGTTTTTTTAATCAAATGTAATGACTACTAATTTTCTGCTCCTGTTGTTTATGTTGGTGTTTCTATTAATTTATTTCTGGATAATATTTAAAAATATTTCAGTATTTCTCGATAAACAAAATTGTCTGGCAAATTGCAGTGACTAGTTTATTTTAAAACTTGCACTGCTTTTCTGTAACTGCAATCCAGTTCCAAAAGAGTCAGTTTGCATATGTAAGTGTGTTTGTAATGTATCGAGAGATGATCATACGTAACTGCCAGTCTGAAAATCTTACTGATTGTTGTTCTGTGCTTATTAAAAAAAAAAGTATCATGACATGGAAGAAAGGTGCCTTATTGACAAAAATGTTGACTTAGGTGTTCTTATACTTTTATTAGAAAAGAATCGCTTAAGCTGTAAGAAAATGCATCTTTTGTAGCAAAAACATACAGTTGGCACTTTTTGTTATCAAAATAACCAGCCTCTTATAAATTTGTTTTATCGAAATGCAAATATGAATATTGTCAGTGATAAAAATACTCTGGCTAGATTTCCAAAGCAATATTATTTTTCTCTTGTTGTTCTAGATGTGTTGTCAGAGTAGTAATTATCACTAAAAACTGCAATTATATTTTTTAATACACTATGCACTTTAAAAGGTGTTAAAATTAATTAATGTCAAATGGGACATCTTTTCCAGCACCTTTTCTAGATGACATCAGTGTCAACAAGGCATATTTCTGCATGGTGTGACACTAATGCATTCTCTGTAAACAAATTCACCCTACTACTATTTTGATTTTACCCATAAATGCACATTGGTAAAGCTTTTTTCATATTAATTGTCAATTCAAAGTCAGTATATGTGTCTTAAGAAGAACATTGAATAGATTTAAATGAATGTAAATGCACACATTTTAACCCAGGGAATGTATGCTTACTTGGTACCTGAAATGTGGGATGGTAAATGAGGATTTTAAATGAAAACAATTACATCTATTTTTCTAAGATAATATAAGAATGAAGTATACAGGGTCTGTTATATCAAATGTTTATGATGTAAACCCTACGGCTACTAACTAGATCAGAACCCTGCAAGTTTTGTAAAACAGATTGTCAAAAACTCGATGAACATTGTAACAAGTGACTTTAAAGTAACATCAAGTTCAGCATAGATTTCCTTTAAGTCAACGTAGACTAATTATTCTTAAATCTATTGTTTACATTTGTCACATAAAGGGGGAGCAGTAGATTGGTGTATTAAAGATGTTAATATATAATATTTATTGCTTCGACTTCAAATTTTAGTTGCCCTTACCGAACTCTATAGCCTTTCTTGAATTCTGTTTAATTTATATATAAATAACCTGTTTTGCCTACGTAATTAGGGTAAACTATTTAACAGCACTTATACATAGCTGTTCAGAACATTATTTTGGGGATAATGATAATCGTTCAATACAAATATGTCTAGCAGATTTTTAGTTCACATTGACATTTCCCTGCACATTTAAGGTAGAAAATTTGGTTCAACAATTGTTTGTGTTTGTAATCCTTTCAGTTAGTTTTTATGTTGATGTATATATTTGTTTTGTACATTAAATTTCTTTTCTGCTTTTTTCTTGTATATTTTGTTAATTTGTGAAGGGCTCTGTTATTTTTGTATACTCAGATTATAATTTGAAGTTGGGAAATTTTATATCTTAATATGTTCATTGTACTAAAGTTATTTAAGTTCTCAAAAGTATATGCTTAAAGTACAAGTACATATACTTGATATGGAATAGAAAATGACATCATACTAATTGCTTTTTAGTGTGGTGTAATGACAACCATTTGTTTTAATTATAAAACAGTCTAGAAAAAAAAAAAACTTGTTCATACTGTATGTATATTTATCTGACTGTTATTAAGCCAAGAGTGCTACAGAACTAGTATGACAAATTTGTAAAGTGCTTGTATTTATCCTCATAACAGATTAGCATCATGTAGTCCAAGGTGCCAGTCTTGACATTTTTTAGAATCATTTAGTTTTTAAACACCAGTTTCAATCATGTACATGTACCATATTGCAATTTCTTATGTGACTGTAAATGTATTTGCTTAAATAAGCAAAATGCATCCCATTTAGTTATTTTGCTCAATTTAAAAAAAAGGGATAAAGAACAGCCCCCCAAGAAGGCACTAGACTTATTGATGTTGGGTCAACAAAGCAGAGGCTGTCAAAACGAAAGGTGGATGGACTGAGTAAATAGGACATTGAAGCCAATAGTTTTAATGATGCTGATCCTACTGTACTACCTAGCTGCTGTCACCCCTCGAAACCCTTTGTGTTGGGAACTAAATAGGCATAAAACATACATGCAGGAACCACAAGTTAATTCATGCAGTTGCTGGGTGTAATTGAGGCCAGGTGCACCATGGAAATGGCATGCAGATCTTCTATTTCTTGTTGAATACCAATTATACCAGGTATATTTGTGATTCCCAAATACAGTTAATGCAACATTTTATTAACCATATGGTTTAGAAATGCTTGAATTGAGATGGTGTGGTGTTTTGTTGGCTTTGTTCATATTGAATATCCATAAGCTGCTGTCTGGAAAAAAATAATCTGTGTGGACTGGAAAAAAATAATGTGTGTGGGAGACTGAAAGAATGAATATGACTTTTGGAACTGGCAATATTAATTTATGTTTGGGACATTATTTGATAAAAGTGTTATCAAAGTCCTTATGATATATTGTTTTAGAGTCAAATATATGATTTGAAATTAAGACTTGTGTTAGATTATATTTTACCAGAAAGGTTGGCTAAATAAAACTGGAGATTTCCACGAAATACATGCAGCAGGGTCGGGTTACCCTGCTAACATTAGGGGTATACATGCCTCTGGAACCTTACCTAATTAAGGCATAAAATTACTCGATGCATTTATTAAGATTCCAAACAAAAGTACACCCCGATGGTGCATGTCCATGGTGTATAAGCATTTCGGTGCCCTCTTGGTAAAAATCCATGCTTTTCACCTTAGGTCATCTAAAAAATAAATTAAATGCGTCATAATTAACAAACACGATACCAGAAATACTACTATATTAGTTTTCCATGTGTACTTGTATTTTTCATTTCTTTTGTCCAATTAAGGATTGTCATAATTCATCAAATTATTACAATCTTAAAGGTGGTAATCGGCAGTTTGGTCCGAAGATTCTTTTTTTCAAATAATCTTTGTGGTCTGGAAAGGTCCTGCATATGCTGTTGATGCCGAAGATCTCTGTGAACAGTGAATCATAAATACCCACTTTGCAAACAGGTATTTCACATCTGAGCCACACTGCAGATAGCTATATTTTAAAATAAGAAAAACATGTGACCACTTACTTTTGAGATCACGTTACAGCTTCATCATAGTAATTCACTGGCGTCGGCATCTATTTTTAGCAGAATTCCCATTGTGCTTATTTATAGATCTGGAAAGAATAAACGCTTAAAGCAAATTTTTGAACCTGGTAGCGCAATCAGGTAGAGCGTCAGCTCCAGGTACGGGAGGCCCCAGGTCGTGACATACCAAAGTCGTTAAAAATGGTAGTGGTATAGCTCCCTTGCTGACGCTCAAGCAAATATAAGGGTAGTTCCACGACTGGTTGGCCCCGGTGTCAGAATAATGTGACTGGGTGTGGTATCATGCCAGGTGTTCATGGTATGCTATACACAGTGAAGGCAGCACTATATCTGCTTCAAGTGGACACTGTCTCCAGATAACTGAAATACTGTTGGTGGGACAATACACCCACCCTAGATTCCCCAAAAGGGTGTGTGTTATAATGGTTTTTGTTATAGGCAAACTGTTGGATACATTTAAAAACAAAATGAGAGCACGTAGCAATGGTATTTAGATGGCCATTTACCTTGTACCTAACAAGTGATAATGGACAACAATAACGTTCATTTTCGAAATAACAGCCTACTTTTTACTGTCTCCAGACAGTAAAATAGACTGAGAAATAAAAACACAGTGGTGAGTTTAATACAGCACATATTTCCCGATTTCGGCCTGCATTAGTTTCTGCCCTCAAAGATGGCTGCCTTAAACTGTCTAAAACACAAAGTTTTAATATTATCGACAGTGTTTGTACATGACTGGCATGGCTTACATTCTTTAGAATGAAAATCTCTGTTCCCTAGTCCTAATAGTAAAAAAAAGTTATGAGGTGAAAATACAGTTTGGTCGCCAGTAACGGATCACTATGTAAACAAAGTTTATTTTTTAGTGTAAACTCAAAATATCAAGATTGTTTTATGTTGCAGATAAAGGTATTATCTCCTCTAATGATTAATGCAAATGATTTAAAAAAAAACAAAACTTTTCAGACATTTTACTGGTTCATTTGTATCGCCGCTTACTTCCCCTTTATTGGATCAGTTGCTCCTATAACGGATCACGTGACACTAAAGGTCGGGGACCAGCTCAAAACACACATTTATGACAGAAAGCAGCTGATTTATTGTAACTGAACGAAACAATAGCAAATATGAATGAAACAATGAATGAAAGGCATTGGAAGTGATACAAAATGTTCCATTTCTGTAACCACATGGGGCATCGGTGTGCCATTACAGCATTCCTTTAGCTGTTCAAATGGTTTATCATTTTTACAACATAACAATAAGAACACAATATGACTAAAGGTAAACAACACATAAGAGATCAATATTAAATGGAATGATCAAGTATGATCATAGTTTCTGCTAAAATATCCCGTGATATTACGTTTTGTGTATTGAACCATAAAATGTGATCCGTTTCTGGTGACTGCACAAGGGTTAAATTAAGTACTATTACAGAAATTGAACTGTGTGTTAAAAGGTTAGTTTTGTATTTACTGAAATCTATGATAACTTACCTTCCAAACGTATATAAACTTGGCATGAAATAATTTCGTTTAAACTCAGTTCTGTCGTCTACTCTCGATCAACGTTTTCAAAACGAGGCTGAACTCTTCAGCATTTGCATATGTGTGTTGACAGAGCATGCTGGGAAAATTTATAGCTCATCGTTTCGAAAGTAAACAAAGTCTATTTATATTTCTCAAAGGTCTAATAATAGAAATATAGTTTCGAATTTTTATTCCAGTTACTCGTAAGAATGGCAGAAATTATGTTTTAAGAATTTGATCCGTTACTGGGGAAAATCCGGTACTGGCGACCAAACTGTATGGTTATTATTAATTGGTTAATACATTGCACGGCAATGTACAACAAAAAATCTTGACAATCAGACATTCGCTTGGTAAAGTAATGTATAAAATTAACAACACTGCCCTAGTTTATAGTTATGTGACGTATACCGATATTTCGTTTTCGTTGCTTTCTCCGATTCTTAAACTTAATGCAACGCGGACTCATTATCCGGGGAACTTTTCATGTAATGGCGGTGATAGGACGACTTGTTTCTGGTTGAATTTTACACCAAAAGTTAACGAAATGGCTACCAAATCATCGTCGAAAGGTGGCCAAAAAAATGAAGTAGACCTTATGTGGGTTTACAGATATCTTAAAGATGGAATGTATCCGCCAGGATTGAATTTTATGGAGAAACGAATGGTGCGGAAAAGGGCGGAAAGATTCTGCTATCTCAATGGCGATTTGATATATCTCGGAACGCCAACGGACATTGAGCTTGGAAAGAAAACAAGAAAAGTCCTCCTTACCCCGGAAGAGAGATGGGAGAAAATAGCAGAATGTCATATTTCGCAAGACGGTACGATTAATATCCTTATTTAGAAACTACTTAAAAACATTTCCGACCTTACACCGACGGTGACCCTTACAAATTGAGTCTCAGTAAATTTACTCACTGGCGTTTAATCATGCGAACATCGTCAATTTTGAAAGGTTTTTAAAGTTACTATATCAATACTATACAATAAAACACATATAATTCCACATTTTAAACGCAACAAAACTGTCAGTTTTCATACATTTCTTTATTGATAATTTGCTCAGATAAACGAGAAAAAAAACAAATCAAAGCACTGAAGTACTAGTATACATCAGTGTCATTACTTAGATCAAAGTATACATCATGACTGGGTCTGTAGTTTGTGTGTTTTGTTTTCACTGTTTTTGAGAAACACTTCAAAAAGTAAAAGGTTACATTTCTGTAAATTGGTCCTACATTTTTGCATCATCTTTGTTCCGTATACTAATTAAAGGAGACTGGGCCTGGTAGTGCAATTGGTAGAGTGTCTGCTCCAACTATGGGAGGTCCCAGGCTCAATCCTGGGTTTCAACATACCACAATCGTTAGAAATAGTAGTGGTAAAGCTCCCTTGCTAAAGCTCAAGTAAATATTATATAACTTAAATTCCATGACAGGTCGCCTCATCGTCAGGATAATATGACTGGGTGTGGTATCATACCAGGTGTTTACAGGATGCTATACTTAGTGAACACAGAATTATATCTGCTTCAAGTTGTCACTGTCTCCAAATGACTAAATTGCTGTCAGTGTGACAACAGAAGACCGAGCAAACAAATGATGAGAAGGAATTTGAAGTCAAGCTGTTCTTTATTTCTACTAGGGATGTACATCGAATCCCAAAATGATATTCAAATATTCGTAACGTGTATTCGAATCATATTTAAATCATAGTGGCACATAACATGGTAATTTTCCATTACATTCAATGTGTTTATTCATTCTAAAATGTTTATTTCTGGCCATAATTTACATTGCTAGCCTTACTTAATACAGAAGCAGCGGTAGATTTATGATTTTAGCATAGCATTTAATTTTAAAACAACAATTCCTTCTTTTTTGAAATACAAACGGCAATATTATCAATCCGCCATTATCCTGTTTATAGTGAAGGAACAGACAGGGTGTTTCTTTACTTGGTCAGCGGTAATTTGCAAGAAAATACTGTCAGTGAAGAATGCCAGTAAATGCGTAAACAATGTCATTGTTACTTAACAATTATTATTATTATTATTATTATTATTATTATTGAAACTCTTATAAAAACTATGACCTGCAAAGTCCTGTATAATATATACATTATCAATTAGTCACCTTAAACTTGGGTGTCATTTTGTTACGTGTTGTACTTCTTGTAATAACCTTTACAATTGAAAGGCATTTTGCGTACTTAACTACTTATTTGTATTAACATATGACATATTAAAAGGGCTACTTAAGCTCCTTTTAATGTTAACATATCGATTTAATAAAACCATATCATAATTTTATTAGATGAAACCGTAGAACACATGCAAAATAGCTCACAATTTTAATATTTTACTCTACCTACCGCAAACAATGTATAACAACAAACAGTCAATTATGTTTTAGTGAACTTATCTTATAAAATACATTAATGATTGAAGTTGATGTTATAAACAAGCCAAAAGTGATCAAGCATACATAGTTTTATTTCTAATTTTACAATAGGAAGCCACAATGGTCTTGAAAAAACAGCAGATGCTATATCTGCTGACTTCTACTGGAATGGAATCTACAAGATGATCAAGGACTTTATTCGGCAATGTCAAGTTTGTCTAGATAGGCACCCAAGGCTGGCAAAGAGTAAATTTTCAAATCCAGATGAGACATTTAATGATTATGAGGAGGAGGAAGATGATGATGAGGGTACAGAAGTGGCTGAACCTAGTCCATCCACCAGTGTAGGAAAAGAAGGTGGAAAGACTTTCTGGGAAAAGGTAATTAATTGTGTTTATGAAGCAGAGAATTAAGGGCGTGTTGTTTTTTTTTATTTATGTCTTTTTTATACTTCAGATTATATGTAGTCATATGTAATCAGTTTTCGTAGCAAAAGTATTTATATTAATGACTGTTAGTCAGTTACTATATTACCTTCTTCATTTAGACTTCACAGTAGTAGTCATGTCATAGTATTTTGATATTACAGGTTGAGTTACGACTTCTTGGCCCCTTCAAGACTTCCACAGCCAGCCATCATGTTTTAGTTGCCATTGATTGCTACTCCTTGTGGCCAGAGACTCACGTTTTAGAGAGTCCATCGGAGTCTGAAATAGCAAACAGCCTTATGAAACTAGTCTGCAGGTATTCAAAATTTCAAAAGCTTTTCATTTTTAGCTAACCTGAGCACAACTTGCTCAAGGTGAGCTTTTCTGATACCGCTTCGTTCGTCGTCAACATTTTTGCTTGTGAACACTGACTAACTGACTGAAACTAGTTTAATAAGGGTCTACTCGCCCTGTTTAGAGCCTTTTCATGACCCTGCCTTGTTGCCCATGCATGGCTTAAATGTTATGTTCCGAATGTTATCTAAAGTGGGCCCTAAGTAGATACCTAGTTTATGTACCCATTTAATAAAAGGATGCTTTAATTTTTGTGTTTTTGACCTTAAAGGGGAGTGAGCTGGTTATTCCACTCCCTAATTAATGGTTCACTCTCCTTACACTAGGGTCTAGCTATGTTGTTGATTTTTTATTATTTACCATAAGGGTAATTCCCCATGTTGGTGAGCCTCTTCCCTTATCAAAATATAAGAGGGTAGGGAAGGGGTGCACCATTGTGGAACTGTTAGCTATTGCGCTAGGTATTTAATAGGGATATAGGAGAGTTGATGTAGACCCTATTGTTCTTATCCTATGTGTTGATGTCTCGACACCTGGGCCCCGACCGCCCACTAAACCATTTTCCTTGCTTTACATATATGATGTATACAGCAAGAAAGAAGTCCCCGGCTGGTGTTATAAGGTAATGCTCGCCTTTGCTTGCTAATCATCAAAGGAGTATAGAATAATATACATTGGGCTAGGCGGCCATTACCTTATGGATTTCCTACACTATCACACACATAATCCAAGCACTCAAGGGTCTCATACACTCAGGCATACTTTGAGCAACATAGCCTATTCTATGCATTTATATACTATATACAGCAGTGGAAGGTTGTTTTTTTCCCTACTGTCCTACAGTGCAGAAACATTGTTAGAGGGGGTAGCCATTCATGTTATGTCATAGTAATAATTAATAACAATGGTTGGTTGGTATGCTAATTGAAATGTTGTGGGTAGCCTTTGTTTCTATGGGCCTGTTAGTGGGCTTTCGTTTATTCAGCGTACCCTGGTTCTACTTGGAGTTAATATGGTGTTCGTGCCTGTTCTTATACTTGATCCTTTATTTACTTTATACTGATGACTCCAGATTGCCGTTGTTTTTACAGGGTCCTTAGGGGGCGCCCTTTTATTTGTCAATCCAGTAATTTGAATATAATATATAATATTAGTCCAATCTTGTATTGTTGTTTGGTGGGTTTTCCTGAGTACTTGTAGATGGGGGGTATCAGGTGCCTTCGTTTTTACGGGGTCTTTAAGAGTCCACCATTTATTCATCGACCTGCCATCTATTTGAATCTATTTGTTGTGTTATATTCTTAAGCCTTATATATAGCAGCCTAATGGATTTACTTATGTAATATTATACTGTATCGTATCCTAATTATATGTATCCTTCCTTTATTATTAAATATTATGAACACGCTGGGTTTGGTATTTATATTTCGAGAAATGGATTGATCTACTTCGTGATAACTTGTTCTGCTGATTTCTGGTTGGTCGGAGCAATCATTATGGGGGTTATTCAAGTTTACCGACCAAAATGAACGCACAGGAGATGAATGAGGTTGAATGCAATTAAATGAAATTATAGATTGAAATTAAATGCGGTTTGTGTAGTGAGTGTCTGCTAGATATTTGAATAACACCACTTTAATTAATTCTGCTTTGTCGGGGGTGGGAATAGTAGAATCTTTCTATTTATTATTGTTATTCCTAGTTTGATTGTAAATTGATGTTCAAGGATGGTATGTCTTGGCTTATGTATTGCGGTCTCCGTATTCGTAGTTATGCGTTAGTTTGTATTCATTAAATCTAACTTCTGCTTTCTTTTTATAATGATTGATAATGTAGCTGTAGGCCTCTGATTTACTTAGTCCTATTAGCAGTAGGCTTCCATTATGGGCACCTTTTTTAGCTAATTTATCTGCTATTTCATTACCTATGATTCCTACATGGCTAGAAATCCAGACAAGATTTATTGTAATATTAAAATTAGAACTAATATCAGCAGTTATCTTATATATTTGGCTATTTATTTCTTGTCAGTTCATTCCTTTAATTTGTTGTAGGGCTTGTAAAGCACTGAGCAAGACAGTGTAGATATCTACTGTACTATTGGTTATTTTATTTTTATATACCCAAGAAATTGCTTTTTTGATGGCTAGTAGTTTGCAGGGAATATTGAAATTCTTTGGTCTAACTATGGTCTATGGTCTAACTTTATTTTTGCGTTAGCTTTGATTGATTCTCCTTTAAATATAGCAATTCCTGCCCCTGCGACCATTTTTAACTGATCTTTACTACCTTCGGTGTAGATTTTGATTGGTGCTATAGACTTATTTCAGTAATTTTCTGCGGTTTGTTTGGTTGTATGCAGGTTATCTGTCTTACTTATTAGTTTGGTTCATTATTGGGTCACCTGCGGTCAAAAGTAGGTCAGTAGGTCAAATTTTAGGAAAAACTTGTGAACACACTAGAGGCCACATTTACAGGCCAATCGTCATCAAACTTGTTCAAAATGTTTGTCTGCATGAAATCTTGGACGAGTTTGTTATTGGGTCATGTTGGGTCAAAAAAGAGGTCACTAGTTAAAAACTTAAAAAAAGCATGTGAACACACTAGAGGCTACATTCATAGCCTCATCTTCACCAAACTTGATCAGATTGTTTGTCTGCATGAAATGTTGGATGAGTATATTATTGGGTCACGTTGGGTCAAAAAAGTAGGTTAGGTCACTAGTTTAAATTTTAGAAAGACCTTAGTGAAAACACTTCTTAGAGGCCACATTGATGGCCCAATCTTCACCAAACTTAGGCCAGAATGTTTGCCAGTATATAATCTTACATATGTTTTGAAGTGGTCATGTGGATTCAGTAGATTACTAGGTAAATTTCTAGAAAATGTTATCAACCCAGTGGCCTCACCAATGGTCCATTCTTCACCAAAGTTTTCTAAAGTAAATAACTCTTAATTACTTGATGCTAGATACGAGCCTACTAAAAGCCTGTGTCCTCAGGTGAGTGATTAAGGGCCATCATGACCCTCTTGTTTTCAATTTAGTTGTCTTTAAAATCCTTTTGGGGTCACCCATAGTTAATTGGTTAGAGTCTTGACTTGAAACTGCTAAGCCCCATAGTGTGCTGGCGTAAGTCCTGCTTGGGGTGGGAAAATTCATTTGATGAGATTTTCCAGCTGACAGGCAGAGTGCCAGTTGTTCTGGCCATACTTGTCTAAAGTCTTCCATCTCTAGTAATAGTTGGGGGCTCTCTGATCAGGTTCTACACCATTTGTCACTGATTCTCTAGAAGAATGACAAGACTTCTGTTACATAGTCGGAAAAAGATAAGGTTAGTTACTTAATAACAAAATGTGGCATGTTAAGTGTTTATTTATTTGTACAGGTATGGGAAGATGGAGAGGTTGTTTATCAGTCAGAACGAGACTGTCCTTGAACCACTTCTGAAGAAAGCCTTAATCATGCTCAAGAAGACAGACCTGACTGTACCAGTCAGCATGTTTAGCCAATCTAACACAGGTAGATGTTAATTTTAATAAGAGGCTATTGCATTTTCAACTTACTGTTCACTGACTTATATGTTCTAATGTATGTTAAGTACATTATATAATTGAGTTAGATATAAATACAATTAATTCTTTCAGTACATTAAACCATATTTTATGACGTATCAAAGGGTGAAGCATTTCAGAATACCTTCACATTGTCATTTATGTAATATTAATATTGATCTACAGTTTTTTCAATTAAAAATCAATTTTATGAGTTAACCAATTTCAAAGGCTCTTAATTATATTTTTATTTTTATTTTCAGATGAAGCCTGCCAAAGGATGTGTGATGTGATAGAAAAGTTTGCAAAGAAGTACAAGACTTGGCCTCAGAATTTAGAGTTCTGCTTGCTGGCCTTGCGAATGTCAAAGAACCAAAATACTGCATACACCCCTTCATATCTGGCCCATCTACGGTAAAAAAGACTTTTATTTTTGAAAACCACAAATAAATTTTTTGTCCAAAGAAATCTCTGCCCCAAGAGATTGTCTTTCACATCAGAGGAGTAGTTCTTACAGTTGTTTCCTTTGCCCATATTTTGTTAACATTCATTGTGTGCTTTCTTAGTCTGTATTCTCATCTTATGCCATGTTCAGCAATTTGTGCAATCCACAGCCATCAGCCATTGATCTGGTAACTGTGTTGGACCTTTAAGTGTATTTGATCATAAAGTCAGTGTTCTCTATGAAACTGTAAATGGTTTATACTCACTAACCCTTTCATTTATAGTAAATGTATAGGGTTTTAAAAATGCACCTGATTTTGTTGATTTTCTTTGAAATAGATTTAAATATTTTTAAACACATGCATTTTTGGCATATAATTATATAACCTAGATTAAACTAATATAAAAATAACTTTTAGTTGTGTTGAAGATAAAAGGAATAATTGTGAATGCTTTACAAAGGCATAAAATGGCATATGCATGAGCTAAAGGATTAAGCTATAACGTGTTTACTAAAATGCATGTCTTCCAGAAATATTTCTCTGCCCAAGACATTGACAAAGAAGAAGGCTGATGGAGGTGAGTTGAGCCAGCAAGAGCAGCTTGCGATGATTGACAGATTGATGGCCAATCAGAAGTCTTTCAGCAGCCCTGCCAGTCCCAGCCTCCAGCCTCAGTCAGAGAGCAACACAAATTGTTCAGAGACACCCACACCTGTCTCATCACACACATCTTCCAAATTAATAATAGAACCTTCAACTGGCAAGTCAGGTGAGAATATTAAAAATGGTTGACTGCTAATTTTAGCACACCTGAACTTATGTTCAGGGTGAGCTATTGTGATCCTCCCACCATCACTCATCCTTCAACAATTTCAAACAAAATCTCCTTTGATACCGCTGGGCCAAATTCGTCAAAACTTTCTCAGAAGCTTACGTTGGCAGGGGGAATGAAAAGTTGTTCAAATAGTTTTGTTAAAAAAACAGCCGCCATTTTCCATATGTGCCTATGTAGGAAAACTAAAAAATCTTCGTGCCAGAAACTGCAAGAGCTAGAGCCTTGACATTTGGTAGACATGTTCTTTGGATGACCCCATATGAAGAATGTTCAAATCATTCTGATCTGTCAAATACATGGCCACTAGGGAAGCGGCCATTTTCCATATAAGGCTATATAGGAAAACTTAGAAAATCTTCTTGTCAGAAACTATGATAGCTTGAGTCTTGATTTTTTGGTATACTTGTTTCTTGGGTGTTCCAGTATCAAGATTGTTCAAAGAATTTTGATCTGTCAAAAAGCATAGCCACATGGACTAAATTTCTATGGAACTCAGGTGAGCAATATAGGGCCATCATGGCCCTCTTGTTTATTATTTGTTAGAAATAACAACTATTACACTACAGTAGTTTAATATGATTACTCTTTATAACAGACACATTTCTTTTGTTCCATGGTTCATTCTTAGTAATGAACAATAGATCTGGATGAAATTGCCATAAATTCCTAAACAATCGTAACATTATTCTCTTTATTAATTTAAAAGGTTACGTGACCAGAAGTCGGACAGGGAATGCCAGACCCAAAGCTCTAGATGAAGAAGAGTATGAGACATCTACACCAAGACGTCGGACTGTGTCAGTAGCTGTTGCAGAATCTCCAAGAGCTAAACGAGCAAAGATGGACCCTGAGTCTACCACAAACAAAGACTCCACATTATCTTCACCAAGTCCCTTTGCAACAAAAATGGTCACTACCTTAGCTGCTCATGCTAATTCAAAAGCAGCTGCATCAACTGACCAGCTTTCTAATAAACATTCCACACCAGTCCCATCCCAAATAATGAAAGCAGCAACTGTGTCGTCAGCAGTAAACGTTGTAACTGTGCCATTAGTTCCTGTATCTAGTGTACCTGTACCAACAGTTATTACTGTTCCCTCACAACCAGATTTGTCCAAGGCTTCAGCAGTGTTAAAGGCTGCAGCAGCTGCTGTGGTATCAACACGAGCCAGTTCTTCAATGCAGAAAGTTCCTGTAATGATAGAGGCACAGCAGGCTGCCCCCGCCACAAAACCAGCTCTAGCCCTTGCTCTGAAGTCCAACCCACCAGTCACCCCATGGGAAGTGACTCAAGAGGAAGCCAGTGATTCTGAATCTACGGCAGATGAGAGTAGCAAGAAAGTGGGTTTTCTCAATGCTTAATTAATTTATCCATTTTTATAATATAATCTTCATATTATCATGTTGCTTGTAAGACAACATGTTGTACTAGTGATACAAATTTATGTTGATATTAAGTTCATAGAACATCATTAACGTTACAGCTTATCATAAAAAATTATTCTGTACATAGCTTACTTTTCTTTTCACATTAAAGGATGACAGTCATCTGTAAAATACTTTACTTTAAATTATGCTTTAGAATAGTAAAAATGAAAAGTGTAAATGTTTTTTCTTAGTTTTTATGATAGTTTATATTGATTCCAAGGTGGACCTTGACAAGTACTATGAGGCTATCAAGATGTATGTGGAAGGGGCTGGTTATCCTAACAATGCATCACGGTCCTTTAAGCGTCTCATCCGAGATCAAGCCAAGAATTACTGTGTAAAGGGCCATTTGCTGTTCCATGAGGTGGGACCAAAGGGGCAGCTGAAAAAAATCATCATGACAAAACATGAGAGAGTGAAGCTGTTAACAGAAACACACAACAATACTAATAGTAAGTTTCTCTAATGCATTTAAGAGGGAATTCAGATGGACTCTTATTTAGGATGGACATCAGACATTTTATTTAATTATGGTTTAAAGACATATACATCTTATGTGTTAGTATTATGGCAAAGTTGCTGTAGTTGTTTTGCTAAATGAAGTACAATATACACTTTTGGCAGTATCACTTATGTAAATGATCATCAGTAGAAATGCATCACTTTCGTGGGATCATCATTTCACTTAAGAGTACATTTTAGCACTTAGTCAACAAGCATCAAAGCAACTTCAACCTAGCAATCTCTAGACAGCACTGCTCTTATCTCTCCAGAGTACATTTATATATCATAACCTGCTTTTCTGCACTCACTTCCCTGTATCAACACAATCATGATAAATAAACATCACCAAAATCCCATTACATTTCTCATACCTGGAGGAAAAGCTACTGCTTCCTTGTTGATCTTGGCTTGCAGAGAGTCAAGTCACAAACCATCTGACATCTTGTTAATGACTTGCTAGTATTTATAAACAGTGTTTCTTACTATTTATATGGCAATATTATATTACCACAACTATCTTTATATTTAAAAATTGACTTTTCTGGCAATATTATAAAACATTTTTTATGTGTGTGCCTACATTTAACATATATATTTTGCTTGTTGTTCTTTACATATGTTTACTTTAGTAAGTTTTCTTCAACAATATTGTTTACTTTTTGCTTAATACAATCGAATCATGATGCAACAATTACGTACCAGACTGGCAAAACCAATAGAATTAAGCATAGATATATAAAATATTGAATTTAGTTTAACCAAAGCATGTGATGATTATGTATGAATATTTATTATTAGAGAAATAAATATTACTTAAATGGCCTTAACTGCCCATGTAAAACATACAGTACACAATATTTAGGTGCATACATTGGCTAGTTGATCATTAAATCTGTGTCATAATTCCACAGACCGAATAGCGTTATCATGGTCTGGTGAGAGTAGGATTGTTCCTTAAGTTGCACATTCTCTAGAAATCCTTGAAATGTTGGTCTGCTGATATTTGCTGTTGATCCTAGAATTCCATAAGAATATCCAGGGCTTTGTCTCAGGGTTGCTCAGAATAAATACTATTTACAATTTCAGAAAACGAAAGCATAAAATACTGCTAATGTAGCTTAGCATAGATACATTATGATCTTCATTTCAAAACTGTCAACCTAAAGCAGCGAACAAAGCCTGCTTGCTGTTTGTTGGAATATAGATTTGCCAATCAAGAAAATCAGAGTTTGTATGTGAGCACTGTGGATATTAGAAGTGGTGTGACAACTTGCTAATGTGACCATCATTTGGTGGACAATGATTGTCATCCAACTGAGTGGGATAATACGATGCTTTGCTATCTGACATATAGTTACATTTCTGCAAATAATATATAGGAAGAATGAGTGGACAAGCCAATGTATTTGTAGGTGCTGGTACAATCATAAAGTTGTGAATTCTGATGAAACGTGATTGAATTGTATAATTAATTAACAAGGATTTGGCAAACATTGTTCATCTCGATCACTAATCAGTGAGCTCCTGCTGAGAGCTGTCTGGATAGGATCTGCACTATTCGCTGCAGTCTCTTTTTCCACTTTGGGGAAATCACTCGAAGCATACTAAGCAAAAATTGATCAGACTTTTTCAGAGTCTCTAGCAATATGTTTTTTTACCCTTTCATTTAGCTTAATAAAAGTAGAATGATAAGGGTAGTAATAATTTCTTTATTAAGTGTCTTGCATATGTTGGCACAGGTAAGGTTCAGATGCTTTCTCAGTTGGAGGATGTCCACTGGAAAGGAAAGTTGATCGATTGCGAGGCCTTCTTGCTGGCCCGCTCTGTGTATGAAGGGGAACTCAAAGGGGGCAAGGACAACCTCAGGCATCTGGCAGAAGCTAAGGTAATAGTATATTTACTCTCAGTCGGCTAAACACAAATATGAATGAATTGACAGAGCATAGTCAAATGGTGTACATCCAGATCAAAGACCTTCTATGATAATTAGGATTAGATTGGGTTGCTTCTGATTTTTTACTAATTTACACATACTTGCAATTTTACATGCAGTTATTAGTAGAAAAAGCAAAAGTGGGAGTGTTGTTATGAAATTGCATTGTTAAATGGAATTACTTACTTTTTCTACAATTGTTACAGAAAATGCTCCAGTTTGACACCTTTGCCACGTATCAGGAGATCTCCAATTACCTGGTATACGATGTGTTCTCCAATGATGCTACTGCCCAGCGGTTGGCTAACCTCAAACGACAGCTGAAGACCTTTAAGGTGGAGAATGGTGACCTTTTCCATGTAGCTGGCAGCAAGAAACAGGCTGTCCTCACATCAGCACCTGACAGACTAAAGGCAATTAGTGAGGCACATCTCAGAAAAGGTTTGTTTTTATTTCAAATACTTTATTTACTTAGTTTAATTCATCTGAGCTAATACTGTGTTATTAACCTAATATATTTTTACTAATATTATCTTCCAGCATTACTTTAAGCTTTAGATTTACATGTTGTAAGTTGTTAAATGATCAATTAGGCAATTATGTTAAAACTCTATACTATTGGCTTTATTGGTTCTAAGGAAGTTTTATGTTTTAGGATTAAGTTAAGATCTCTTTAGCTTGCACACATAGCACCCCCACCCCCACCTCCCCACCCTCCTTAATATTTTAGCCACATTAGGCTTTATTGCCCTTCATACCCTTCAATAACACAATAACAATATGAAATGGGCATTAATATTTGAATCGGTATTGCATTTTTGTATATGCCTCTGTTTCAACTCAAATACAATAAAAATTCAAATACATTTTGTAATTTGTGAAACTTTCTTTGGGCATTACTTTTCTCTGTAAAAAGTTAATAAAAGAAAAGTTCTTATTAACTAATCAAATTTTTAGTAAAATGGCTTTCTAAATAAGACAGGCTTTTAAGTTGTGAAAGCCTTTCAGTTGAATTGTAAAATATAAATTACAGGTCGGAAACATTTGTGGTCCTCCTTTTTAGGGACACATGCTGACTTGACTTCGACATTCAATGAGCTGAGCGAGAACTATTTCTGGTTCAGCATGAAACTGGATGTAAAAGTCTTTCTAAACTACTGTTGCACTGCGGCTACAGACAACAAGCATCTGCTCGAGAGATACTTCCTGTTCAGAGAACATTTCATGAGAGAGGTAAAATTAGCATGCTTCGGTTTCAGAAAAGCAAAACAAAATCATTCATTTGTAAAAGAAGTGGCTTTTCCAGTTCAACCTGTGATTGGATACACACTATTTGAGCTTTACTTAACACAAGACAACATATAGGTATAGATTCTAATTGTATTCAAAATATGATACTAAAGGTAAGACCTAAACTCTTAAATTTGTACAAATAATTTTGTTGCCCTAACCTATTTTTTATTTGTTTAAGTAACTTATCCTTTAACATCAAGTAGATACTTCTAAAGAATCTTGTACTACTCTATGCATGCCATGTTTTTAACTTTGTAAAAAGACATTACACCACCTGTTCCATGCTGTCTGTGACATGAGTTTCTGAGTGCACAATGCTGAATTCTGTATTGAAATCCTCACACTATAATAAGCAGAGGCAATGAAATAATTTAATTAGAACAATCTCTGTTGAAATGATCTGGTAGCTAAGAACCAAAAGTCAACTTTGTTAAGATAATGTATGAACCCTATTCTTATATTGCTTAATTAGCAGGATGAATTGGACTCTGCTCTGGAGGATGTTTCCTCAGGTTCTGTGATGGAGGAGACACCTGCAACACCTGCAGTCTCTAGTGAGTGTTAATATTTATCTTTATTACCTCTTTTTGCTTTTGGGCAACACTTAGGAAGCAACCTCTCAGAATCACCCCTTTCTTCATAATTCATGCTAAAACTTACTTTTGTGTTTTTAGCTCACCTGAGCACAACGTGCTCAAGGGGAGCTTTTGTGATACCGCTTCGTCCGGCATCCGGCGTCCCTCGTTCGTCGTCAACATTTACCCTGTGAACACACTAGAGGCCACAATTTTTATCCAATCTTTATCAACCTTGGTCAGAATGTTTGTCTGCATGAAATCTTGGATGAGTTCATTATTGGGTCACCTGGTGTCAAAAAGTAGGTCACGAGGTCAAATTTTAGGAAAAACTTGTGAACACACTAAAGACCACATTTATAGCCCAATCTTCACCAAACTTGGTCAGAATGTTTGTCTACATGAAATCTTGGATGAGTTCGTAACTGGGTCACGTGGGGTCAAAAAGTAGGTCACTAGGTCAAATCTTAGAAAAAGCTTGTGAACACACTAAAGGCCACATTTATAGCCAAATCTTCACCACAGTTGATCAGAATGTTTGTCTGCATGAAATTTTGGATGAGTTCGTATCTGGGTCACGTGGGGTCAAAAAGTAGGTCACTAGGTCAAATCTTAGAAAAAGCTTGTGAACACACTAGAGGCCACATTTATAGCCAAATCTTCACCAAACTTGGTCAGAATGTTTGTCTGCATGAAATCTTGGATGAGTTCGTAACTGGGTCACGTGGGGTCAAAAAGTAGGTCACGAGGTCAAATCTAAGAAAAAGCATGTGAACACACTAGAGGCCACATTTATAGCCAAATCTTCACCAAACTTGGTCAGAATGTTTGTCTGCATGAAATCTCGGATGAGTTCGTAACTGGGTCACGTGGGGTCAAAAAGTAGGTCACTAGGTCAAATCTTAGAAAAAGCTTGTGAACACACTAGAGGCCACATTTATAGCCCAATCTTCACCAAACTTGGTCAGAATGTTTGTCTGCATGGAATCTCGGATGAGTTCGTAACTGGGTCACGTGGGGTCAAAAAGTAGGTCACTATGTCAAATCTTAGAAAAAGCTTGTGAACACACTAGAGGCCACATTTATAGCCCAATCTTCACCAAACTTGGTCAGAATGTTTGTCTGCATGTAATCTCGAATGAGTTCGTAACTGGGTCACGTGGGGTCAAAAAGTAGGTCACTAGGTCAAATCTTAGAAAAAGCTTGTGAACACACTAGAGGCCACATTTATAGCCCAATCCTCACCAAACTTGGTCAGAATGTTTGTCTGCATGAAATCTCGGATGAGTTCGTAACTGGGTCACGTGGGGTCAAAAAGTAGGTCACTAGGTCAAATCTTAGAAAAAGCTTGTGAACACACTAGAGGCCACATTTATAGCCAAATCTTCACCACACTTGGTCAGAATGTTTGTCTGCATGAAATCTCGGATGAGTTTGTAACTGGGTCACGTGGGGTCAAAAAGTAGGTCACAAGGTCAAATCTTAGAAAAAGCTTGTGAACACACTAGAGGCCACATTTATAGCCAAATCTTCACCACACTTGGTCAGAATGTTTGTCTGCATGAAATCTTGGATGAGTTCGTAACTGGGTCACGTGGGGTCAAAAAGTAGGTCACAAGGTCAAATCTTAGAAAAAGCTTGTAAACACACTAGAGGCCCTATTTATAGGCCAAGTTTCATCAAACTTTGTCAGAATGTTTGTCTACATGAAATCTTGGATGAGTTCGTTATTGGGTCTAGTGAGGTCATAAAGTAGGTCACTAGGTTAACTTTTAGAAAAAGCTTGTGAAAACACTTAAGAGGCTACATTGATGGCCCAGTCTTCACCAAACTTGACCATCATGTTTGCCAGTATGAAATCTTACATATATTTTGAAGTGAGTCATGAGGATTCAGTAGGTTACTTGGTAAAATTCTAGAAAATGTTATCAACCCAGTGGCCAATGGTCCAATCTTCACCAAAGATTTCTAAAGTAAATAACTCTTAATTACTTAATGCCAGATTTGAGCCTACATAAAGCCTGTGTCATCAGGTGAGCGATTAAGGGCCATCATGGCCCTCTTGTTTAAAATGTTGTTTTTTTTGCACCAAAAAAAAGTAATGTGCCATTTAGGGGCAGGGGAAATAATGAATACCGGTAAACATTTCTGTCCAAGCTCAGTTCTGTATAAACTACAGATTATAACCAAGTTCACTGACAAACTAATACATACATATAACGGCATCCTTAATTGGCATTTGGCTAAGACATAATAATTGATGTATTGTGTGTCACATCTCATCAACACATGGGTTGCACTTCCATATGATATCATGTTAAATTTCACGGAAAATAGAAACAGTGTTCATGCTTGCTCTGTATGTTATATGAAAGTTGTAACAATGTAAATTATGATTTTGATTAATTGTACATAAATTATAATTTTTGTAAGATATATATTCATTGAAAGTCCTTTTTTTTATTTGGATTTTTATTGGCCCCTGTTTTGGGAATGCCCCAACCCCCATTTTATTAAGTACAGAATGTGTATCATTTACAGTACACTTAATTTAATGTATGAATTTTATGTTTGCTATATTATTATCATGATCTTAGGTCTTTCTTTACTTAGAATGAGTTGCTGAGGCTTTGACAAAAATAGCTGGGAGCATTCTAGGTCTTCCCAGTTGCTCCTAGTTTTAATCAGTACATCTTCTTGTCTAACTGCAAGAAGTTCTGAGCAATTTGGTATTGGTTATTAAAATTATAGCATGATAAAGGATACTGTTATAGGGTTTAGAAGCATTTATTTGTTTTGAACTATTGGTATAGTCCTTTCCTTGTTTGATCATCATGTTCAAGTTTTGAAATAACATTTTAGAGGTGACTGTGGAGCTGGAACCCAGTGTCATAGTGAAGGGACTTAACTCATCACTGCCTCTGTCACAAGCAAGTGACATCCAGCCTGGCCTCGAAACATCAGAGGTGGAGGTTAATACAGATGACACTGTGGAAACAGATGAAGATGTGACAGAGTTGGTCCTGGTGGAGAATGATGAAGTTCCAGCTGAGCGGCCAGTTGAAACAGATACTGTTGGGATCCCGGATGACACACCCAAGGAAGATCCGACTGCAACTGTTACCAAACTAAACAGCAGTGAAGAAGTAACCAGAGCAGCAGTGGAGTCGATACTTATGATAACTGGTAAGTGGATGATTTCATTCATTGACATGTTAGCACCCATTCTTTACTTATTCTTATCTTTGCAAAAAAAAAGCTTTGTTGTTTAATATGAAACTAACAAGCTATTTGATGAGTTTTCATACACTGCATTAACAGTGAAACATGCATTAACTTCTACAGTATCATTATTTGGCATTATTTTTATTCTTCTAGTTGATGTTTTATATTAATTGATAGTTATTACTGGATTATTCTTTCAATTTGCAATTAAATAAACAAGTAAAAAAATTTAACAACAAAATTATATATAGCTGTGCAGTTCAAATTGCATTATATAAATGTCTGAAATTTGCGACATGTAGAAAAATGTGCAGGTGAGGGTGCAGATTGTTGTTGTGGTTGAGCTTTTCCCTTAATTAGTTTCTTAAGATTGTGTATGTCTTGTTAACAAAAAAAATCCCATTTCATCCACCTGCAGGTAACTCGTCAAGTCCCGTGTCCTACTCTGATGTGGATGGTTCTCAGTTGAGGATCGATGGTACCCAGGTCAGCAGTGAGAGCCAAACAACACTAGAACCTGGCGATGAAGAAATCATATCGCACAATGAAACAAATGATGATAGTAAACGTAGGTGGACAACTTGTATATGCTATACACACAACAGTAGAGTCACCTGTGACCAAGTAGTAAACGTAGGTGGACAACTTGTATATGCTATACACACAACAGTAGAGTCACCTGTGACCAAGTAGTAAACGTAGGTGGACAACTTGTATATGCTATACACACAAAAGTAGAGTCACCTGTGACCAAGTAGTAAACGTAGGTGGACAACTTGTATATGCTATACTCACAAGAGTAGAGTCACATGTGACCAAGTGTTTAGTGTTGTTGAAGTGTAACTCCACAGCCCCTTACTGCCAGGGTTCAAGTTCTGGCTCTGATAATAAAATAATGAGAAAGTTGTCTTAAAGCAAGTGGTGTGCCAGTGGTTCTATGTTATATTTGTATATATTGATTCCTCCTCTTTATATAATAGATGGACAAATACCTATATCGTTCAGTCAGTTTGATCAAAATTAAGAAATTACTTCTCTATTGTTACAGTTTACAGTTAATGTATACCTTTACTGTTCCATTTATGAACATAACTATTGTTCCAAATAGGTGGAACACATGAGCAGGGGACCGGTCTGGAGATGCTGGTGGATGATGATGAAGATGATGATGATGATGACAGCGATGAAGCCTTGTATGACTCTGAGGAGGAAGATGAAGAGCAGGACTTCTATGACAAGACAGGCTCCAGTCCTGGCTCACCAAGAGGAGACAAGAAAGTGGTGAAACCTCGCCAGCATTTCAAATGCAGTCAGTGCAATAAACTCTTCTTTGGACCACTAAAATTTAAAAGTAAGTTAGCCATGAAAAATTGCACTCATTCGTAGATTCTTTTATTTTAGTTGTTAAGAAATATATATATGATTCTTAGAACAGCTTTACCGATCAAAAACTTATGCAACAAAACAAATCAGTTGAGGCCAACGCCTTGTCCCTGTGGCATATGTTAATTGCAATTTAGTACCCACATGTTTTCGTAACACTCCATGAAAGTGTAACCATGCATTTGACAATTTTGAATTTATAATGATCAATTATCAACAGAAACTTTTCTGCAACTTGGTCAGTAAATGTTATAGAAATCACAATTTATTTAAGTTTTTCTTAATCTTTCGATTTTAATTTAATTGTGGAATGCCTATTGATAAGTGTTAACATAATCGGAATGCGACTGAATATGCTAGCAGAAGCCAGAATCTTACATTTTATTTGTGGTTTCAGAAAACAGTCATGCAGTAACTATAATGTGATAATGCTTGGTAAAACATAGATCAAGGACTAATTACATTTATTCAATTTGTAAGATTATCAAAACTTTTTCTCATCATTCAATATAATGAAAAGTACAATTTTGTCTAGAACTTGGGTAATCATATTTAAAAAATAAGTATTGTTATTACTTCACTGTGTCTGTCGTTTTTTTTTTTTGTAATCCTGTCTACATTAGTGATGTAAAAACACAAAAACAGTCCTTAGAGTTCAGATTACAGGTACAGAAATACATCTTTTTTTAGTCACTTGAATCTGCTTCATTAGTTATTATCACATCGTGTTCAGCTTTTGACACTCATTTTAAGTAGTTCTGTTGTACAGTGCCACTGTGGCTGTTTCAGCATTTGAGAATTGACCTTCTTTCCTGTATTGAGCATTAACTTGCAGCGAAGTTAAGTCCCAAGGAAGGCACATTTTTAAAACACAGAACCATAAACATGGCAAAATCATTTGGCTAAGACTTGATGCCTGGTGGCCAAAAATATTTGTCTTTGTTTATTTATCCAATTGTTGGCTGATACTCTATGACACACTAAGCATAAATTGTCATTGTTAACAACACAGTGACAGATGAAGTGTACACCATTTCCTGTTTTAAGATGACTTATGGCTGATTTTGTTGGTTTTGTATTGTTTAGGATTTTATATGTGAATGTATTGACTTAAAATTGGTTCTCTTTGTTTTACATTTAACTTTGGAAATATGTATCAAAATGTAAATTTTCTCCTCAAAATATGTAATATAATGAGCATATATAAAAATTAATGTTGAAGGACTATGCTTCCGTGTTTACATCCTGATCTGTAGATATGGCTTAAATACCAAATAGGCTGTTAAAATGCTGTCATTTGTTAGACAAGCTGTTAGTTTTATTTTACTTACAAAGGCTGCTAATACTGTTTTTCATGTAAAATTTAACATTCAAATTATCTCTTTTTTTTGTTATTATTTCATTCAGTGTGATGCTAAAAAGAATGTATATTAAGAGATTGAATCATAGATTTTCGATGTTCATCCATTTATGAATCATTTATATCCTGATCCCACAAATCATGTATTTTCTGATGTCCTTTGGACTCCACAATACACCTCAGAAAGTAGATTCATTCTTAAATTATTATCAGCGTGTATAAAGAAAAAGCTGTTTCTATTTCTTTCAGATTCGCATCATTATCTTGTTAATTTTTCAGTGCACATGTACAAGCACACTGGACAGAAGCCCTTCCCTTGTAATCTGTGTAACAAAAAGTATACGAACAAGAAATCCCTAGTTATCCATCAGAGAACGCATACCGGGGAACTGCCTTACCTGTAAGTTGTCCACCCTGGTAACAGTAATAACCTGAATTACTAAAGTAAAAACCAGGCAATAACACCTGTTTTGTTGTTCTTTTTCTCATTGAAGTTACAGTAGTTTTATGCCTAGAAATCCTTCATTGAGAATTAAAACTAATTATTTTTTTTATAAATGATCAAACACTGGCTTATCCCAATCATGTGATTGCTTTTCATTTCTAGATGAAACACAGATGGTTATTTCCTTATTAATATTCATGAACTAACAACCACTGATGGTCATCAAACTAGCAATTGAATTTTCACACAGTTACTAACTTGTTGACACTCTACATGATGAATGCCAAAGTCAGTATAAGTAATAATTAAATTAAGATTCACAATCACAACTTAATTTCAGTTTTCAAATTTTAAATCAAGTTATAACCGCAAAGAAGGAAAGCAGCTTTTTCTCAGGTGTGATGGTTCGCATAGATATGTTCATGTACATTGGCATAGTCCCACACCAAAACCATAATAGCGCTGCTGTTGGATTAGTTGATTCCAGTTAATCCAATAATGGTTATACGCATATTTCATTTTATTAAAAAAATATTCAAACACCAAACCTTTTCTTCTTACCTTTGTAAAAAAATAATGGTTATATGCATAATGTGTTAGCCTGATTTCAGTTATAAGCGTAATCCAACGCTGCTCACCTACCTGCTGAAGCTCGCTAATTAGTAAATCTCAGGGGCAATTTTCACATTACTGAGAATTCAGTATTTGTCATAAAAATGTAGTATTCTATGAGTTAAAATTGGCAAACAACTGCTAAACCATAATGATGAATGCTGTGTACTCCTTCTCTCCAGGTGTAGCCTATGTGGGAAGAGATGCCCCAGTAAGATAGCCCTGAAATCTCATCTAAAGTGTCACGATGGCAACGGTGGTGGTTTCCCTGCCAAGTGTGACGTCTGTGGTCGCGTATTCTCACGTAAACATCTAATGGAACGACACAAACTTCACAAACATACAAATGCTCAGACAGAATTCAAATGTACAGAGTGCACCAAGACATTTAGCCATCAAAGTAAGTGGATTGTTTTGTCTGTTGTTGATTCTAGATCTGCTAATCATGTCAAACTGTTATTTTTTTAATTGTAAAATAAATTCTCAATCAAGTATGTCAGTTTTTCTGTCAGCTGACTTAAAACAGAAATATCAGAAACAGAAATATCATGTAATTTAATGTACTAAGGATAAAACTTTAAACACAGTTAAGTATGTATGTTATAAAGATAAATTATTTTAAGTGGTTAATACCTTGTTAAAAATCTATATTTTTCAGGAAGCTTAAAGCGGCACTACATGTCCAGTCACATGGGAGTAAAGAATCATGTGTGTGGCCTCTGTGGGAAAGGTTTCTTCAGGAAGGAATATCTCAATGGTCACTTACTGCAGCATGGTGGTGAGGCATCAGAGGGTATTGTACGCAAGTCTCGGCCATCATCATACAAACCTCGGCCATCAGTGTTCAGCTCACAATATGGACTAAAACATGACGATGGACAGGAGATTGTTGTAGAGAAGGATGAAGATGGAGGAGTAAGTTTCCACCATTAGATATTCAACTCCTCTGATGAGGATTGACCCTTGCTGAAAGTACATTCTCCCCATTTACATAAAACATACCCATCCCTAATAGTGTTTCCTGCAAGTAAACATGAACCATCTAAATATAACCTATGACTTTTTTAGAATAGGTAGTTTTAAAACATGAAACATTTTTTGTGCATTAAAATTTCTGTGTGGATGCTTTAGGGATATATACCTTGCTTTTCGTGTCCAATTTTTGCTGAAATCTGTAAATTATTTGTTAGTAGATTTCTTTCAGATTGCTTTACTTAGTGTTTTTCACTTAAAATATTAAATAAATGTAATGTAATATTAATAAATAAATTTCTATTATGCTCTCTGCATAAATATTATCTGTATGTTTATCTGTCCCAGCTTTGTAACCCAGTCATAACTGCCATATTAATTGAAGGAGTTAAACCAAACTTTCAGACATACACTTACAGGTGTGTCACATCTAACATTTACCACTGCAACCATTAAGGTCAAGGTAATATTTTAAGGACATCCCTTGTAAAGCTTACTCAAGCTATATATCTTTGTCTCAGCTATACCTTGAAATTCTTTACATTACTTGAGGTAAACTTCACCATCTTTCACACACTTGAAGGTGTGTCACATTTACAAGTGTAATCCTCAACATCTGGATCGTATTAATTTTTGGTCATTTTTAATGGCTACTTAAATGCTGTACTTATATCAGACTTTAGTTTCTTACACGAACAATTAGCATTCACACATAACATTAACAAGTGCAACAAGGTCAATGTCATATTTAAGGTCAAGATCATATTAAAATCATTTCATCCACCAGGCATATGTCAATTGCAGTAACATTGTTTTAATTTATTAATTATATTTCATATTATAAGGTTCAGCGAATCATTCTACATCAAGATGAAAATGGCGAACTCCGTGTCGTTGACTTGGCAACAGAGAGGGAAGTAAAGCGGATGTTGGAATCATCAAATCTCACACATTCTGAAGATGGTTCAACTACAATGGTGGTCCATGTATGTTAAAATATTGTCTACTCCTGTTATTCAAAGTAGCTAGTCATTAGTTACGTACTACTTGTTTCTTGTAATTAATTTTATTTCACTTTTCTCTGAATAATTACAAAGCTTCTCATGACTATTGCATTTGTAGTAATCAACACATGAGCTCGTTGTTGCCATAATGATGGGAAGTTTCAGTTTTTAGCTCTCATATGCACAGAAAAAGGTATTGTTAACACCAATGGTTAATCTTTTATGTTGGTCAAAATTCTTTTAATGACATCTCCTCTGAAACCATTTACCTTAATTCAACCAAACTTCATCAAAAGCATCAGTAAGCAGTGGGGAACAAAACAAAAATGTTGGTCGAAGACTTTTGAAAGGTCAAAAAACATGATTGCAAGGGGTTTCCATAATTATGTGGCTATATAGTTACCTTACTGGTCAGAAACTACAAGAGCTAGAGCCTTGATATTAAGTATACTTCTTCTTAGTTGCCTTCTATTAAAATTGTTCTAATAACATTGTTTGAGAAAAAAATGTCTGCCAGGACTACTTTTTAATTGGGTCAATATAATAAAAGTTGGAAATTCTTCTTGTTAGTATATATGTTCCTACTCTATCAAGGTTATTACAGAAAAACTTTCTTAATCATTTAAAAACATGGCTGACAGGGGTGAGATAATTGTCCATATATGGCAGTGTACATGTTCTACAACTAGAAAAAAAATCTAGCCATCTAGGGTGTTAAAATAACACATTGATAAGTGAGAAAATGTAGCCAGGGACATAGCTATTATTCATATATGGCTGTATTGTAAATCTTCATTTTCTTCATTGAAACTATTAAAGCTAGAGTCTTGACATATTTATATACGGTACATTATCCTTGGGTAGCCCTCTATCAAGATTTTTTTAATATATTTTGTTACCTATTTTATGAAGATGCGATGAAATAACCAAGTTATTGGTTATTTAGAAATGTTTTATGGTCTGTATTTTCAGATCGAGGAGCCTGTCTCCGGGGAACCCCAGGTGGTCCATGTGGAGCACTCAGATGAGAATGTGGTCGAGGTGCCCCTAGAGGACCAGAACTATGTGGAGTATGAGACCATTGATGATGATCGACCACAGGAGTATGTCATTAGTGCCAATCAAGGTAACTTGATACTTCTATCTTTATGCCTGACATGAGTTGTTAATACATTAGACTGTATTACAGTGATGTTTAATAAACACATTTTAGCTCACCGGAGTCCAGTCTGCTCATTGTGAGCTTTTGTGATACCTCGTCGTCCATTGTGTGTTGTCAACACTCAAAGGGCAACACTTTTGATCCAATCTTCACTTAGGCTGAACGTTTGTCATTGTGACATCCTGGGTACCATAAGGTCACATGTCGTCAGAAAAAAAGATTTCTAGGTCAAAGCTGGAACAAACTTTTGAAGACACTAGAGGCCACATTTTTAGACCAATGGTTACCAAACTTGGACAGAACTTGAAAACAAGGGGACAAAAATAGGTCACTTTTTTATACAATCCTGTAAGCACCTTGGAAGACTTTTTGAGCCTAATCTTCAAAGTACTTTATTAAAATCTTAGTGTGCATGGAAACCATAATGGGTTAATGTGTACAATGCTCTGCTAAACAAATGCATGCAGTGATCACTAGATGCCAGAAACACGGCTGTTTACTTTTTCTCTTTATTAGATTTTTTAAACATGCTGAAAACCAAGGTCCTCAGGTGACTGATGCAGGGCCATCATAGTCCTCTTGTTTACTTCAGTCACTTTTGTCAGACGAAACATAAGAGGGTAGCTAAGTTATATATAGATGTTCTGATTTAAGCTTATTTCGAAAGACCACATTTCTTTGTTCATGTAGAAATATATAAATGATATTACTGAATAAATCTCATTTTCAGTGGGTTCTGTTGGTGGTAACCAGTACATCTACACGTCAGCCAATGGAGAGATAACTGTACAGGGGAACCAGGAGTTGATCTATGGTCAGCCTGCAGTGCAGTATGAGGTAGAGTGTGTAGGGGATGTCGGTGATGAGGAGGCACTGTCTGCCATCAACCTCCTGGCACAGGCCAGCGCCCAGCAGTATGAGACGGTCATCTCACAGATATAAGATGGTCATTTGGTAGATACGAGACCATCATTACAGATGTCATCTCGCAAATCTTGGTTTCAGTATGCATCACACTAGTAAATGAAATATGTGCAATTTAATTTACCTATAAACTGTTGATCTATGATCAATATTGCTGATGTGGCCAGATGTGTTGGCAAATGTGAATACTGTTTAATCTGATTGTTTCAGGTTTTCTTTTAATAAGCCAGTTTTATGTTAAATGTTTGTTTAATGTTTGTTTAGATGAAAATTAATTTGTTCTCATTGAATAAAGTTTTTAGTTTATCATGAAATATACCTGCAAAATATTCTTTAAAAAGTTTTTTTTTATTAATTTAATTTGTTTGAACTGGTATAAAACATTGAACTGCTGTGGCTGTTTTATAAAAAAAAACTATTAACAAAGGTAAATTAATCCAAAACATAGAAAAGTGTTTACTTGCATTTTAGAAGTACAATAATGTATGTTTTCATATGTATTAATACATGTTAAGTGTTAGGTGAAATAAACCGTGTTCAAGTTTATTCTGTTGGTTGTTGTTTGGCTAAAATCCTGGTAAAATACCCGTAATTACAGAAAACTGTTTAATTAAATATACAGATAAAAAATCAATTGGTAATTTTTAAGTGGTAATCATAAGTCAAGTGAGTTTCATAACATATCAAATTTTCATTTTAAAGGGCCAATCCTTATCAAAAACTTTGATACATCCTTTATTATTAAATGTAACATTTTTGTTGCTTGTAACATGTAGCAAATATAAGTTCCAAATTGACTAGGGGTTTTACAGCAGATATTTGACTAATCAATATCTCCCCATGTCATACATTATTTCTGTGAATTTTTGTAACTTTGCTGTCATAAACATGTTTCATAACGGCCAGACATATTTGTCTGTTGCTTTTGTTAGATTTGTAATCATGTAGAGCAGGCTACATGAAAGCATCTTTTTGGTTGCTTTTCAAATGCATAAAAATGAGGGGTAATTAATGGTAACATTATTTCCCTAAATGGAAAATTGTCTAATGTAGCTGTACTTGTTATTACATCACAAACTTGACATATTAACACAGATACACTTGGCAGTTTGTGAAAAATATATTCTGATTTGTTGCATTAAACATCTAAATATAATATAATAAGTAATTTTTATGTTAACTGTTTTAATCATTATTCACAAACATTTGTCATTATTTAAGATGACAGAAGTATTGTTGAAACAGGGTGATTAATGTAATAAAATGTGTGCATACCCTTTGCTACAAATATATATCCAAAGACACCGTGCTTGATCATGTTGTGTTTAGGTTTGGAGATTAAATAATGTTGTTGACACTTTTGAACAATTTTTTAATCCATGTTCAGCTCAACAACCTAGTATTGTGTTGTTCTTTGTGTTGTATACCTGCTCTTAAAATGTCAGCTTTTGTTTTTGTGTTTCTGTAACCATCTTCTGATAAATATTCAGTACATTGCATACTTAGTGGTTTGTTCGGATTTTAAGAAAGAAAGAAAGAAAACACAAAATTAGATTAATCCAGTGAGAGTTTTTCATCATGTACAACAATGAACAGATCAAAAAATTGCCTAAGTGAAGACTTTAGCATGCACCAAGTAAACAGATTTTGCATCAATTTGCCTTTTAATTTGCCATTTGTCTATAACAGATGTAAGTTGTATAGATTGTGATGAGAAATAAAAAAAATTAAATTGGCTGTACTTCCAAAAGGTATTCAGATAGCATACTGTAAGGCTGTTGTCTGATGTTACATCTACCTACTAGATTGTTCAATATGTTAAGTTATGTTATCAAAGTGCTTTGTCTTTAATAAGTTACCTGTCTACTACAGAGGTTAGGTGACAAGATCAGATTTTATGTCGTGATAATTTACACTTCCTTCATCCCTAAGGTGTCAGTGTATACACATCAATCAATTTGTATATCTAAGATCAATCTTAGATAGTGAAACATGCTTGGACACCTGGCATGTTTATCCATAAAAATATAAATAAATTAAATGTCCAACTGATCTCAGCTATTGATCATTATGCAACTGTATTACTGCACTCTTGACATTCATTTATTTCTGTGTACTTAAAACACCAAAGCAATCAATGTACATCAAGATCACCCTGTTCCAGTAGTCACTAGCAATTTCTTTGCTGTAGTTGTTACTTAACATATAGGATTTTGTTTCTGATACCTTACACAAGACACAATTATGGTCACATTGGCAGAATCCAGCTAATTGTTGGTGGAAAAAGCATCTAGACTGTATGTCTGGGTAGAACCACAAGCACACCACAGATCAGTGGAAAGACCTTCAGACATAAAAATTTCTCACCCGAACAGAGTCGATACCATGCAGCAAGGGACTGAGGTGTGTGCCCCCGTAACATTTTGTATTGCTTCTTTTTAAATGCAGCATATGATAAACAACAACAGATATTGACACCTTTGCCTACTTTAGTTCTAAAAAGTACATGTAGATTAGTTTTTAGATTTACTGAAATAGATTTTTAGAATATGATTTTTAAAAATTAAAAGGTTTCAACATATTTGCAGCACTTTGCTTCTGTATCTAATAAGTCTTTTCCATAGTGATGTAATTTGTAACAAAATCTGATAGCTAAACAAGAAGGTAATGTCTAACTGTTAATCTGTGTTCTTAGATACATACATATTGTATAAAAATACACTCCCTCAAATATTATCCATTTTGTCTTAAGCCTTCCCTATTGATCCACACAATGATGGCTTAATCTGAACGGATTTCCCATCTTTGTAAATGTAACCAGATGTTGTACATTATGTGTAGACAAAGGGCTAAGTGGCAAAGGTAAACAAAGGGCGGATGGGGCCACGATAACCGATCGGCTTAGTGTATGCATGCCTATCTCTCTATCTCCCTCTCTCTCTCTCTCTTTCTCTGTGAGAGAGAGAGTGCATGCGTGTGTGTGTTGTTTTCGGCAATCACCAAAGACGTGCACACATTCATTGCTGGTCTTTGGTCATTATGGTGGAGCTTATCTTTTCAAGAATTGCACACTACGAAGAGAACAACAGAAGCCAATACGTTTACATTCTAGAACATTATCTCCAAAACAAGAAAGTTCATGAGGTAGACAACTAGGGTCAACATTCCGGCTATCCTGCGTCCTCAATAGGGTAGATAACGACACTCTTACATCACGTCGTTCAGCGTGGCGCGGCTATGATTGTCACGTGATCCATAACATAGGGTGAAAGATGTGTATTGAGTGACCACCGCAAAGCAGGTGATCAATAATGTACCTTGGACTGCCTTGATCACATTTAGCATCCTCTGACTTATCAACGACGGGTCAGCGTTAGTGCTGATAAAAGTATAAAACCTATTAATAAGGGACCTTATTTAATAATGGCTAATATTTAACAATACATTTATTAGATATCATTTGATTGTTGCGGGTTTGTATAAGCCTCGACAGATTGCAGCAGGTTACGGGTGAGGTATTAACGCTCCAGCCCCTTTTCTATGACGTAACAGCGCCCGGCCTGTCACGCTAACGCTACGTGTAGCGACCTGCCAGGTCAGAAAACAGCACGGGTCAGCCTTCGAAGAGTGTTTCATACGGAAGTGCGGGTCATTCAAGAACAGACACAAACAGTTATTTACAAATATGGAGATGTGTTTTAAGGAATCTGGATATCTGAAGAAGTCAATTGACGGAACTACGAGATGTTCTGGAGAAGGTAATTATAATTATATTTAATTGTACGATGGAGAATGTACGATAAGGTAGCGTTGCTGTTCTAACCCGATCAGCTGTTTTTGTTGACGTCGTCTTTGTTTTGTTGTTGTTGTTGTTTTAGTTTGTTTACCGTTATTTATGTTTGACTCGGAAGTAAGTCAACATGCAGGTCGAAATTTTAGGTTGATTATCAAAAAGTGAACAGTATAACCACGAATTGATCCGTTATAAGGGGGGGGGGGGGCAGTTCGGCAATGATGATTTCGAACATATGCCATATGTCAATTATATTTTAGTTTCGTAACGAGATGCGATTGTATCACGGATTGTTACGGTTTATCAGCGTCATTGTTAACTGGTATGTAACTAACACGGTCGCCAGTTATGCAGCTTAAATTTAACTCCATTGTGCATGTTCGTTGATCGTAATATTAATTAACAACAGTGCCTATATACTGATATATATTCAATGTTATATATATACAATTTGGGATTGGTTATGAAACGAGCTGGCCGTTTATGAAACTGCAGGGTTACAAAAGGACCAACTCTCGTTTGCACGAGATGGTTTGAAACTCTAGTCTGTCAAACAGCGTTGACAAGCCTCGTGTTATCCACATCAGCCAGCTTGAGATAAAAATTCGCATTATTTGTGCTTAGCTTCTCCAAACTGGTCAAAGTTGTAAGCAGTTAAAACATCAACAACAAGAATATACGTTACTGACAATGGTCTAATAAAATGGTCACTTCACATCGTTTCAGATTCTCCACTGTCAGCTCTGAAGAAGATGCTTCCCCAGGAGAGTCTCCCATCCACGCACAGACTTGAGTACACGCTCAACTACAAGTCGGGGGTAAGATGACACCAATGGCTACAGGCTAAACACACGCTCACACGTGTACACTCATGCATATTTCAGCCGCACACACACAGGCACGAGCACACGCACACAAGTACGTGCACATGTACGCTGAGTTAACTCATGTAAACGGCACTGGCACGAGTTCTCTTGGCCATGCGTTACAGTGGCCAAATTGACAACATACAAAATAGAGACCTATTGGTAATTTCCTATTTGTACTGTTACAAATATGACAAAATGCAGATGCGTGATGGGCACACTTGTAACTCGATAGCATGTCCCACAATATGAACCATATGCTAGTCACAGTAACATTTATTTCATAAACAACAGCAAATTGAAAATGCATAACAGAACTTTATAGAGGATATTTGTCGATTTCGGTATATGATCGTATTTTATTTCACGAGGGTCGTACATATACATTTTAACGTGAGGCGCAGCATTAATTTCAATAAAAAATTTATTCGCAACGTGATACAAAACAGGTTAGAATTACAATGTTATATTGATGTGGATGCCTTAGTATTGAATGGGACTTTATGACATATTATTAAGTTAGAATCTGAGCTCTCGGCGAAAGCAAGGGCGAACATAAAACTTATTATTAAGTTAGAATCTGAGCTCTCGGCGAAATCAAGGGCGAACATAAAACTTAATTGAAAGTTAACACATTGGTTTAAATGACACCCAAAAACATGACATTAAAATTATTGCACAAAAGAATGCCCTTTTCAACAATTATAACACAGAAGTATGGCATAATGGCAGTCCAGACAAATGACAAGAGAAATCACGAATGTGGGATATCCTTTGCGCCGCTGAGTGCATGCGCTTTAAACAAGGTGGCTTTTCTGAGAACTAACCACTGTCTTAAACTGTGTATTCGTTACATGAATATTTGAGAGTAACGAACCGTAACTCTGATGGAAATTAGGTAATCTGCTACTTTACTTTCTGCTTAGTTGCCAGCTACATAATATAATTTTAAGCTGCCTTGTTAACCTCGGCATAGTCAGTTTGTTTGGTTAAAAGAGACCTCGCCAAACAGCAGCGGATTCCTATAAATGTCTGCTACTTTTTCATAAATGCAAGCTACACTTAATTGTTGCAAGCTACGCTGTTAAAAAACGGAACATCCGGAACCTTTCTGTGAAAACGATCTCACAGAACAGCTGCGATTTTCGGTTTTTGTCCGCTACACTATCGTCCCCATAAAATTCGAGAACACAAGAAAGGGTACGGATGTGAAACATTCAAGGCGCCGCAGTAAGCATGCACTTTAAACTAGAAGAGGAATATTTTGGAAACTAAACCCTCTCCTAATCTGTCGATTTATTACACAAATATTTAAGTGTAATGAACTGTAAATCGGATGGGAAGTAGACTATCCACCACTTTGCTTTCTTTCAGGTTGTCTTCTATATCTATAATTATAAGCTGCATTGTTGACATCGGCATACTCATGCTGATTCTTTTGTTAAATGTTTGAGTTCCTGTTATTGCCTGCTACATTATCTCCCTTATAAAAACATTCCATAAATGACCGCCCTTTAGTGCGGCGCAAATGAACCATGACATGATAAGTAAAAATAAAATATAAATTAATCAAATATATGAGCATTTTTCTGCGAACTTTGATGCAAAATCCATTAATAAAACAGCGTTCGCACTATTTTGCACGTTTAAAATTCTAAACCTGCAAAGTAGTATTCAGCCTGCCATGACAGAATTGATGTATCTGACCAGTTGGCTACTGCTTGCTGCACAATCTTGTAAATGCATCTTGTATAGTAATGCGTCTGGCTATATTTGCACGTAGTTGTTAGCAATTGTTTTGTGATGTTTTGTTATTTCTGTGAAGTTAAATTCCTAATATATAGAGCTACATGAAAATGGAAAATATACCAACCTACACTTGATAGTAGGAAACCTTTTTGTTACTGTTACGTTCATCAGCACACACAAATAATGTTAGGCCTCGAGAATGAGAAGTGGAAAATGATATAAACAATGAATTACAAATGTTTGTATATATTGTTTTATAATGGATAGATGCTCTGAAGTATGTTAGACGTATAATTGATATCTCTATTGCTGACAGAAATAAATGAAGTTGTTGTGTAGATTGTATTTTTTCACGCACATTTTCAGTAGTGGTTTTGCAGTAAGATGAAAGAAAAATGACATTAATGCAAATTACAATGATTTGAGAAGTAAAGTAAATCCTCAGAACTTGCATCCTTAGTCAAGCGGTAGTGGTGTTTACTTTGAGATTGAAGAGACCATGATTCGAACCACATTATTGGCACGAGATGTTTGTCCTTGCACAAGACCATTTATTACGAATTGTTTCATGTAGATACCAGTATGAACAGATTAATGGTTCTAGACAGTTCTTCCTTGAGCGAACTTTAAGTAGCGTACAGGAATGTTGATCGTTGTCTTAATTGTGTAAACATTGAAAACATATGTAAAAAATTCTAATATCTGCACTTCTTCTTTTTTTATCGCCCCAGGAATACGAGGAACGTGTCTACCGGAGCGCCACTTGGGTGTGTACGACTGTCTCTAGCATATATCAAGACGCGGCAATCATCGAGGGTTTCCGGAAAATACAGGCTTATGTCAAAGGCAAAAACTCTGCAGGTAGCACTTGGTTACTTTAATAAGTTATAATACATTTTACCCATTAAATATCCGTGTGATGAACACAGGAATAGCAGCTATATCAATACAGTTATGAAACAAAAGCTTCTCGAAGTGCTCATAGTTCATATAAACTTAAAATGCTTAAAAATCATTTTAACAAATAAAAAACGTAACAATTGGATTTTTATAGACGGGTCAGTATTTTTGTTAAACGATTTGGACGTACATTAACCGAAAGCTGGATGGCAACCGGGAAATGTTAACTGTTGACATGCACAATAATTATATTGGCATTGGCACTGAACAAGGAATTGCATATTCACGCATGATTGTCAAGCAAGTGTCCACGTTGAATAATGTATTATCTTGTCATCAGGTGCCAATCTTGCCATAGAACCACCGATCGTGACCCGCGTGACGTCAACTGATGACTTCAGCTTTGAGCGCACGTTCATGGTTTGCGTTTATTTGACGTCACATAGTGACATCAGACACCCCATTCCGACGGATCGGGATGTTCTCATCAAAAGGTTACCCGCCATGACAGTATTTGTTAGATCTTTTACAGTAAGTATTCAAATGTTTTGTTTAAAATCTGATAAACATGCTGAATATACTCAAAGCACAGAATGCAAACTTTTGAAAACAACATGTTAATAAATATATTAATTCCGTGACTATAAACTAGACCTAAAAAGCTTTGAAAACATTACAGAAATAAAGTAGTCAAAAAGAAACAGTAGAGAACAGAACCTCTTTTATTTAAGACTTTTACCTATTATGTGGTATACTTTAAGAACTAGTGTCTAGTTTACAGTAATGTCAGCATCTAACACGAAAGCCTACAACTGATGATGACAATAAGGTGAATCACATTCCTTAATATTTAATTACGCCTTTTCTTAATTGTGCATTTACATAACTTAACAATGTGCTTGAGTAGAAGATTACCACCTTTTTATCGGTATACTCTTTCTGCTATATGTAACGTCCATAACGTTAACATATTTTGTGTTATGCCGATACAGGGTGTATCGAGCGAGGAGCGGTGGACCCTGGAGACCCGGCGGTTGACGGAAATACTGAGCCATCAAGAGGATGTTCGGACCGACTGCTACCTCACCGCTATCTACCACAGCCCCTTCCAGCTGTCAGCTAATCAGAATGAAGTATGGCTCCTCAAGTACCAGCACAAGTCCAGTTCCAAGATCAAACCTGTCGGGGAAGAGAACATGATCCAGATCGGGAACAGACACATCGAGACGTCCTCACTAACGTCCTCTCTCATAAACTGCGTCCTCACATATTTCTGTGTACTCGTCACACTTGGCCGTGCGGCACTGCAGACAGTGGGCTTTCTCATAGACAATAAAGACACAATAGTTAGACAGACGAAAATTGTGTCGCAGTGTGTAACTCCACGCAAAGTGTCGAAGACTTTGATTGGGGTCACTAGCGCAGGATGGACCATAGGAAAAGCCTGCGTAAATGGACTGCTGGCGGAAAATAACGGAACTCAACGAGAAATAATGGAGAATACGGAATATCAAGTGGTGAAGAAGTTGTTCTAATGTTCAGTGTCCTTGATTTTTTAATGGCTTGTTTGTGTACAACGCAGTGCACGCCGTAAATATCAGTTGTTTATCATGCATATCTACATAAAGTTTACGGCACGTGCGTTTTTGTTGTGAGAGGTTTTAAACGAAGTAGCCAGACATGCAATTAATTAAGCAACAACAATTGAACGTATGCTTAATTAAAACAACTGGTGACGCATTTCAACAAAAAATGGTGTTTTTTATTTTTCTTTATTCACCATGATATTTCTTGCATTTTTTCATAACCGAGAAAAAGGCAAATGAGCTGCAGGTTATATCAATAATATAAATTCAGTATTAATATTGTTTCAGTGTCCTGTTTGAATGTCAACTATTCATTATTTATGTGATTGACAGCCGTTATCACAATCCTCCAAAGGATTGCAAAAGTACACTTTCTACATGTAATTATATTTATTTATATGTATGTTATTTTGTATGTTGTTCCATTGGTTTATTTTAATACATATTGTTTAAACTAAACAACTTTGCATGTATTTTATTTATTATACTGAAACAAGTGATCTCATATCAATCTAAAATATATGCCTTAAATTTATGAACTTTAATATTACTATAATATTTCTGACCATCGCCGAACAGTCACGGAAGCAAGCCGAAGGCAAAAAGCTAAACCACAAAAGAAAAAAAACATTTCTTTGATATATATGTGTGAGTATACAGATTTTATCTTTTTGAGCTGTGACCATTGCGACAGCGTCTAGAATTATGAGAAAGCTGAATTTTAAAAGCACGAATAATTGACCCTGCATGACCTTGACTACCCGCGACCAGGCTTCATGTCTGGTGGCGTATGTACAGATACAAATAAGAAGACGACGCATTAATTGTGTCCATGCATCCTTCAAATGTTAGCATCAATATTGCAATGATCTGATTAAATTATATGTTCAGGTGATTATATTGTGTAATACTGATATACTTGAAATGCAGATTTATGAATATATGCCGCGCTTGAATATCACATGCTTGAAAACGTTATTAGAATGAGTTTTCCACTAACTCTGCATTATATACTAGGCTGAGATATTTGCGATATCCCGCGCATGACCTCAATGCCTTCTGCGGCGATATACCATGTCGGGATTTAGATTCAGATTACATGTGTGTATGTAGTGTTGACGAAATAAATAACTGGGTGTTCATTTTAAGCTCATTGTATTTTAGTCGCCTCCGGAAGCACGTTTGAACCTAATTTTAATTCAAATGCAATCGTATGGAAAGTATATTAACATTTTCTAAAATCGGATGATAGTGATTGTGTTGTACTCTTTGTCCCAATCTATAAGTTTTATATATAATAGGTGGTTGTTCTGCAGCTAAAAACTTGCATGACTGAGCAATTTCAACTACCGATATTATACATATAAACACAAAATAGTCGAAGAATTAGGTATTAGTAACAATTCGTAACAGTCTTTGTTAAGTGAAATACTTTTGTCACCTCGGAAGCATGGAATATACAGCCTTTCAGCATTTGAAACCCTGATAATATATTAAGCTGTCCATGCCAGAACAGCACGTACTCATCGTTAATGCTAACTCATACGTCACCTAACGGACATATTAGATTGTTCACACACACACACAAACAACGAAAATGTTATTTCACGAGGTTTAACGATGGAAAAAAGAACGCTTCATCTTCAAAGTGAGATTTATAAACACCATCCATCACGTTGCGCTCTGTGTTCATTATAGCGCATACATTTGCTTGAACAAAAGAAAAAGAGGATACATCGCCTATGACAACTGGCAAACTAAAATGATTAAGAATTTCCTTGTAATTCTCAGAGCTGGTGTTAAATTTTAGACGATTATGGTAATGAAATGACAACACACTTGAGTGACAAGTTGAATCTAAAAATAAAGGCGTGATGATGTTCGGTGGCTAAACCTTTAGTCTTGATAAGAGCTCAGAGTCAGACATAAACAATTATAATTAAAGAGCTCCTATTATATATACACATGTATATGTGAATACAATGCGTTCTGAAAAGACGTATATGTTTTTAAAAACAACGAAGCGATTTTCACGCCAGAGGTTATGTGCCTTTCAGATAAGAGTAACCTCTGTCACTAAGAAAGAGAGAGGAGCTAATGCTTGAGGAACGAGATGTTATAGTTTGAGAAAGTTTGTACAATATTATACCATTATAGTTTTATTCCAAGAAAAAGTCTGAGGAATTTGTAAAGTTTTATAAAAATAATTGTTCGGATTGTTTACATTTATATTATATAAAACATGTTCACATTTACACTATGACCACCGTCATTTCGAGACTTAAAGCAGCACAGCGAAACGTAACCGTTGTGGGACGTGGGACATGGTAGAAGACAAATTGTTATAATTATAACGATACATCAAATTCCGTTCATCAAAGCCCCAAAAATTGTAAACGCTTGATATGGCCAATAAATCTATTATACGGATGTCCCTTTAGTTTAAAACATTTAGGCGTCACTTGACGTCACAGAAGCCCGCATTTATATAAACATTAAAGTCCGTCTGAACAATAAAGTGGCCAGTGAGTAAGGATCGTTTTGAACGGTGTCTTTATTCAGCGCGGTGGCATATTACAAAAGCCTTTGGTTCGGCGCCCTTTACTGCAGTATGGACGGGTTTTATGTCTTGCTGTTTCTGACAGCATGCTTGGCAATAGGAGAGGCTGGTGGGTATAGTTTTATTTTATCTGGACTAATGTGTTAAAAAATAACAGATATAATCATCTTTGAAGGTTCTTGGTGGATTTTGTGAGAAATATGGCACTGATTCAAAATTGTGGTGCATATATACGTAAAGATTAACGTTTCATGCAAATACTCTCCAGCTTACATCATAGTATTGCACACTTGATACGTCGAGCGCGCTGTATTGTAACAGCTCTTGTTTACATTTATCTCAGCTAAGTCTGCGTTATTTCAGAAAGTTACTCTGTTTCAAGACAGCAAAAAAACAAAACAAAACAACAAACAAACAAATAAAACAACAACAACAAAAACAACAAAACAACAAAAACACCAGAAAAAAACAACAACACACACAACAAAAACACATCTTAAAACAACAACAAACAAATTTATGAATAAATATTGCATAATATTATCTCAGCAGAGATAGTATATACAATTGTTATAAAATGTTTTATGAACATTTGGAACATCAAGAAGAATGTTATTACCTGATTGTACCTATTTGGTTATAATTGCACTTACAATGGGACCATTTGTGCAGAATGATATATGAACATTTGGAACATCAAGAAGAATGTTATTACCTGATTGTACCTATTTGGTTATAATTGCACTTACAATGGGACCATTTATGCAGAATGTTTTATGAACATTTGGAACATCAAGAAGAATGTTATTACCTGATTGTACCTATTTGGTTATAATTGCACTTACAATGGGACCATTTGTGCAGAATGATATATGAACATTTGGAACATCAAGAAGAATGTTATTACCTGATTGTACCTATTTGGTTATAATTGCACTTACAATGGGACCATTTATGCAGAATGTTTTATGAACATTTGGAACATCAAGAAGAATGTTATTACCTGATTGTACCTATTTGGTTATAATTGCACTTACAATGGGACCATTTATGCAGAAAGTCCAAATGGCGAACTGCACTGTCGAGACTTTTCACTAAGTCTAAAGTGTGCGTATTTGGTTTTGTTTCAGTTTCTGTGAAGAAAATCGTCACAGTGAAGAGAGGCAAGTGTTTTAGTGCTCTTTTATTTTTCCAACAAGTAGCCACGCGCTGGTGGTATTGTAAGTATTTGAAAGGATGAAATATGGTGTAGAATAGGCCTTGTAGTTTCCCTTAGATTTTTTTTAATTCAACATATACGATCGCTTTGTTTACCATAACAAGTGGCAATTCTCACCTTCGGCAACACTTTATTGTTACCTTTTTTGTCTTGTTGATTACTAGTAAGGTAAACAGGATAATTATAATTGGAATACGCATTTAGAAAATTATAATATTAAAAAAGAGTTTAATGAATACACCACACTTACGTCTTACGCATGAAGAAATTGTTATTAAAACAAAAATCTAATCATCTTCTTACTTTAGTTGAGCGGGAGTGAATACATTTTATTTCGTAATGGTAAAACAAAAAAAGAAACGAATTTGTGCAAAACTTACCAAAATGATACTGATGCTGCATCCATTACGAGGTAAGTTCTCAAGAGTCTTGGACAGTGAAAGAAAATCATGAAAACATATTGTTGATATTCAAAATATTTGACATTCAAATTTTAAATAGAATAGAATAGTTTTATTTTCACAAGTCTACCATGTGAATTAGTATAATGAAACAATGAGCGGTTTTAAAATATATTTATATTCATACAAATAATGTTACCTGCAATGGTCACTTCGACGACTTCACTTATATATTTATAGCTTTTCAATCACAATACAGAGATTGAATGTCATTATCAATTATTGTCCTGAAAATTTCGTGTGATGTGCGCGTTGGTTTGCAACGAACAACGGGCCTCTGTGATGTCAATTGTCACCTGTTTTTACGTCTTATGTCTCACGAACAATTGGCCAGACTCGTCGTATCTCATCAGTTTATTAAATAGGATACCCTGTTAACCCAGCATGATTGAAAACGTGGTACTGCACGACAGTAAAATGGGATCTAGCTGTATAAAAGTCGAATCATCAACATTCCCAAGAAAACGTCACCCCATCATCATCCCGATTACTATATTGAATGGGAAACAACGAACTTTGGTAAAATAGGTTTGTTATTGAAAACCGCTTTCCATCAGGTAGTATTATGCCACATGTGCATTATCCGTGCTTAAATGGGTTTGCACAATTCTGCATCTGTTTCGAAATATTTTATCATAAATAGTGTTTACAATTAAGTATCATTGTGTTCCTTGGCCAGTATTCTGCCTCGACGTCAATGGTGTCAAGATTGCGCCAGGCCATATCTTCTCCGATGGCTGTAACATGTGCAAATGTGGACCTAAAGGAATGGTATGTTATTTGTAATGGTATGTTATTTGTAATGGTGCGTTATTTGTGGTAAAATTGTTCTTGCTTCATTCGAAAACAACTCGTACCCTAAGACTTAGAAACAAATAGAGTAAATCCTGACCAGACAACTCCCCGCGGAAGCAAATTGATGTAGATCAATGCATTGTGTCTAAGCTCGACTTAATAAAAAGGTTTGGTAAGTACGACGAGAACAGGCACTTGTCTCTTATCTCCAGATCCTTATAGTCCGAAAAGCAACAAATTCTTAAATTCAAGTCGCCTTTAATAAACCAGTAAGAATGTATTGTTTTTAACCCTGTTCTTAAATACACTATCCCTTGATAAACCTGCACAAATTATTGAAGAACATATTTCTGATGAAATATCAATTTAAACAAAAAACAAAAGAATACATGCTTTTGTTTGAAAAGTTCCTGTCTCAAATCCGGAAAGAAGCTTAGGGCTTTTGCATACTGGTTCTTCTATTTATGATTGTACACGTACCTACATGTACATGCACTAGATCAGTACACATTACCGAATAACAACACATACCTTAACTAAATGGTTTAATTTGCCATTTCAGCCGACAATGTGTACAAAGAATCTGTGTCCTAAGATACCGACGTACCCGCTGCGCCCAAAGAAGAAACCGGAACCTCACAATCCATTTTCCACCTTCCCTAAAGGACCATTTAAACACTCCGATCACAAGAAACCTGTGCCAGTCATAAAGCCGGTAATGCCGTATGTCCCAGTAAAACCAGTAAAGCCCATCATTCCGGTGTATCCTGTCCACACTGTCAAGAAGCCCGTGGTCGTTAGGAAGAAATTGGAACCGTTTCCTGTGTATCCATAAAGTTCAAGGTTCCTAGTCGTCTAAGAAACATAGGCAGAATTGGACACAAACTTCGAAGAAAAGTTTTATGGAATACTTACCCATGTAAATAAAAATTTATACAAAATGATCGTTAAATTGTGAACTTAAATTTAACATTTCAAATAAATTTTAACATCGAGAGTCGCCCTCTCTCTGTGTCGCATGATGCACGTGCACAAGGTCTTTCCCATCTCGAAATGGCCTCAGTCAATATCTGAAGTCGAAGTCGGTAAATAACACACTATCCTTGACTTAAATAGTTTATTTATCACAAATGATAATGCACGAACACACACTTGAGTATAGTGTATAGACATACAAAATTCCTGTGTGTTGTTGAAAATAACGTTCCCCAAACAGTATTTTATTAAAAGTAATTAGAGGCCTATTTAAAGCAGATATAGCACTGCCTTCAATATGTATGACATTTTAATTTTTGAAATAAACACTTCTGAAAAGTGATATCCGACAGTTTTCCTATATCATATACGTGTAATAATAACCTTCCCTCGTTTGGGGGTGGGGTGGAGGTGGTACTTGGCATAATTTCTGCAAAATCTCAAACATAAGTCTAAGAAAATGCAATTTTGAACACTTACTCAATTAAAAGACAGTTTAAATCTTGAAATAAATCGCTTTAAATGTTTGTTCTTATCCACATCTATAATAAGCAAGAGGAGTATTTCTGATAAAAAATATCCATGTCAAAGGGAATAGCCTGGAAAATGATATAACATGATCTTAAAGTTAGTGGTCACATGGTTTTCTAAGGTTAAAAATAGCTAACATCGATGTAGGATATAAATAAAAAGCATTTCGCATGATCTTTTAAGGAAACAATAAATTATTTGGGTATGCAAATAATGATCAATATTATATTATATTATACTGTGGTGAATCCAATGTACAACGCATTGGAAAGCAGGCCAGTTTTTAACTGCAAAGAACAACTCTTCTAAATATACAGATTATGCACTGGAACAAGAGTTACAACAGTCACTAGCATCTAACTATAATAGAAACTATTTTATACTACTTCTTTAGTCACTTTGAAAAGATAACTAATATTGTATATCTTGTGTTCACATGTTTAACTTATTAAGAAGTAAACTAGTAGTTCTTGTCCAAGCCAAACTAACATAAGACCTTTCCAATAATGGTTTTAGCTAGTGGGTGTTTTAAAATGTTCACTATATTATAGTTCTTGTTCAAGCCACACTAATATAAGACCTTTCCAACAAAGGTTTTAGATAGAGTGTATTTTAAAATAATCTCTACATTATATTTCTTGTTCAAGCCAAACTAACATTAGACCAATCCAGTAACAGTTTCAGATAGTGTTTTCAAATTAACACTATATTAAAGTTCTTGTTAAAGCCATACTAATATGACTATACTAAGACCTTTCCAATAATGGCTTTAGATGGTGAGTGTTTAAAAATTATCACTATATTATAGATCTTGTCCAAGCCACACTTACATAAGACCTTTCCAATAACAGTTTTAGATAATGTATTTTAAAATTATCGCTTATAAACGTATTGTTGAAAAAGTTGCTAACATGCTACCCAGGGAAACAGTAAGAAGAAAAGTGTAATAGCTTTTTTCCTTTGGATTTAAACTCTTGCACAGCAGTACTTTGATACTGCCTAATTTATGTGGTGATCCAATATGTTGGGACTGGCGTATGCTTCAACACAACAAATGTTATGATTTTGATGGGTTTCCACTGGTGTTTATCAATTTATTTGAACTAAAGATCAGGTCAAAGGAGAGGTCAATCTCTATTATTTTGGTCAGTCCTTTAAATATGGTATCACACTTTTTTGTTTCAACTTGTTTTGTTACTATTATATTGCTTCAGTAGAATTAGTATGGCTTCAAGTTTGAAAGTGACTATAAAACAAGATGTATTGAGAAAGGCAGTGATTTTGTTACATCGGATTGATGATTGGTAGACCAAGTACAATACTTGTACATGTAGGATATGTAGAAGAAAAAAGAAACAATTAGACATCTTAAATAAATCCAAAGGGTTTTATTTAAAATAATGCAAAATTTAATAGTTACAAAAAACAGACAATAAATGTAAATAAACTGCATCCTTAAATATTAAAAGAAAAACTGGGACTATATTTACAACATATTCAACAGACTACAGTCTTATGTTGGTACAGTAGCAGCCACAGCCACACAATACAACTGATTCTTCACCTGTAATAGGACAGTCTTATTAATAGAAAAACTAATCCTACTTATGTGTAGTTAATTGCTAACAAATACATGCAAAGGTAACATAGCACATTTCTAAAGACCAACCAAAAAAACATGCAGATTCTGATAAATTTCTGCTGGGAGTTGGCTGATCTGGATTTCCACTTTTTTATGCCTAATCAAAGCATGCATGATAAGCTGATTGTTCAATTTCTTAGTCCTCTTACAATTCTGTGATTTTTTCCTGATTCAGTGGTTTTTACCCAAAATATGACACAACTAAAACAAAATGCTCTATTTTCTGATTTTCTTTTGTACAATCCACATACATTATAGTCACCCCGAGAATAAAGCATTAATGGCATGAGACATGTGGAGTTTACATGCTAACAGCTGATTTAATATTTAATTACAACTGAAAAAGCGCATTTTAGTAAAACAAATCACACAACTTGTGTATCTCACAACAATTACCTATGGTAGGTGGATCATATTGACTTCCAGGCTACTAGCCTCCACAGTTTATACATATTAGATAAATATTCATAATTTAAACCCACTGGACAAGTGGAATAATAAAGTTTAAAAAAAAGGTAACAAAAATAGTTCAAGCTTTCTGAATGATCAAATTAAAACAAAATGTACCGACATAAACAATAGCCATCCAATGCCATGACCAGTTGGCTGTGTGGTTGAGGAGCTCAATTCTCAAAGTCACTGGTTTTCTTTTATTTCATTTGTTTACAAAAAAATATCTTATTGAAAGTTTGTGTATACTGAGATCAAAACAAAACAAAGTCAAACTGTCAGACAGAACTTTTAAGCAAAAAATAATCCTTAAACTATTTAAACATGTAATTCATTTCATTGAATAATTTAACATTTTAGCACTTGCAAAAAGATACACTGAGCCATTGTGCAGAGTAAACAATGAGGATGAATTGTTTTTACTACACTGTATAGCAGAGCAGTGCAGTGAGCGATGTATACCTTTCTCCTTATTTACAAATCTAGGGATTGATTAACCCATTTTTAAACAACAATGTAAAATGAATTAAAAAAATAAATAAATGTTCCTTTTAGTCTCTAAGAAGATTGTTATTGAAAGTTTGTGTATACTGAGATCAAAACAAAACAAAGTCAAACTGTCAGACAGAACTTTTAAGCAAAAAATAATCCTTAAACTATTTAAACATGTAATTCATTTCATTGAATAATTTAACATTTTAGCACTTGCAAAAAGATACACTGAGCCATTGTGCAGAGTAAACAATGAGGATGAATTGTTTTTACTACACTGTATAGCAGAGCAGTGCAGTGAGCGATGTATACCTTTCTCCTTATTTACAAATCTAGGGATTGATTTACCCATTTTTAAACAACAATGTAAAATGAATTAAAAAAATAAATAAATGTTCCTTTTAGTCTCTAAGAAGATTGTTATTCCAATGTATAATAAATAAATTATAAATAAATGTTGGCAAATCATTCTATTATAAAAATCCATTTCTTTCAACATAAACTTAAAATTATGATATACATAATAAATATAAAAGAGAAAGGGAAAAAAGCTACTATTTCAATAAATAATCTACCTAACAGTTGTTTTAATCATGCTATAAGTGCTGATTAAAACACAATATTATTGTCTTAAATTATTGTAAATGTCCAAAATAGAAATTTCCCAATCCACTGAACATTAAATCATATTGAAACCTAACAAAAATGCAATAAATATACACACTTGTTTACAAAAAGCTTAATTATATTGTACAGAGTATTGTTCAGTAGTCTTAAAACCTCAAGCTTAGAAAAGATAAATTGTTCTATTTAACCCTTATCAAGCTTCTTTCGTTAATAACCAATATTGAATTCTGAATTGTTTGACCAGTGAGAGCTGGCTTATCTGGATCTATAAAAATTCGAGAGAGTTAGCTGTCACTTGAAGAAATTAGCAAGTCACTGTGACAGCACTTGATATCTAAGAGCCAAAAGGCAAATCTGTAGCACATGTAATCACTTCATATGAACAGACCAACTCTCATCTGTTTCATCAGAGGCATATTCTTCTAAGAGTGAAGCTGCTGATTTTGGAACTAACACCTCGTAACTAGAGTCTGACTCCACTTTCCCCCTCCGCGCCATCATCTGTTATGGAGATATCAGTCTCCCCTTGCTCGGAGTCAGGCTCCCAGGTGTGGTCAGACTCCTGAGTCCCTTTCCTGTTCCAGCCAGTGGTTTAGGACATCTGGTCCATGAATGGACCCTCCCGACGCCTTTGCTGGACTTGATCCCGAGGAAGCGCCACGGATCATGTCACGCTGACGTAAACTGTAAGTACTATTTTGCAGATGTTCATTACGCCGACTAGTTGTGCCTCGGTGACTGGCCACATGCCGGAAGGACCGATTGCAGGGGACCCCAGCATCTCGAATGTTCAGATTAATAGAGTTGGTGCTATGAAGTGGCGAGATGCTTGTATGGCTCTGGACATTAGTGCTAGAGTTTGTAGACTGTGCACTGCTCACCTGAGGCAAAAACTGGCCGGAATAGTTGATTAAGGACAGGTCAATACGAACATTGAGACTCTGACTAGTCTGAGCATTGTCAGCAGTAGTACTGGTGGCAGTGCTAGAGCTCTTGTTACCATGACTGCTGCTTGACCAAGGTTTTACTGAAGGTTCGACAGAAGTTCTATGCTGAGGAGGCATGCTTGATGACTGCTGCTTTGTATAAGAAGCACTTTTAGCACAGTGCTTCGCTCGTTTACTTTTATGCACAGGAGAATGTATTCCTTTACCATTGTCATGTCTTCTTTTGAGACCATTGCTTGACTGTTTGATTAGGTTCGACTTTGCTTTTAGCTGATGGGTTCTTTTTTAGAAGTCTTGCTTGTATTCCCTGTATCTGATGATATTTTTTTACCTGTTGCTTGAATTGAAGTTTCTGGATTAGCCTTACTACTCTTTGTATAATTCACTGTCTTTCTGTCATTTGTATTGGTAGCACTAGCAATATTGCACACAGCTCTATCTTTGCACTTGACTCGTTTGGTCAAATACTTGATGGACTGAGAGTCGTCACTATCGGATGAATCAGAATTGTTTACAATTGAAGCAGCATTTTTGTCATCAGTATCTGTTTGTGAAGCAGCAGGTTCGATATTGATTGTACTGTCGGGTTCTCCCAGAGTGATATCTGATTGAGCCAATCAAAACAAGCCCTACATCTGAGGCTTCGGTGTTGACTGGTGCTCTGGACTTTGTCAGTAATATCCTGACTAAAGTTGTTTGGTGAAGGTGACCAGTCAGACACATGCTCTGGAGTAACAGAGGTAGAAGCCCATTCTCCCTCAGGACTTCTGAACTCCACCTCTGACCAACAGGTGCTGTCTTCATCATTTGAAATATCGACAGTGGTATTGGACCAGTCTCGTTCATGATCTGAACTATCACCAATCTGTGACAGGGTTTGTGGGGCATTGTCAGCTGCACTTTCATTAGCACTATCCTCTGTGTGTTCTGACTGTTGTCCTGCCTGACTGTTGATGGTCTGATAGATCAGTCAATGACTCAGAACGTGCACTGTAACAAGGTGAGGCAGGAGGAGAGAATCTCTGAGACTTTGAGTCCGAGTCTGTGTATGTGCTTGAAAGATTGGACTCCTGGCCAGGTTCATTACTGACCCTTGTTGATCTGTTACTGAGTAGAGACCAATCAGACAGGTTGTCAATACTAAACAGGCCTGTACTATGTGAAGAGTTCTGGCACAAGGTGTCTGTACTTGACTGAAATGAACAAAAATATTAATAAGAACTAGGAGTAAACAGGAGAGCTCAGATAGCACATGATACATAAGGACAAGAGACCATGATGGCCCTTAATTGCTCACCTGAGAACAAAGGCTTCTAGAAGGTTGAATCTGGTGCCAAGTAATTAATATATTTTCACTTTAGAAATCTTTGGATGGGACCATAAGTAAGGCCTCTGGGGTGATCATAACATTTTCTAGCATTTGACCTAGTTACCTACTTTCTAACCCCACATGACCCAGTTATGACTTCATCAAAGATTTTGTATAGACTAGCAATCTGGCAAAGTTTGGTGAAGGTTGGGCCTTAAATGCTGCATCTAGTGTGTTCAAAGGTTAATTCTTAGATTAAACATAGTGACCTACTTTTAACCCCATGTGACCCAGTTACAAACTCGTTTAAGATTTCATGAAGACAGATATTCTGACCAGGTTAAGTGAAGATTGTCATAAATGTGGCCTCTAGTGTGTTCACAAGCTTTTTCTGAAATTTGACCTAATGACCTACTTTTTGACCTCTTGTGAACCAATAATGAACTCATCCGAGAGTTCATGCAGACACACATTCTGACCAAGTTTGGTGAAGATTGGGCAATAAATATGGTCTTTAGTTTATTCAAAAGTTTTTTCTGAGATTTGACCTAGTGACCTACTTCTTGACCTCACATGAGCCAATAATGAACTCATCCAAGATTTAATGCAGAAAAACATTCTGACCAAGTTTGGTGAAGTTTGGTCAATAAATGTGGTCTTTAGTGTATTCAAAAGCTTTTTTCTGAGATTTGACCTAGTGATCTACTTTTTGACCCCACATGACCTAGATATGAACTCATCCAAGATTTTATGCAGACAAACATTCTGACCAAGTTTGGTGAAGATTGGGCTATAAATGTGGTCTCTAGTGTGTTCACAAGTTTTTCTTTAAATTTTACCTAGTGACCTACTTTTTGTACCCAGGTGAACCAATAATGAACTCATCCAAGATTTAATGCAGACAAACATTCTGACCAAGTTTGGTGAAGATTGGTCAATAAATGTGCTTCTTTACATTGTGCTCAGGTGAGCTAAAAAGTGTATGAAGGCAAATGCCAGTGTTTGTTTAAAACCCAGTGGCAGAAAGACCGGCCTTGGTTGAGATACAACAAAGGCCTCAGCTTGATGTTTTGCAATGTTCTCTGGCAGGTAAAACCAATTGTTCACAGTTCAAAATGTTCAACTTCTTTTCCTGTTTTGTAAACAGGGCAAACCTATGCAGCTGATGATGCATGATAGCAACTGGTACATAGCATACTATAGTTGACAAGTTATCTCACAGAACCATTCTAGTCAAAATTAAGTTCTATGAATTGATAATTAGATTACAACATAACAGCAAAATCAATGAACTGAGACCCTTTGATTAACTTGTTGATGGCACCTCCTTAATGATGGTGGATGTGGTGCTGGTAGAGGTAAAATCTACAAGTAAAGCAATTTTCTTTTTAAATTTTAATTTTTAAGGTTGGCTACTGATCGTAATCAGTAACCAGAGAGTATTCTGGCATGCTGTTAAGCTAGTGTCATCAGAGGTTTGGAAAGGGTGGGGCAGGGTGTCATCTGTGAGTGCTAAGAATAACAAAGATTGTCATTGCCAAGGATAGAGACACATACCACAAGGAAAAGACAGTCACTTGTTTGAACAAAATACATGTGCCAAACAATGACACCCATATACACAAAAAGTTTACATTAACAATCAAAAGCTAGCTTGTCTCACTTAGAACATGTTACATTAAAATAGTTTTAATAATTTTGAATTTATGCATTATGCAAATAAACTTTCTTTCTGTGACTCAGAGTGACTAGGATATTATTGTTAAAGTGTTGTTTTCTTTATATTGTTACACATTTCTTTGTCAAACAGAGATAAACATTAAGTAAAACATTGTTTTGTATGATTAAAAAAATATTCCAAACATTCAGAGAGAAACAATCTGAATATTCAAAAACTGTAATTGGCAAATTATGCCATCTCTGGTAAAAAGTTACTAACATGAAGAATAAGTACCTTTGAAGACTGGGAGGATGGAGAAGAACATGAAGCTTGGCGGGGAGATGGGCATCGTTCTGCCTCACCATATGGGGACTGGGAAGTGTGATCTGGCGTGCCATGAACACTGCTAAAAGTTGCAGTTGTAGGGTGAATGCAAGGAGACTTGCACTTGCCAACCACTGCCTGTCTCAGGTGTCATCTGGTAGGGACTACTTGCTGCCGATGACAGAGTGAGCAGGCTGGAGCTGCAGTAACTGGGATTGGAGTCTGAGGGAGAGTCAGGTGGCTGGGACACAATTACATGAACATGCTGCCCTTCATCAGACAAGTTGGTAGACTCAGAATTATTTCTCTGTCTATTACTGGCTGCTGGTGTCTGTGATGCAGGACTGTTTGCTGAATCAGACAATGCCCAACTGAAAATGCTAGTGTTTGTATCAGGTGAGTTGGAGCGTTGATATACTGGGGTGTCACTGATGTTACTGCTGTCTGATGCATCTGATACATATCCACTTCCTGCTTCAGCAACATTGTTATCTGCTGCATTATTGTCAGTTGAAGCTAGGGACTTCATTGGTATTTCTGGGCATAGGATACTGCATTATTCTATCTAGATTTGATATTAAATTATTCATTGTACTGAAGAAAACTCCTCTTGCTGGTGAATCATTTCCATTTGAGCTGCTAACATTTTGAATTGCCTCAGAATTGTGATTAGATCGATCTATGGTTCTAAGTTCTAATGCCATGACATTTCTATTGTCAGTATTATTCTCATTGGCATTGTTACTTATAGAAGGGTCAGCTGCTGCTAACAGAGAACTATTAAAAACATTATTGTTGTTATTAGTTAAACTATTGTTTGTATTGATGGTATTTACATTATTAAAACCTGCATCTAAAACAGCTCTTAGCTGAGTTCGTGCTGTCTCCAGTCTGGACGTCAGGTCAACAAGACTGGTGACCAAAGTCCGTTCTACTTGCTCTACAACGTCATTTCCTTCGCCTGGTTCTGCAGTCACATCATTATCAAAATCAACAACGTTTATGGAATGTGTTGAACTGCTTGAATTCTCATCAAAGAAGGACTCTTGACTAAGGTCATCTGACATGAAATCTGTGATATCAGTGTCACTACTGGACAGGGAGCTGATTGACAACAGGGGTCTGTTTTCATCAATCTGCACATCCAGCTGCTGGCGCAGATTCTCCAGCTGGTCGTTCAGGGACTGAGACAAGTTATTAAGCTCCTGCAGCTTGGTCTTCAGAGACTCGATCATTCGGTTCTTCTCTGTACCAACAAATAATAAAAGAACAATGGTTAGAGTTGATTGAGAACAGTAGAAGTGACAGCAGCTGGGTACTGTTTGGAATTGTGCATTTTAGTGGCACCAGAGCAGCTTTTCTCAGTTTCAGTTAAAAACAGTAACAATAAAAAAAAAATGTTTGTATTTCAGTTGTGATTTATTAAAATTAAATGTTGGAATTACAATTAGATATTTGTGAGTTACCAGTAATTGTTGGTATTTTGACTGAATAAATGGTGAATCATTTACTGGTTCTGTAACTCAGAAATGAGTCCTGAGAAAAAAAATCTGTGCCTCAAACTGCTTTTATTATTATTATTTATTATTCTACAGAGATTTTCCATCAGCTGTAATCATTTCTGTTGTTGTTTTGTTTACTAGACAGTGAAATGTCGTGGATCATTAGCTACTGATAATTGAAAAAAAGAGGCTAAAAACATGATTGTGTCTCTTAGCATTGGGATTCTTTTTTAAAGAAAACTTTTCCTATCTAAAATTTGGAACAAGAAAAAAAGTATTTTTGTCTAAAGTATCCTAATACATAAATTGATAACAGCATACATTTTACTAAGTTAAGGAGAAATTATGATCATTAAAGTAATGATGAGCTTTTATTAATTGAGGAAGACTTTAAACTCATATCTTGCTAGAAGCACAGCAGGTCAAGTAGAAGATCACCTAATGTGTTATACAAAGTTTTCCACTATTACTGGTACAAGAACCCAGGCTATAAAGGACTGATAAATCAGCAACTTATTTCAATAAGTCCCTGGCAACCTATGGCCTGAAACTTATTCTAAGGTAATTATGTGTAGTACATACAATTGTGAAATTAACAGTAGTAGAATTCCTTGCAATTTATTTAAGTGATATTCAGATACTGTCCGCCAACCAAAATACGATTTTGTTAATAGATTCCCTGCTCTGGATGATACTTCAATCCTAAAAATAAAATTCATGGTATAAATTCCACAAAATATGGTAACATATGTGCATTCTAAAGGAATCAGAATAATTCTAATAAACAGCAAGGAACAGCAAAGGTTATATTTTAACAATTTTGTTAGCTGTCGGATTTAAGTACATACCGTCAATATGAGCCTTCAATGCAGTTACACAGTTATGTGTTGGCCTGTCACTGAGAGCTATCATAAGTCCGCATTCTCCTTCACACACCAACTCACGATGTTCACACAATTCTCTCTCATGTTCTTCAAGGTGCATCCGCAAGACCTTTATGCCACACTTTATAAAGCGACATGATTTCATCTCAAATCCACAGCTACCAACATGTTTGTCATACTGCTCCAGCATGATCTTCTCAAAACAGCCATGGTCTCGAAAGTCACAAATCATCAGAAGCCTGCAATAGCAAGTAAACGATGTCACTGGATGTGACATATGCCCCCTGACAACCCCATAAAGATGATTTCTACAAAAAATTTCCTTTTATAAATTTACCTTTCAAAACTATACATGTTGCATGAAGGTATATGCTTAGTTGAATTTGCTTTAACAAGCAATATATTTGGATACTCATTTAGATTTGTTTGTGGCATGGACTATCATGGGGCTATCATGTACAAACAGGGCCTGTGTTCATATGATTGTTTCATTATAAGTGTACATTTTGTATTTTGTAACATCGCATCAGCACAATGATGGTCCTTTTAGACAACTTCTAGCTAATTATTGGTGGAGGCAACACCCAATCATATTATTAGGTAGAATCACTGTTGCACTGCAGGTCACCTCCAGAAGACCTCCCCACATGTAAGCTCTGACGGGGACTCGAATCCACATGGTGAGGGCAAAGTAGTTACGCTAACTATTGTTGATACATTGATATCAAAAGTATTTATGTCAGGCCTACCTTGAATATGACTTAAATGGTTGCATTTGCAAATATTACGCATGACATGCTTTCAAGTTTATGTCTGTAAAATGGCTAAGTGATTGAAGTACTGTACTGTTAGTAATATGATAGTTATGGCTGAGATACAAATGAGTTGTATGGCCACTCGCATGTACAGATGCACCTATGGGTGGATATTGCTACTGCTATATGCCACCCTCTATAATAAAATATACCACAGTGTAACAATAGCTGATTGTCTGTACAACACTAGGACATTCAGTTCCATCCACACTGTACAGATGAACCATCTGGAACAGTCATATTGCAAAGTGTGTCTAAGGCTAGTAATAGCAAGCACTTTTGGCACCTTGATCAAGCTGATGTCACAGATGAACAGTAGTCTGGTTTTGTCATATGCCACAATGCATATGCTGAGCTTTACTGTCTGTAGACTGTAGCAACAATAGCTAAATTTGAATTTATACAGAAATAAATTTAACAATTTGAAAGAAGGTTTAATTCTGAGCAAGAAACTGTTTTATTTTTTAAAATATCTTTATAAATAAAAAAGTTATGAGATTTTGAAGTTCTGAAATTATGGACTTTTCCTGGAAAAAAAACCCCCTTTTTTCCTGTAGAGATTTGATTCATGATCGTGGACCCAATCGCTGAAAAAATTATGCCACAAGCATGTTAAACATTCTATAACATTCTATAACTTTTTTATTTTTTAAGATATGTCAATGAAATTTTAGACTCTTATAGAAAATTGTATGCAAATTTCAAATATACAGCTGAAATACAATTGGATTATTCCTAGTGGTAATTTTCAATTTCTTAAGATGATGTCACATAGTTTTACTCAAAAATTGTTCAAGGACTGTCACAAGATAGCCAGCCCATACACATCCTCAAAATATATCGCCACAAATTTCTGATATTTGTCATTTATCTCATTATGATTCTTGAAAAACTACTGTCTTCCAGAGTTCCTACATTCAGGTACAATCCCTGAGCCAACACAAACTTTAACTCAACTTTCTGGATATCTTTCTGTGACAGCCATGAAAAGGTTCAAGGTGACTTGCATGGAGTAAGAAAGTTCACACTTGCAACCGATGCAGACTCAGTCCTGGATACCATGCAGCTTGGTATGCAACAACGATGTAATCATTTATTTTGAAGTCAATAATTTGTTGGGGTTCCAAATCTGGTTGAACTGTTTTCTTCATTTGCTTTGGAATGTTCTCCGTGTCCTTAAGTATGTCTTAGTTAAGTCTTTTATCTTACTACATATGGTCTGCACGTAGATCAAGTCCCCTGAGTCTAGCAATCATCATAAGCCTGTGCCGCTCCTCCTCTTCCATGCCAGCTAGCCAATCCATCATCTTGGTTCTGTTTCGCTTAAGAAGCTGCACAGATGAATGATGGTGGATTGAAGCATTTGGATGTCATCTCTGGCTGGAATCTAAGACTCCAGAGTGTTGTTCACAGCCAAGATTAGTTGAATGGGCACCTTTGTGGCAGCTACATCTTCTGCTAAGTGTTCTGGTGAAAATATTCCATTGCCTATGAAGTCAGCTAGCTGTCTTTCAATTGTCAGCAAAAAACGTCTTCATGACTACGACATCAGCTTCATGAGGAAGTCATTTGGTTGGTCCAGGTTTAAAGGTGCTTCATATCGTTGAGCGTTAGGTATTTTTGGCTCAAGGTCCCCAAGTCTATGAACGTCTTTTAGTCCACACAGGCCCACATTTGTTTCTTAAAAAACACAAACTTGTACACTGTTGAAGCTAGCCCAGGATTGCTTGCATCAAGCAGTCTCTAAATTCCCATCAATGACACCTCCAAGGCCATTGAAATATGGAACTACTTCAACATTATGCACTTGGGTTTGTCTAGCAGTGAGTTGGGAGACATGCAGGTGCTGCATCTAAAGCTGACAGCAAATGCTTTACTGAGTGTTGCTTTAAGATTGCTACACTTGTAATGTGTCAAACATTTGCAACTTGTACATAGGAAGGAGTTGGTGCCTACTTCAGCACCACACACTGCACAGGGCAAACATGACATTGTGTGGGTTACCTTCACTTTCTCTGCAAAGTTGGTGATCAGCAGTTTTGTTTGGCAAAACTGATTGCCATTTTTGGGGTCTAGCTTTGAGGTACTTGGTCACCAAAAAGTATTTTATAGAAGATGCAGTGGCCTACTTCTTTGGTTTTATGCTTTGCAAATCTTAACAGCTTATGTGAAAGTTCAATCTCAGAAAACTGAATTCTTGGTGCATAGGGCTGGACTAGGGTGACTCTTCCAGCTGTTTGTGATTGTTAAACTAAATAACCTTAAACTGACTTTTATTCTGAAGAAAAGAAAGATCCTTAATAATTAAATTACTTGCAGAATTTAATAAAAATAATGATAACTAATTGAATTATAGTTCATCGTTAAATGGATCAAGAAGATTACTTATTACTTTTAGTCATTACTGTTCATTAAAGACCAAATTTAGACTTATTTTTTTTTTCCATCTTTGATTTATCACGACAAAAAAATATAATTTTACCTGTTAATCATATTCTGTACCAATGGCAGCACAGGTTTCAAGTCCTGTTTTTTTGTGCGTTTCCTGCAGGTTGGGCAGGTATGTTGGTTCAGAAGCCATCTCTCTATGCACACCTGACAGAACACGTGACGACATGGGCTTTCCACTGCTTTGTCCAGCACACACTGACATATACAGCACACAAGGTCTGGGTCAGGCGGAGGATCAAACTTTTCTATGTCATACCTCGACATGCTTTCTGTTTAAAGAGTTACTAAGAAAGTTAATGAGTCGTCCAATTATATTTTCGATGCATCCTTAATCCAGTTTGGAAAATGTTATAGAATTATCCATTAAGTTTCAAGCATTCTTATGAAGGAAACAGTAACGTAAGTAAACAAATCCAAAATACAAGCTACTGTTAGCTACATAACAATTCTCTTTTAGTCTTTTATGCAAGGATCTTCGGTTAGTTTTTTGCTCCACCCATCAAGATCTTTCCTACATTTATGTAAATTCTAGCACAATGTCACATTTCCCCAACTGTTAGATAAGTTAAAAATTGTATGTACACGAACAAATGCCCGTTGCCAAAAGTGTAGATGTACTAGCTTAAATATTTTTATTTATTTTTTATTATTTTTTTCCTACAACCGGAAGCGCATTCCAAACAGGGGAAATAACTCAGACAGAAATTCCTGGTCTAGAATGCGGGTTGAACGATTAAAATTAAATGAGACCCGAAATAATATTAGTTATAACGTATTTGTGTGTTAATGTGGTTAACAATTACACATTGAACTGACGTTAAAAATATAAAAAGATGGCTGCCTTAAGCTGTCTTATCAGTGCCTATGACATCACATGGAAACTATCAATATAAAACCAAAAATACTTTAAAAAATGAAAAGCAGGTTTTCAATACTATAGATAGTTTCCATGTGATGTCATCGACACTGATAAGACAGTTCAAGGCAGCCATCTTTGTGGGCAGAAGCAAATGCAGACCGAAATCGGGAAATATGAGCTGTATTAAACTCACCACTGTTTTTTTTTTTAATTTTCAGTCTTTTTTACTGAATTTCATATCAAATTTAACAGCTTTTATAAAGTATTTTTAATATCAAAACTATATTTTGATAGTTTAAAAGGTTGAAGAAATACAACCGAAAATGATACACTGTTCATTTTGTTTTAAGTAAGAGCTAATGGTTTAATTTATTTCTGAGTATTAATTCTGTGTGCATTTATCAATTGTAAAAATATTGTATTCTAAAAATATGAATTTCGAGAGCTTCCCAGTGGTGTATAGCTTTTAATTTTCGTACTACAAATGAAAAAATTACAAGAAAATAAAATTTACCCTTCTATAGAATTCATTTGAAAATCTCTCGAAGTTACCATCAAAGATGGCTGCCAAGATAAGGGATTTTCACTGATGTAGAAACTATCTATTCAAGATGGATACTGCTATTTAGTACTAATCTGGGGGTAAGGATGTGGTCACGAAAGTAATAAATATTCGTGAAAATGAAACGTTGGGCAAGGACTAAAACCTTGTGTTGGATCATGGGTTTGAACCAAGAACCGTCTGCTCTCACGTCCATAACTTTGAGGATTTGACCAAGAACACTTCAAGCAGGTTATAAATGTATTCTTCGTGTGTTGGGCGTTTTTTTTAATAATCATCCAAATGTAATAAGATCTATTTGAAAAGTTTACGGGTCTAGAGTTTGAATTTTGAACCCTTCGAACCCCAATTCCATAACCTTAGCCTCTTTCCCAAGAACACTTCAAGCACATGATATTGATAAGCTATCATCTCTCTTTGTTAACATGCAGTCCGAACATCGAAGGACGTATCGAGAAGCATTTCTGGATACTGACGTAAGTGTAAGGGCGTACTGAGAATCCATGTACAATTACGTTCAAGGAAGAGACATTTTAATGATAAAAAGAAATAAAGTATTAATAAACTAAATCTTTCATTTTCTGCCATGTTTGTGTGAAAGTTACAGGCACACAAAAAATAAATATACAATACATAACAATATATAATAATTTAAAATGACCGCCCTTTACGAAATTAGGACCAGTACTTATTCAGAGTAATGAAAATCCGCAAAACAGACTTTCCCCATGTGTATATGCGTCGCTCCAGAGGTAAGTTCAGTGTAACATGCTATTGAAAATTTCAAAAAAAGAAAAAGAAAAAAAGAAAGAACAATACTCCTTTCTTGCTCATATGTTGTTGAAAATTTGGCCGCCAGTTCAATATTGTTTAGAAACACAACATTAGTATAAATAAAATCAAAACCTTTTGGACAAATTATGTTTTATCATTTGTAGTTTTTAAGTCATTAGGTTTGTTTCAAATGCGTTTATTTTTTTTAAATTTATTATTTATATCCAAATTATTCGATATATAAATAAATATTGACGGGAGCGAGCATCGTAAAAATACATCTATCAAGTAGTTAAATTGTTCACGAATATGTCTTTTTCATTCTAATATCGATATAAATTTAGGCAAAATAAAAAAGTAGTAAAATGAAATAAACTCAAATACATAACATATTGTTCTGTGTCAAAGAAAAACCCAAGAAGTTGCGGAGAGTTAAACAGGGACAAATGTATAAAAAGTGTGAAACGGTTAATTAAAAAACACGAAAACAACAACAACAAAAAAACGTCTTTAATTAATTCACTCTGATACAATGTATATATATATATATATATATATATATATATATATATATATATATATATATATATATATATATATATATATATAGGGTTTATATGTTGTTGTTTTGGTTTTCCTCTGTTGGGATGTATATATAAATAAACCATACCTGGTGTTTGAAATTTTCATTAGAACACATCATGTTCTTCATTTAGGCAGTTTAAGTGAAATGCGTAAGAAAAAAAGGTAAGCGAAATCTCCTCAAGGTGGAAAAATAGATGTTTGTTACACGTTAGTAACGTGTAATTGTCGGTTGATATATCACTCATCTTAGGATTAACGCCATCTTAACAGCGATATTTGTAACAGTACGATTGAATGTTAATCCGTGTTTTATTGCACATATTGGTATCAAATATACCTGTGGTTGATTAGACTGAAAATCTGGCCCAAACTGTCGAATTCCATCTTTAAAACCAGTGAACACATTTAATTAAACACACTGCATGATTGGGTTTTCCAAAACCACTGCCGTTACATTCTTATCCTTGATACTGCTATGGACATTACAGGTTTGAACTGTACACAGCACACCATATACTTCACCCAAATGAAATTTTAAAACCGCCGTATTTGATAATTCTTGAGTTATATTCTTCCTATAAGGTTCAATTCGACGTAAAGAAAGTCTGCGTATGACCAAACGTTGTACTGTAGCCTGCATTAATTTGAAACACCAAATAGTTTGTTTGTTTGTTTATTGGGTTTATTGTCCCACCAAAAGTATTTCAGTTATGGAACTACCCTTATATTTGCTTGAGTGTTAGCAAGGGAGCTACCATTTTTAACGACTTTGGTATGTCGCGGCCCGGGATCGAACCCGGGGCCTCCCGTACCTGGAGCCGATGCTCTACCGATTGCGCTACCAGGTCCGGTCACCCAATAGCACTAACTGCATTTTCATAGTTTTAGGCGGATGTTAGTAATCATGGTGAGCTGGCTTATCCGGATCTACACCACTACACAAGGCTATCTCACAGACGAAAAGAAAGTACGATTGTGGTGTTTGTTTGAAAGATGCCACTTCGCATTACAAAACAATAATAACTACAAACCCACGCACACACCCGTGCACTTCCACACCCGCACACACAAAAGATTTGTGTGCATGTACAAATACATATTCATTGTTAGAACTTCTGCGTTTGTTTGGCCTTTTTTCTCCTTTTTTTGGCCTACGTTTCTCATCACACTTTTGACCTTCTTTAGGATGCTGATGCAAGACAAGACCGGATAAATATTAAAGGGGTCTGCATTTCTATTTAAACATTATCAGACAAAATAGACACATATTGAGAAAAAACAATTATGCTTATGTCATTTACCAAATAGTGGTACAAATAGTTGACACACCTTTTGAAGGACTGAAGTAATATGTATCTTAATATATACTCTCAGTCAAAAAGGTTAATTGATGATTTATAAACTAAAATTTGGACTTTTTTAAGATGAGGATTACTGCGAGATCTTCAATGTGGAGAAAAGGTACATTGTGAGATCTTCAATGTGGAGAGAAGAAATGTTTGCATAAAACTAACAAGTTACAGGGTGTTTAAATACACACAAAATGATGGTACTATGCAAAAAAACAACAACAACAACACAAATTTAAACTGTTTATACTTTATTGGACTAAAAAGTTAAAAAAAGGTATAATATCTGAAATAATTATTACATCTGTAAAATAATATAAAAGGCACATTAGAAACAATAAACTCTCTGATATCAGCTGTATGAAACAAAATGTTTTTATATAAAACAACAAATTTTTATGTATAAAAATTGAAAAACACTGTGCACAGCAAATGCATGATTACTAAACAAAAATATAAATATAGATCCAATGTAATTATTTCTCCAACAGCTATTCGGCTTTGACAGTAGTAGACTGAATTATATGAACAGCTTTGCAATATTCAACTTTTAAGATTAAATTGTAAAGATACAACAAGTTAAATAAAACTACCAGGCAGTATACTTTTTATTTTTAAATAACACAAACTTTTATGAATGCATAACCTCTCCACCTTCCAAAAATGACATCCTCCAAAAAAGTTTGTGTTAATTTCAAGTTTAAGCCTAATCTTTCTACATTGGTAACCTATTCAGATTTATTCTTAGTCATATTCTTCCACTAAAAAATGTGCCTAGATATATTGGACATATTGCTAGAGACTCATGGCCATATAACACTTATCCTGATCTGACAGCTTCCAGCAGGGTGATGCTGATATTATCAAAACTTTTTGCCTAAGCTTTGTAAGTGTTAGATTTTCAAACTAAATGTAAGTGGATATTGATTGTGAAATAATCTTTCATGTCTCGACACACTCAAACACTTACATGTGAAACATTTATGTTTACCTGATCGTGACTGTAATCCTTGATTTTTTTCCATGTTTGCTTATGAGTTATCAACATTAACAAAACACTCCAACCTAAAAACAATGTCAAAACCTAAAGGATAATTTAAATTTCAAATTGCTGTTGGGAGGTTCTAAATAAATCATGCTTTAAAAATCATGCTTACTCATTAATATCATAATTAAATTTGTAACCTTCAAAAAGGTGAAACTGAAAAGATTAGGCAGTAAATGATTAAGTAGATAAACTATTTGCTGTTGCAGGTTCAGCCTGACAGTTGAAGAAAGTTGTAAAGAAAGATCATCAAAATTCATAAAGTTCCTTAATCTGTTTGAATAATGTACTTATGAACTCTCAAAATACAGATCTTAAGACAGTTATTTAAACAAAAGCTCCCCTTGAGCACGTTGTGCTCAGGTGAGCTAAAAAACAAACAAAAAACATTTATCCTTACTAAAACATATCTGTAAATAAACTTGTTAAAATGTAGCACATTATAAGTTTTTAAAAAAAAAAACTGATCAAGGCATTTCAATTGACTAAAGTAATAGATTAGACCAACTTGTAGCTTGGTTATGGAGTGCATGCTTGAGTAACACCTAAGGTTGCTGGCTGGACCCAAATGTGTTGTTTTATTTCATGTTATGCCTTTGATTTCTGCTGAAATGACATTCCCATTATTTAGATTTGCTTTTATTCTGTGATTGGTGTCTATGCATTAGGTACCTTATTATTTCTGAAAATGAAAGATTACAAAATACAGCAGGCCAAGAGTTCATCACAATTGAATGTGTGTGTGCGTGTACATGCATTTATGTGTGACGAGTATTGCAAATAACAAAACAAATATAGAATATCATCAGATGTTTCTATCTGGATTTTTTATCCAATCCATTGACAACACCATTTTTTATTGATACATCATTTTCACGAATTGCACCATTGTGCGAGGTTTTCTTCCTAATGTAAGCATGGTAATAAAAGTTTGAGAATAGCCAGACCATTACGAGACCATACAGAATACCATAGATACAGTAACCATGGTATAAATATCCTATGGATGCATGGATGAGATCAATAAAAAATTGAGCTAGCTGAAACTGTGTCATAAATTTCTTCCAGGGTGGTGGATTATCCGGGTAAAGGGCAGATAACCCATAGTAGAGGTAGAGCAAAACATGGACAGCTGAGTTCAAGGCGAGGTATACGGCTATCGCTGGGTAGGGATAGAAGGCATAGGCCAGGTCTGACAGAATCAACATGCTGCCATGATGATACACATGAAGAAAGGATATTTGACGCTGCTTGTGTCGCAGTATCATGAAAACAGTATCCAGAAGTTCAAAGATCTTCATTAACCAGTACACCTTGTAAATTGGTTTTAGACGTTGCTGATGGTGTCTTCTGGAAGGACGACTCTGATGTGTACAGTCCATAGGTAAAACCAAGCAATGTATACACACTCACTGCACTGGCACTCAAGTTGTAAACAATAAGGATCTGGAATAAAATTTTGTTATTTATTATTAAATTTTGTTATGTTAAAGCACATTAATAAAGTCTCAACTGCACAAACTATAACAGAGCAGTGGCAACATGTAACTATCACTCATCTAATTTAGCAACAATAGGTCTTGCTGACTACTGAAAGACACAATCATTATTGAGCTGATTTACCAACAGTGATAGCTCAGGTAGATAAGTAATATATATGTTGTGTCATTGTAACATAGTCTGGTGGCCAGTTTGAGTCCCTGCTATTTTGATTTATTTCTAAACCAACATGCACCCAGTAGGTCTGTGGTAAGGTTTCCATTAAACACTAATCTACCAAGTTTCCTTCACTGAGGAAGACCAAGAAGTACTATGCTAGTTGAACTAAAATACTATATACCATTCTGAGATTGAGAGGTGCAGAGATTTTCTTCCATTGTGGTGCTAGTAGAACCATGAGGATGTAGGCACAAAAGATGGGAAATGTCTGGAGCTGGGAGACCAGAACCACGCCTGTCTGGATCTTATCCCACGTCAGGGCCATGGTGCTGCAACAGAATGATGTGACAATCTTACACAAAGAACAGTGTTCACCCTCAAAATGATTGCGGAACATGGTACTTTCCTTAAAAATTCAATCGGTTATAACCAATGAATCATATGATGCTTTCCATCAAAATATTACCATATTTACATTAAAAATATTTGTTTAACTTCAAATACAACCAAGATATGATTGTTCTAAACAGACCAGGTGCATTCTGAGATACGTCAAAATTATAAACAAATATAAAAGAATGTCTAAGCCCAGGATTTTATCAAGTAACAAACTCAAATGAGCTTTTACAACCGACTTTAGTATTGATTCATTTATGAGCACATATGTAGTAATAAAAATCTCAAAAGATTACTGATGTCTGATGCAATTTTGAGTATGAAATACTTAAAAATTATTTATTCCAAACAGACCTAACTGCAAATGTGAATATTTAATAGCATGTTTATTTTTACATAAATCACATTACATATTTCAAATATTTCTGTTTGCCTTTACCTGTCCTCCGCAAAAACCATACAATATAAATGCCAAATGAGAAGTTTATTGTTAGTACATAAAACAGGCCAGGTAGAAATGTTGCTGGATTAATTGTGTAGGTAAACCCCAGGTATGAGTCTTCTGATAAATTCATTAAATGCTTTGTCTATAACAATAGTTATGACAAAATATCCAAAGTTTTCGCTGCAATAATTCAGCCACAACTGTACAAAGGGCGAAGTTTCATGGACTTCACTTTTTAACAGAAGAGAATTCAGTTCAACATGTCTGTCACTCCTTAACTCCATAAAGCTTTGTCATTTTACAATTTAATATAATCAAGCTTGCAATTATTTATCTATTAAAACATTTTTACCAATACTATCATTCAGGATGAAAATCAGAAGGTCAATTCAAAATATTCATCTCTCCTAACCCTTGACTAATGTATGTTATCCCTAAGGCTGCTAAACATGTAAGTAACCAGCATTTTATTCTTAGCTAGAAGCTCACATTTTTACATTCAGGTAACAATAGCTATTGAAAAACTTATAGGCAGCAACTAGTGTATAAATCCTTTGTCATTAGCTATCTGATCTGGATCTGCACCATTTGCCTAACCTTGTCAATTCAAGCCCAGCAGGCTTAGAGTTAAAATCCTGTCACTTAAGCAAGGTTGGACAGTAAACATGATTTTATTGCCCTGCTGCCTTGACAATCAATACAAGAGGCTAGGTAATCCCATACATGTCAAAATATTTATGTAAATGAAGCTTGTATGTCAAACTTTACATCAAGCGCTGAGCAACAGCATTTCTTTTATCTTTTCATTGACTTCAAGTTGTTTTTTTTTAAAATATCAAAGAATCCCACATTAAATAGAATCCAACTAAAAAACAATAGCATCATAAATAGATTAAATGCCAATTTTATTGTGTTTTATGCAGCATGATTGGTAATCTTCATTTGCTAAATAACACTGTTAGAAATGGCAAGGATTTATTGTAGTTATACCAGTAAAGTCTTATACATTACATGTTAAAAGCTCAAACACAACAAGAACCAAAAATGGTCTTACCTATAAATCATGTTAAGCCTAAATCATATGTATGGCATGGAATATTGGGTACACACATAGCAGGAAGTTGGTCAACAGCCAATAAAGAAGACTCAATGAACAGTTAACAAAACAAGTACATGTAGTAGACTGTAACAAATAGATGGCCTTAGATGAACTACAAACCAGCCAATAACAATGATTTTGCATGAAATTAACTATAATAAAAATGAAAAAAAAAAACAATATATTCATAGCATAGATCAAACTGACACACAGTGAACATTAATATAGTTTAAGATATAAATGTACATGTATACATTAATTAACTCTTATCATGCTACATTTCATTATAAACCATATAAAATCTTAGTCATCTGCTATTATCTACATGAAAAAGGTAACAAGATATACATGTACCGGGTAATGCTAAACTCAGCAGCAAATAGTGCTGACTTCAGTTGGAGACGACTGAACTGAACCTTCACTATTTGTTGTCTGATTTATTAATTCAAAGCTTGTTTAGAATGTTTAATCAGACAAAATTAGCTATGACTGGTTCCACCAGTTCCTATGACTGGTGTTGGTTTTAACCAGAGCAAAATGGAGTTTTGGTATGTTGAATATACTGCAAACAATATTGACAAGATGCTAAGCATAATTAATTTTAACATGCTATAAAGTTTAAGAATCAAGATCAGCCAGATCCTTAAGAACTGTCTGATACAGGTCTACAACATTTGCTAAGACTCTAAATATGCCCATCTTGTTACCTGTACATAAAATTGTAAGCAGGAAACTCAACATTTTGCAATTGTTAATTAACAAATGCAGCGTGCTAAGGGTTGGAAAACTGTGCCCTCTGCAGACTTCCTCAAACACAGCAACACTGTACATGCCATTATTGATTCATTCTACAACATACAGAAATTCATAGCATCTTCCTCCAAGTGTCAAGCCTGCTTTACCACAATGACACTAAACTGAAGAGTGTTGAGTAAAATAGAGTACAATATACATTGATACCGGGCTTTTTGCATGAGAAAAACCAGACACAAAAAATGTCATGAAGATAGTTCTTTGCAGCAAATAAGTGGTCCTGTGTGAGCTATCAAAAATAAATAATATGTATATAGAGGAAGAAGAGAAAGAGAAAATTACCAGACACATTAAAAGGATTTTAGTACTCCTAATGAAGGAGAGGTAGAGGGAAATACAGGTGGATGGATCAATGCAATGAGGGAGTGAGATCTATGGGCGAGCATTTGTGTAAGGGGATTAAAGAGGTGGAGAGAATGTAAAAAAAGCTGATAGTGAGAAAGAGCGGGAGAGGAAGATTAAAACACTGAGAAAGAAAAGTGATATAGATGAACAATAAAGACTTGTTTTGAGAAAATGGATGTGGAAAGAATTGATGAACAAGTAAGTGACAGTGAGAGACAGACCAAGAAAGTGAAAGAGAGAAACAGAGAAAGAAAGAAAGAGAGAAAGAAGAGAGAGAGAAAGAGACACACAGAGGGAGAGAGACACACAGAGAGAGACAGACAGACAGAGACAGACAGACAGACAGACAGACAGACAGACAGAGACAGACAGACAGACATAGAATGAGCAGAATAAAGACTGAGAACTGGCTGGAAGGTGGAGATATAGAAAGAAGACAAGGCCCCCGTATATTTAGTGGTACATACCAATATATGGTGTATGTGATCTACTCAGGTGGGTATGCAAATTGTCGATCCTGCAAAAAATAATAACTTCATGTTCGCCTAACTAGTTAAACAGTTCAAAGTTGACTATCTAGTAGATGGTTGGTGGTTTTGAATGTCCAAAACCTATGCAACACATTACTTTATATTAATCAGTGGCTGGGCGAAAGTAGACATAGGGCTACATGTTGATGTTATGTCGACCTCTTTATTTTCTTACACTTAATGTAAAAACTGCCATGTAACTTATCTACTGGTATTCGTCATCATAATTATGAGTTATGGGTATTTATTACAGGTGTCAACAAAGTTCGTGTGTTTTGCAAGCATAATGTTTATGATCTTATGTTAAAAATACATTTGGTAATTCTTATGTTTTAATCACAAAACAAGTAAACTGTACGTACCAGTACTTAAATCCGGCATAGACACACTTCCCGGATGAGTTACTTCGCCCCTGGTGTTTCAAGGTAGGCGACTATACAATAACTACACACCGATCAAGGCAAACAACTTTATTGTTAGCGTGTTTGAATTATAGCTGCCTGTACACAGTTACTTCCCAGACGCTGGGGATACTTCATTAGCATATTTGTGTTGTTCTGTACCAATACGGGTACTCGAAGTCTCTTGCAGCCAAGAATCTATAAATGTAGCTTTTTAGCGAATGTTTCAAATACATATATTCTACGATTGCCATCATTTGCACGTAAAGTATTTTTCTAAATCAGTGTTAGCATTCCATTTATTTCAAATTAAAGGCATGACTCCGCATAACGTGACATACATAGGGCCTATACTTGACTTTAATCTCAGTTTGCCCCCATAACCTTACAAGAAGACTGCATTCATATATAACAGTCACGACCAAAGTATAGGTCTAGGTGCTATATACTTTATACCCCTAATATAATTAGCCCCAGCCTTTCGGTAAAAGTTTTGTATTTTGTAGTCCTTACCTTATTTCCTGTTAATTCGTATTTTTAAACACTATGCTAATGAACAGTTGTCAGTCGAAACATGCACCAGGTCAAGAGATCGACGGCATAGACGTCAGCGTAACCGTAGATCTATGCAAGTTGATTTATAAAATGTTGTAGCCATCATCTTTGCATTCACATAGTGTGCCGATTTTTCTTTCATTTAATGTAGTAAACCACGATCCCAATACAGTTTATTTAGCTACACGCACATGAGTGGAATATAACTATATAACAATAGTTATATTTATGAAATATAAATATCAAAAAGATATAATAGATCCATAGTTTATTAAAACAACAACGACAACAATCAAACCGTATTTACAGATGCATAAAGTCCAGGTGCGGATCCTGAAGCTTTTATGGGCTGGGGTAGGGGTAAGGTGCGGGCGGGGTATGAATCAACTTTATCGCAGTAAATACTAAGAGATATATGCACAGTAAGGGACCCTAACTTCAACCTCAGCAGTCAACAGACAAAAAATGCTTTAAAGGCTTAGTATTTTTTAAGCTTTTCACAACTCAATTCTTTTATCCGGTTGGTGTGTGTACGTGTGTGTGTAAGTGAGTGGGGTGCACCCCCTTGCCCTCCCTCCCCCCGATCCATCCCTGATGAAGTTGTCAGTTATTTTCTTCATTATGTAAAGTTATTAATAAATCTTTATTTCGAAAATCAATTCGTCTGTTTCGGTCCTTTTATCAATACACAACAAGGTGTTTTCATGCTAAATATTGTAAACTCCAATTAATTTCGATCTTATCGCTACAGGTTCGTAAATAAAAGAAAGAAGGTAAGAGTATTGACCCAACAGGATTCTCGGTTCGTGCTTCGGTCTTCCTATGTCGTGAAGTAGCTTCTGCACACTTAAAGAAAGTTAAGTTGCCACTAAGAAATAAAGCAATCAAATAACCGAAATAGGTTTATTTTCAACAATGCATTGATTATCCTCATCAGACTTTTACAGTTAAACGCCTTTTCCCCACCACAAATCATATCTTGTTTCTTCACTCAATATTTTCATGTAGCTGTCATTTAGCAACGTGCTATGACTACGGGTTGTGCATATAGTCTTTCGGGATTGGTTGGCCATCTTGCCGGAGTTACTTTCATATTACATTTGGCCTATTTCTGAAAGTAAAATTTCCGAGGTGATCCATAGACATATAATAACTATGTCTATGGGTGACCCGAATGTGCCGCTGCACGAGAATTGGTCGACACGTGAACAGTATGCAAGCAAGTTCGTCCATGGTTGAAGAAATTGAGTGGGAAGGTCTTTTACTTGACCTGCGGTGTGCCGGTGGTTAAGATGTTATTTAATAATTGGGAGCCTTTATTATTTTACTATTGGGATTTATTTTTGCCAGATGCCCATAATCACGGGTGCGTTTAGCTCTTTGTTTCTACGGCAATTATATGCAATGTATTTATTTAGGTTTTCGCAATTTTGGCAATACTTACATAGCTAGATATAACGATAAAACCTGACTTATATACTTCGCAAATACACTGTATGTAGGCTTATATTTGATTTTAACTCCTTTTATAGCAATGTAACGTAATGCCTTTTGTCTGTGGTATTTCATGACGTATCATATTCATAGTTTGAAACATAAGCATTTACACATTGAGTTAATGCAATCTCTGTTAAAATGAAATATTTTACTTGTATATATGACTTCAAATAATTGACGCCGTTCTGGTGCAATTTTTATGGGGACGATAGTGTAGCTGGCAAAAAACGGAAAATCGCATTTGTTCTGTGAGACCCTTTTCATAAAAAAGAAGTGAGTGTTCTTTTTTAACATTGTAGTTTGCAACATAAATGTGTAGCTTGCAATTTTTTTTTAAAAAGTAGCCGGCATTTATAGAAATTCGCAGCTGTTTGGCAAAGTAGTGTTTAAGAACGGAAACCGAGTATACCGATGTTAGCAATGCAGCTGGTAAATGCAGATGTAGTAGAGAACAAGGCAAACAAACAAAGTAGCAAATACCCAACTTCCCACCAGAGTTATGGGTCGTTTCCGTGAACTGTTTATGTAATTAATCAACAGTGTAAGAGGATGTTTAGTTCTTGTTTAAAGTGCATGCGCTGTACGGCTCCTTGCAAGGTCCCGCGTCCTAGCTTTTTATTGTATTAAGATTTTGGATACCAATTGAGTTGCAGGGGCGGCTCTAAGATTTTACTTTGTGGAAGGTGGTGTGTGAGTATTTATGTGATAAGTTTGCGGGAGAAGCATGTTTTAACAGCCTTACTCTGTGTATATTTTCTACACTGTACATGCTATTTGTTATAAAAGAGACACGAAATTTGCGAATAGTGAGGATTGTCCAGCATGCATACACATTTTGCTTCTGTGTAGATTTATGGCATCCGTGAACGGGTACGCGACTATTCGACCCCACGACTATTCAACCCCTACCTGTTCCAGGCGACAATGCAAGCCTTCGACTATTCGACCCCAGCTGAAAAAAAATAAGGCGACTATTTGACCCCAATATAGATATATGGCTGTAGACTATGTTGTTTATTTTTTCTGTTCTTAAACGTTTGTTGCTACTTACTACTTGTTTAAATTATTAATAAATATATTATTCAAATGCATATGGAAACACGCCTTAAAAGAGAACAAAAGAAAAAAGGTAAAATAACAAGAACGACGTAATATATACCTAATATCGTCTATGTCTTTGCTGTTGTTTGTTTAATCCCAACATTTACTGTGTAAATATTGTTCTCTTTATTATGAGTGTATATCAAACTTTTTACCAGAGCAAAAATTGAAGCTATACAAATATCATACAAGTTATAATTAATTAAAAAGAGTGTTACAAATATCAACCTATTTCCCACATTAACAAGCCTTTTAATTCAACCCCCTAGTCATGACAATTACCACCGTCATTTACTATTGAATCATAAGTACACTCGGTAACGATACTAATATAATGACACAGCATTTACCCTGCTTTACAAACGATAAAATGCAAAGATAAAGTACAATTACACTAACATTTTACAAGGGGTAAAACAGTCGCGGGGTTGGATTGTTGCCAGGGGATGAATTATCGCACCTTTTTACAGGTAGGGGTTGAATAGTCGTGGGGTCGAAAAGTCGCTGAGCCTCCATGAACATGTTGATCTCTGGAATGCCGAAGATGCGCTATGAATTAAATTTTGATCAGACTACATGCGGTTTTACCAATTTATTCTTTTGAATATATAAAGTATGTTCTGGACATTTAAGGAGCGCCTCCCCTCCGCAATCCGCTACTGTGTCGGACATAATTTGCAGTAGCCGCAGTATATTGTTTATTGTTCAGATGCTTTGCATTTACAGTTAAACTGCATTTAAGAGACAATGGCAAACGTCTGCTTGATCATCTATGCCACGTCATTACGCATGCGCTACACAAATAAAAATGGATTACTTCCGGAAATATCTGGCAGCTCCGCAAGGACAAGATAGGCCGGATGGTGCAGAAACCGTACGACATTTTTCGTTCCAAATATAATACTTACTTAAGGCTGCCAAAGGTCCTTTCATCGGCGTTTTCTTTAAGCTTTTTGCAATTATACTTTCGCTGAAACTTGCACCTGTCTGCTGGTCAAGTTGTGTGACGAGTGGGTGGGGTGCTATTTATTTTGACATACCGGCGATATTCTTTTTTAAAGTTGTACATAAACGCAGTGAAATAACGAAAGCTTATTCCTCACAATAAATAAAACATTATACCAAAATATAATTGCTTATATTTGTTACTTAAACTGGTAGTTCGCTGTACAATTGATAAATGATTAGCTGGGCTTTAGCCCGTTTTGTTCTTAGTTAAAATCTATTTTTTTTTATAGTCAGCTAGGAAGTTTGTTAATCTTGTATTAATCCCTCTTGGCTGACCAGTTCCTGGGTAGAACCAATACTCATGTACTGAGTACCTCAAGCAATGTGTAGTAAATAGTCTTGCTTAAGTACATCATCAAATGATCAGTTTTAGGTGTTCGAACCCAGGACCCCTTGATCCAGAGTCCAACATCTTAACCACTAGCCCATAGACCTTTACTTCTTACTATGATATCCAGAGAAACATTAAAAACCTGATGCTCATCTGCAAGTATCAAATATGATTAATGTAGCATGAATTTAGTCAGGGATTTTCAGACTACATAGGTGTATTCTTATTATGAAATATCTTTATTTTCCACATAAAATTATATAGAATTTTTAAAATTTTAAGACTATAAAGTTGTAAAGTAACAATTTTTACAGATGGAAAAATAGGTAATAAATCTACTTAAATAAGTGAATCTTTTGGAAGAAAAAACACTTTTGCGAAAACTATTAGGCAGATTGCAGATTTATTTGTGGCCATATAAGCCAGCACTTTTTTTCATACTGCTTGAATTTTATATTTTAAATTACGTTAAGGGGCAGGATCAATAATAGTATTTTCCAAAATGTAATAATAACTGTCAGTTAATTAGAATTAACAACAGTTTAACTAAGGTATTAATTGATCTCAATTTTGTAAGCTTATTAAATCCCATTAATAATAATATATTAGGCTACCACAAAACAGTTCATGAGGAAAACCCCAGTAAATTAAGACTATCGATAATATTATAGCTGCATTGAATTGATACAGTGATGTTGAATTGATACAGCTGACAAGTGCATAGTGAGAAGTCAGGCATGTAACCAGGGGTCTTGATAAAAGTCCTAACCTTATAGGAACAAAAAGGCCTAAACTAAAACCATTTTATGTAATCTTTAAACAAACAATTTGCATCGAGTTACTCTACCATTTTATAGCAAAGTGTCAACAACAGCATGTAGAAATGGTGAGGTAATAGTTTAACCTGTCAAAGTGTGTCAGTAATAAGATGTGTGTTGACAAAAAAGATTTGCCAGTGATTCCTATTTATTGTGAGTATTTTCTTTATGACATATTGTGAACTAATCACTGTTTCTAATTTCATAGAGAAACTCATTTTGACAAGCTAGCTTTTGCTATAACACTTACCTACCATATTGTACCTAATTGTACCTAACAAAAACATGACTGGAGAGCCATTCAGTATCATGCGACTTCAGATGATCATGGCAACTCAGATGCCTAGATTATCTTTAGGATATCCCAGTCAAATCTCACTAAATGCAGGAAAGATTATTGTCCACATGCTTGCTTGTTATGATCATGTTGCTGACCATATGTTGTATTGATCCTTTGCACCAAATAGCTGCCAACAGCACTTAACATGTTTCTCTCTCATCACTTATCCCCCATTTTTATTACTCAGGTTGAACGCCTTGTGGACAGAGCTTCATCATCAACACTTTTAGATGATAGAAGAGATGCAGTTAGAGCTATCAAAGCGTTATCAAGGGTTAGTTACTTATTTTTATTTAAACTTTTCTTTATATTAACATACAGGCATGTCCTACCAGTGAAGAAGAGATACATAAAGCTTTATTGCACCTGTATATGAGTATGTATGTGGACTACCATAAAGTTTTATTGATAAGACGCACACAAAGATAAGACACAACTAGTCTCCAAGGTCTAGATTCAAGGAAAAAAGCAAATTCTCAAAGACAAGATGCATATTATTCCCTAAGTGGCTTGAATAATACGTTGAGACTGTTTGCCTAAGACCGTGTGTATTGTGTTATGTAATTACACTCTGCCCCACGTTCAAATAGGATGTTCTCGCGGCTATTCCAGCACTACACAATTGAGAGATGAATGATAATCATCAAGTCAATAATTAAATTAAAAACTAAAATTGCGATCGGGGGATTTTTTTGTTTTGTCTTTATGTTGTTTTTTAAATTGGCCCTGAGAATTGATTTTTGATTTTGACATTTGTGGCCCTGAAAAGGGCTGTTGTTTGGCCCTGATAAGGACCACTGGTTGTGGAGCTTTGTTTAGAAGCCGTCAAATCCTTCTGCATCGTCTTCGCTTTCAAACAGTTTGGCGGATTTCTCGTCTGTCATTGTCAGTGGAGTTTTCTGATAGAAGTCATCAGCCTTTAAATGAACATACAACTGAAATGCATTTAAACTTGAAGTTAATATTAACCTAATATAATGGCTGCTTATAACCATAAAGTAAGCATTATTATCTGACTATTTACATTATAAAAGGATAGCATATAAATTACATAAAATCTTAATGAAAATAAAATATTTTTATTGTTAAGTAGTATTTGTTCTTGTTATGTATAATTCATAATTGAACATTTGCAGAAAAATGTATGCTGATATACATCATAACATCTATATGTAATTGCATTTTTCAATTAGAAATTTCGTCTGGAAGTTGGTACCCAGGCTATGGACACACTGATCCATGTTCTTGAGACAGACAGATCCGATGCTGAGATTACAGGCTACGCTCTGGATGCACTGTGCAATGTTATGTCTAATGAACCAATGGATGATGGTATGTATACACATGTGCAGTATATACCAAACTTATAGTCTCAAATTGTCCTTTGTTTTTATTTAAAATGATAACTTAATAATTGTTCATCTCAATTTGGTTAATTTAGTAGTTTAAAATGAATTCTTTAATACCTATTTACATAGAGTTATGAGCATTATGTATTTTAAAAATATTACAGATGAAGATGATCAGGACCATTCCTTGGATGAGTTAGGAGCACAGTTCACTGAAATATTTATTAAAAAATCTGACAATGTTGGACTGCTTCTTTCATTGCTGGAGGTAACTTTTTTTCTGTAGTTGTTTTTTTTAAAGTATAATAATTATGTTGATGTTAGCAATGTTAATCTATTATAAGTATCAGATGTTCCCAGAAAAATATCTGAGTAAAACCACATGTGCCCTTGTGGCAGCATGAAGACCTCATATGAAAGTTTTTTGCGCAACCAGAACTTGAGTGGTGATGGTCAGAGAATCAGGGGAGTAACAGTTACAAGCTAGTGACTTGACCTTGCAGCTTTGGGCATTCCATTTACTTTACTTTCACTTTACATTTGTTATGCAAACACATGTTAATGTTAGCCTCTCACCATGTAGGTTTGAGTCACGTTCGTGGGCTAAGGACTTAATGTGGAATGATCATCCTGCTGAATTTTGGTCAGCTGTTGGGACCCAGACATTTGTCTGGGGTCTTCCTCCACCAAAATAGGTGGACTTCTCTATAATTGTCAGAATTGGTTGCTGAGATTTACTTAAACAACAACAACAAAGACATTAATGTATCAAAAAACAATGTTAAAAAATATACAGCTTATTACACTGTTTAAGTATAAGAAGATAACATGCAGAACCAAGTAAAACATCAAAAATACATTTTTTGTTTTCTGCAGGAGTATGACTTTCATGTGCGATGGCCAACTGTTCGGCTTTTAACCATATTGTTAACCAACAAATGTAAGGACCTGCAAGAGGGCATCCTGCTATTTCCAATGGGAGTATCCAAACTGATGGACCTTCTGTCTGACAGCAGAGAGATCATTAGGAATGACGTAAGTAGTGCTGGACCTTCTGTCTGACAGCAGAGAGGTCATTAGGAATGACGTAAGTAGTGCTGGACCTTCTGTCTGACAGCAGAGAGATCATTAGGAATGATGTAAGTAGGGCTAGACTTTCTGTCTGACAGCAGAGAGATCATTAGAAATGATGTAAGTAATGCTGGACCTTCTGTCTGACAAAAGAGAGATCATTAGGAATGATGTAAGTAGGGCTGGACTTTCTGTCTGACAGCAGAGAGATCATTAGAAATGATGTAAGTAATGCTGGACCTTCTGTCTGACAAAAGAGAGATCATTAGGAATGATGTAAGTAGGGCTAGACTTTCTGTCTGACAGCAGAGAGATCATTAGAAATGATGTAAGTAATGCTGGACCTTCTGTCTGACAAAAGAGAGATCATTAGGAATGATGTAAGTAGGGCTGGACTTTCTGTCTGACAGCAGAGAGATTATTAGGAATGACGTAAGTAATGCTGGACCTTCTGTCTGACAGCAGAGAGATCATTAGGAATGATGTAAATAGGGCTAGACTTTCTGTCTGACAGCAGAGATCATTAGGAATGATGTAAATAGTGCTAGACTTTCTGTCTGACAGCAGAGAGATCATTAGGAATGAGGTAAGTAGTGCTGGACCTTCTGTCTGACAGCAGAGAGATCAGGATTGATGTAAGTACGGCTAGATCTTCTGTCTGACAACAGAGAGATCATAAGGAATGATGTAAATAGGGCTAGACCTTCTGTCTGACAGCAGAGAGATCATAAGGAATGATGATAATAGGGCTGAACCTTCTGTTTGACAGCAGAGAGATCATAAGGAATAATGTAAATAGGGCTGAACCTTCTGTTTGACAGCAGAGAGATCATAAGGAATGATGATAATAGGGCTGAACCTTCTGTCTGACAGCAGAGAGATCATAAGGAATGATGTAAATAGGGCTGAACCTTCTGTTTGACAGCAGAGAGATCATAAGGAATGATGTAAATAGGGCTAGACCTTCTGTCTGACAGCAGAGAGTTTATAAGGAATGATGATAATAGGGCTAGACCTTCTGTCTGACAACCGAGAGATCGGGATTGATGTAAATAGGGCTAGACTTTCTGTCTTACAGCAGAGAGATCATAAGGAATGTTGATAATAGGGCTAGACCTTCTGTCTGATAACAGAGAGATCAGGATTGATGTAAATAGGGCTAGACCTTCTGTCTGACAACAGAGAGATTAGGATTGATGTAAATAGGGCTAGACCTTCTGTCTGACAGCAGAGAGATAATGAGGAATGGTGTAAATAGGGCTAGACCTTCTGTCTGACAGCAGAGAGATAATGAGGAATGGTGTAAATAGGGCTAGACCTTCTTGCTGACAGCAGAGTGATTATATGTAGGGCTGCAGTGCCATCAAACTAAATCATGCTATTATTTCATATTAAGTAAATAACCCATACTGTTTTTAGCCATTTTTTTTACATCTGGATGTAAGTACTTCAAATCAGCAGTTAATAGTGTAGATTCTGATCAGACAGCTCTAAGCAGGAGGCTTTTTATTAACTAGTTATCATCTTAACTTGCTCCAAGCTGTTATTTTGTAATAGCTTTTTTGTGTACACTGGTTGCATTAAATTGATTTTACTAGCTTTTCACACGAATAAATAACTTTATTTACTATATGTATATGTAACATTGCTCCCTTCATGGGTTTGTAGGACTCTGACAAGAACCTATTTATAATTCCATCTCAGAAGGCTGAAATGTTGTTCTTTGTATGTTGAATAAAACAATTGTAAAAACAACTCAACTGAAAGCTTTTCTATCTATGAAATGCTTGTAATGTCTCGCATATATTTGTTTATATTCCTTACAGACCTTGTTATTGCTGAACCAGCTAACAAGGGGAAATGCAAACATCCAGAAGATTGTGGCCTTTGAGAACGCATTTGAGCGGTTGCTGGACATCATACAGGAGGAGGGAGGCATAGATGGAGGTACTAGGACCAAGCTGGCTTCATTTGTAAACCCTTAACTTTATATTCAGTATAGTTATTGGATGTTTTTGTTAAAACTTGATGCATAGGTAATATTCTATACATGCATACAAATATTGCTTATGACACCCCATGGAAACAGTGTGGGTCCAGATCATATGGCTCTTAGTGTAATGTGGTGTCTAGATCGTCACTGTTTGCTTAAATCTAATCCGTATGTGCTTAGCTGGCATTAGAGCCAAGTTGACATTTTTATGCTGGCTGTTTCAAGTGGATTTTAAACAGTCTGTTATATTGTGAATTCATTTGGTCAAGTACACCTACTTTTTAATGTCTTTAGAAAGTTCATTAGTAGGATGAAAAAGTCAGCAAACTTTTCATTGACAAGTTTTTTTTGCAAATAATGTGACAGCACAAGTTTCATTTTTATGCATGCACAATGTTTATTTAATATCTTTGCATCATTGTTTGCAGGAATAGTGGTTGAGGATTGTCTTCTTCTGTTGCTAAATCTCCTAAAGAACAACACATCGAACCAGAATTTTTTTCGAGAGGGCAGCCACATCAAATACCTGTCCCCATTCTTTGAGCTGGCCCAGGATGATCACAGGTCACAGGTGGGCTGGTCAGCACAGAAAGTCACCAACATCCATTTACTACTACAGGTGAGCAACAACAACACATACAATGAACTTGTATTTCTCTATTTTTCATCAATGACCACCATTCAATTCTTCATTATTTGCTAACAATTTCATGCATAGGTGTATTAATAGACTTGGCAGCATATGGTGATAGGATCAGAGAGCTACCAGCTGAGGGCAGGTTGGTCTCGATCTATATCATTTTGCCTGATCCATTTACTCTTAGCAGACTAAGAGATAAATACTGCAACATGAATGTGCTTGTCCCTGTGTAAAGTAGTCATTAGCTACATCAATCAGCAACGTTTTTTGTGATCCACTTTTTGAAGAATTGAATTGCCGCATTTGTAGGTAAGCTCTTTGTTAAGGGTTCATTTCTCAAAAAAACATTAAAAATATTAACTTCAAGACTTGACCCTGTAGTGTAAGCGGTAGAACATTGACTCTAGCTATGGGAGGCCCCGGCTGTGACATACCAATGTCATTAAAAATGGTGGTATTGTTCCCTTGCTAATGCTCAGGCAAATATTAGTGTAGTTCCATGACTGGTTGGCCCAGTATCAGGATATTGTGGCTCGGTGTGGTATCCTGCAACGTGTTCATGGCATGCTATACACAGTGAAGGCAGCACTATATCTGCTTCAAGAGGACACCATCTCCAGAAAACTGAAATACTGTTGGTTGATAAACCCAATAAATAAATGTTTACTTCAAACCAAGAATACTTGTTCACTTACAAGGGAAGAACCCATACCTAAAGCAAAGGCAAGTTATGCTTCATGTTCAACTTAAAATTTTACTAATACTCTTAAGCACTGAGAAAAGAGAAGCTCTTTGTCTTATACTAGTTACATATATTGAAATTAATTATATCTAAATATAAAAAAGAGATATTGATCTTAAGGTAAAATTGCTAGTAAAATATTGATTTAAGTCCAATTATGTTGGCAGCTGGTCAGGTCCCTTGTCTCACCCAACAATCCTCAACAGCTCACCAACAACTGCCAGAAAACCATGAATTCCTGTGGTAAGCTTCAGTTCATAATTATAACATAATTAAAGGTTTTTGTTATTACATATGTTAAGATATGTATGGCACTAACCTATGTATGTCAAATTTTCTTGATTTAATATTACTGACAAAAATGTATAGTAACTGCTAGATCATGCAATTACAAATATGACATTTATATATCTTATAACAAAAGCAACTGTACAAATAAATACTATTTATAATAAATAATTTTCAAACACTGTTTTATGAGCTCAATAAGCAAGAACATTTTCACATATAATTACAAATGGCTTTAATTCCATCAACAGAATACAATTTTCAGTTACTTCTTCAGTGATGCATATACTTTAGTCAGTTTATATGATCCTATCACTTGTGTCCTTGCAGGTCTACTCCAACAATTGTGTTCTATCCTCATGGCCAGTGGTGTTCCAGCAGATGTTCTAACAGAGGTGAAACTTGATTTTTTCTACCAATTTGCTAGCATAAACTATGCATTTACCATTTTAATCATTTTGTTTGCTTATACAGCTCATTTTGGGTTAATTAATTCCTTAACATCAAAACATTAACAATATTTAGCTTCGTGTAGTTTTGTTAAACATTATGTCACAAACAAACTACATTATGCTTTGATCTTTCTCCCAGCAAATTGCATGAACAATAGTACATTCTCTTTTTGCTACTTTTCAATAATTTTAGTAGCACTATATATATTTTTTTTTCAAATAATTTGTCATATTGGGATATTATAGATAGTTCTATCGTTAATTGTCTAAATGACTGCTTTGTCATGTATATTTGTCATTCAACTTTTCAAAGACCATCAACACTGTATCCGAGGTGATCCGTGGGAACCTTCTAAACCAGGAACATTTTGCCTCTGTGATGGCCCCATCAAATCCTCCAAGGTAGCTTAAAGCTTAACATTTTATCTGCTACATTTGTTCATAAATCACTTCATAATGGTCTTACTGACTGTACTGTGCCGATTACAAAACATAATGATAGACTCTTAGCAGCAAATAGATTAGATCCTAGAGCTGGCAGAGTTAGATCTTTTTTTTTTACCTAAGCCTGATTAATTTGTTCTTTGCAGATTAAGGGTTTATTATAATATACTTCAGCAGACATTGTTGTTCATTTTTCTATTGTCTTTCCGATGTCGGACTCTTACTTTAATATAACATTTTATCCTGTCTTTAGTTAGAAAGCCAGATAATTTCAGAGAATATCAGGTTCAAGTTTCAGCAAACAATGAATAATTGCTGGTCATATTTTAGCAACCTTTAATTCTTAGTTTTATAAGCCACATTTAAAGGTTTTTAGAAACATACCTTGAAAACAGAAGGATACATTTATTTGATGTGTGCAGTTCAATGCAACAAAGTTTCAATTTTTGTTATCGTTTATTGCTGGATATTCCATGCAGCTTTTAATTGGTTCTATTTCTGTTTGCAAGCATTCCAAAAGAGTTGTATGTATTATTGTTTATATTTTGCCTGTTCCTTTTGTAACATATTCTAGAGCTTTTATTTCTCTAGTCTCTTGATTTATTCTGTTTGTTTGTATTCCTTTGATAGATTGTTTTTTTAGTAAAATATCAGAATTATAGCAGTATCCTTTTTTATGTTTCTAATTTGTTATTATTATTATTATTATTATAAGCAAAGACCTATACAGAACTACATATTTTATGATTTTGTTGTCTTGTAGATACATCATAACACTAATGATATGCTGAACTGGTTAAGTGTCATGCTTTTCTTGTGCTTGTTCCTCTTCACTTTAAATGATTACAACCAAGAATGCAGACTCCACACTTTATTCAAAATTGCGGATATATTTTGTTAAGTAAATGGTTTACTGCAAAATAACTAAATTATTTCTCTACTGGAATTTTGTAAAATTTGAACAGTGTTAAGAATGAGAAACTCTATGTTATGAGGCTTTAGCTAAATGGGTACTTTTATTTATTTATTTATTTATGGAAGTTGTTAATTATTTTGAACACAGTGAAAGGTCATGTTGACCTGTATCAGTTACAACTGAAATAGAAGTCGCTGTGACAAAAAATGTCTAAGATGTTGATTGGAAGTATAAAGTGGAAGAGTGAGCTAAGCTATCCATCATCAATTTGTTATTGCTTTATCATTTTTTACTGAGAATATAAATATATATATATATATATATATATATATATATATAAATATAAATAAAAATATAAATCTTAAAGAAAGTATGGATTAGATGGGCATAGAAAGAAGTGAAAATTGCTTTTGATGTGGGCGTGCCCAATGGGCCCAAATTATGTTAACATATGTGCCCAAACAAATTTCAGGAGCCATGGTCAAAAGGGCTCACTTTAGATAGATTATTGAGTCTTACTCAGAAAGAAACCAGAAAATAGGGTCTACATTGATATTGTGACCCCTTACCAGCCATTGAATCAGCAGTTGTAACCATTTTCGTTGCTTACATATCATAATAGAAAAACAGCCAACATGTCATCCTCATTTAAGCTCCATGTGACTTTAGACTTTTTCCAAACTTAACCAAAATGCTAACAGAATGTCATTTTTACATCTGGACAGTACTAAGCAGTTATGTCTTTATCAGTAAATGAAGCACTATACTAAGCCTATTAGTAATTTGTGCTTTCCAGAAGTGTTTACAGCTTGTGGGTCAAGTGTCTGCCTGTAAAAATCAGCGATATTTGTTCATGAACCTCATTCAGTTTACTATCTCTCTGTGTACAGATTGTTTATGCAATGGAAGTTTTAGTAATTTTCATGCATAAAATTTCTCATTTGTGTTCTCTAGGCCAGCCATAGTTGTGTTGTTGATGTCGATGGTGAATGAGAAGCAGCCTTTTACATTACGATGTGCTGTTCTGTACTGTTTCCAATCTTTTCCTCTACAAGAATGAGGTTGGCCAGTCACAAATTGTACAGACACTGCTGCCAACATCAGCTGATGGTATGTGCTTCTTGAAGTGTTTGTATTAATAAGAGCTGAAATCTGATCATTTATCTTTCCTTTATTAGTCCCCTACCGGTGTTTACACCGGAGGGGACTATAGGTTTACCCTCCGTCCGTCAGTCCGTCTGTCCGCTAAAAATCTGGATCCTTTGATAACTTGAAAACTATTAAAGCTATGCGCATGAAACTTGGTATGTTAATAGGTAGCAATGTGTACAATATGCACGCGCAACATTTGGGTCGCTACCTTGAAGGTCAAGGTCACAGCATGACCTTGAAGCAAAATTGTGTCCGGCCCATAACTTTTTGAGGGACCGGTAGGGGACTACTGTATTGCCCGTAATACTATCAAATGCTTGTTTTTTCTTAGTCCTTAAGATGGCAACTCTTCAAGTTTGAAGATTCTTTCTAATATGGTCCCTTATCTTGCAGCACATTTCTGTCTGATTTAAGACAAATGTCTTTATTTAATTTAATATTTCAATTCGATTAGATAATCATAAAATACCTTTATGTTAAGCTAAAATGCTATTTTTGGTTGAGGTATTGTGAAATGAACATAAAAATGTAAGTATGTAAATGTTAGGTTATCTTATGCTATAATGATATTTGTCCTATTTCAGCCAACACGATCTCTGCAGGTCAGCTACTGTGTGGTGGTCTTTTTAGTGGGGACTCCCTGTCCAACTGGCTGGCTTCCGTGGCACTGCTGAACGCCATCCTGGAGAACCCGACACAGAAGGAAAATCTTCTCCGTGTCCAGCTGGCCACCAGTCGTGGCAACCCTCCAGTCTCACTTCTCCAGCAGTGCTGCAACATCCTTGCACAGGTAAGCCCTTCAGCAGCCAATCAAAGTTATGTAAGTGTGATTATGTGTGATTATACTGCTTCTGTTTATGATAATGATGTTGTAACAATGTTGATGGTGCTGACTGTTTTTTTCATTGTTTTCTTTATGATGATTTTGGATTTTAAGTAATAAATAAAGACAAGACTTCGTCAGATTTAGATCATTAAATGATATGGTAAAAATAGCCCAATGTTGTACATTTTAGGGAGGTCGTGTACAGACCAGACTGGGTATCTTGATGTTAGTGGCCACATGGCTGGCAGACTGTCCCACAGCTGTGGCTCACTTCCTCTTCAACACAGCCAATGTACCTTATGTATCCTTTATTTGTGTTTGACATGAATCATGTAGAGAAGTACATGACCGTTCATCGATTTAAATTATTTACTTTTTTTTAAATCAAAACTGACATTGTTGAAAGTAATTTAGGCAAAAAGGTAATTTCAGAAAATGTTAATTCATATTGGATTCCTTTTCCTATTTGCAGAAATAAATTATGTAATCATTTTTTTGGAGATTAATAAAAAGAATTTGATGCAATACATGAATTTATAAAAAAAAACAACATACTTTAATATGTTTTATTTAATAAATATTTCATTCAATTTTCATCAAATTAGGCCTTTTGTTTCTATGAACTCTACCAGTCAATGGTATGCTCCATTCCACCTTGACTCTTATCAGTTGATCTCCCAAGTGACAGCCTCTGATGGAGATGAAAATGAGGTCAATGTTCAGGGTCTATGTGCCTTTGTTCTAGGTATCTGTTTGCTGTTCAACGATGAGCAGAATGAAACATTCTCTGTGTGAGTAACTAACACATAAAATCGCAGCTAAGATAAATAGTTCCTATTTCTTAATAACTTTTTAATTATTTTGTGCAATGTTTTACAAAGTTAGTAAAAACAATTTTAAAGCTCAAAAGTAAAGTTAATAAATATTTTTTTAAAGCTCAAAAGTAAAAAAAAACAACAACTTCATATCAAAACAGATTAAAAAATAACAAACATTTAAAAGACAAATTTAGACCAAAACTTTATAAAAATAATGATGTCAAAAATATCTGATGAGTCTGTCATAGGAATAAAGCTTTCATTTGTGTTAATTTTAAATGATTAACACTCTTACTATCAAATCTGTTCAGTCAGTATCAGTTGTGAAAATGATGAGGATAAGATGTTTCAGTTTACTGTTTTCTGGCATGTGTTGTTATATAGTGTATGTTGTTTTTATTCATTGTGTACATTTTGCAGGCCAGTGTTACGACAGATAATAGAGAAGCGTATAGGTCTGGAGTCATTCACGAATAAACTGACTCAGGTGACAAAGAGTGAAAGCTACACTCGAGCCATCAAGAAACCCCATCTCAACTATAAACATGCCAATGAAGTTGTCTTTGATTTTGAATTTACAAGAATGTACAAGAGTTTAGAACGTAAGTGAAAATTACTTTACACACCTTTGTTTGGTTTGTTTATGCCTATGAATTCAGCATGAATGGTGTTGTATAGTGTTTTAAAGGTGGTGTTTACTGTATTCAATAACTTGCTTGTACTTTCCACAAATTAAGTTAATGATACCATAAACATCCTGTTCATTTTACTGTTGATTGGACAATGAACCCAATAAACAAACATCCTGTAAATTTAAATCACTGTTACTATAAAGAGATACATATATTTGTCTTTTTAGATGACAAGTTACTATCCAAATCCATTACAAACAATTTACAAACATTTTGCAAACATATTATTTTCTTTCTAAGTTTAATAACCTGTTTCAGATGAAATACTCAAGGCTCTGTCACCAAATGCCAACAGTCGTGATGAGAAGAAACAGTTGGCCAACTTGAAGGAACATGAGAGTATAGTGGCTCAATACAAAGATTTAATTGCAGAACAGGTAAGTTGTCATCACAAAGCAAATATCGGGTAGAAAGATACAATCCAAGATCAAATCTTAACAGGAACTTAAGGAAGTTAGAAGAAACAATATGCACACAACAATTTAGCAGTACCTTTGATGCTATCTTGGGATGCTGTTATTGTATAGGCTGTACAGGGTGTCCCTTTGTAAGCTGTCTTTTTGTAAGAAAGTATTTCTCATGGCTAAGTGATAGTCTCCAGCAATTTCTCTTTGCAGAAAGACACAGAACTTGCAAAACAGGCTTTGGGAGTGCAGTGGGGAAACACTCTTAGCTAATGTATCAAAATGTTTAATTGGTATTTATGTTTCCTTTACAATAATTACCTTATTTTAATAAACATATGTGTCTTAATAGTGATTTTTACTTTTATTTATACCATTACTCTAATATGTAAAATATCAATATTTCTTCTGTATGTTACTCTTGATGATACCAACACTATGTGTGTGTCTTGCAGGATAATCGCCTGAAGGATGTCCAGGGTCAGTTGGAGACCTTGCAGTCTGAGTACAACACAGGCTCGTAAACAGTTGGATGACTACACACGGCAGATACAACAACTCAAGGACCAGAATGCACTTTTAAAAGCTACCAAAGGTGTGTAGTTTTTTATCACCACACTGCAGATAGTCTTAAAAGATATATCATGTTTAGGTTTGGGTCTCTAGGTATTACATTTAGTAAAGTCGATTACTAGTGTGTGCAGCTTCTAGAGTACTTAATGTCTGTTACCATATGGAGCAGAATTTTTGCTTTGAATTCAAACCACTTTGTTCGCTTTATTTATAATCTTACTTGCATAATTTCTGAAAAAGAATATGTTAAAACTACTTAAATAAATGAATGAAGTTGAAGCATTAATAGACAACTCATCCAGCCTCTCTTTCCTAATATAAGATGCTTACTTTGACTCTTTTGTGGATTGTGGTCCAGTTTAGTTGTAACTTTAAAAAATACCTGAGAAGGTCAAAATACCTTCATGTGGTCTTGATAGATTATTAAGCAACTTTTTGCAATATCTATTTTAATTGATACCATATCTTTTCAAGAAAAAACTCATTGTTTTAATTTTTCTCTTTCAGGTTCAAAATCAGCAGAAAGTTCAAATGGGGAGGAAATGAAAAGTTTAAATGACAGATTGCAAGAATTAACTGTACAACTGTCTGAAAAGGATGCTTTAGTAGATAAATTAGTAAGTATAACTGATTAGTACTAGCATAATTATTGGCCACAAGTGTTTTACTTCGTAGTCAATACACTGTTTCAAGTAAAGTTTGAGTTAAGATAAAAAGAGAACTGTCTTATCATAATGATAATTACAGTCTCTACTGCCCCCACATACACACACAAAAAGGAAAAAAATATGGTGTGATTTAGACGTATTTTGATTGGGTTGTTACCATGCGATATTCAGACCCCAAGGTGACCTTGTTGGTAAACATGTTAATTGAAACTTTTTATGCAAAGAACAAGAGCTGTGATTGCGATGATTAGGGTCCACTGTACAGGCATTTGTTTTTATTCCCTCTGTAATATACTGGTAAGAATTTCAGTTACCTCAAGTAACTAAATAAATAAAATGAGGACCTGAGTTTGGCAAATAATTTAGATCCAAATCAGCCCTGTTTTGCTGGGTGCTGTCTGATCAGGATCTACACTACATTGCTGCAGTCATTAGCAAGATGTCTCATTACCTTTGCATGTGTTGTTTGTGACCTAACTTCGATTGTGTATTGCTTGTGAATGACTGGAGCAGGCATTGTGAATGATAGGATATGTGACTTCTTTGCCTTTATATTTCTTACCCTTTCTGGAGCCCTGTAGAATGTTCCCTTGAGCAGGGCACCTGTAGCAGAACAGTTAGTCACTGACTCCTCAGCCCCTTACTTTGTGGGTTCTAGTTCAGGTTGGGGCAAGAATTTTCATGTAGGTAGGTCAGCTTTCCTGCGGTGTGACAGTAGGTTCTTACCCAGACATATGTCTGGTCTCTCCACCAATAATTAGCTGGAAATTGCCAATGTGATCCATAAGTGTGTCTGTGCAATCTAACAAAACAACAACAAAGTGCTCCCTTCTTTTTTCCAGAGGACTGACCTGACGGTAGCCGAGTCTCGTGTTCAGAGGAGCGGGGACATTGGTGATGAGGATAAGGAGAATAACCCCAGTGAGACGGCAGTGCTGCAGCAAACTGTGTCAAGGCTAAATAATGATTTACATGAACTCAGAAGTGTAGTTACTAGTAAAGATGTAGAAATCAATTCCTTAAAGTCAGAGTGTGCTCAACTACAAACCCAATTACAAGAAGTAGTAAGTATTGATAATTTTACTTGATGATAATTTATAGACTTATAAATTACACATTACAATTATTAGATTTTAATTTAATCTGAAAACTAGTACATATAAAAACAACACACCCTGTTTGGCAGATTATTTTATTTACTTTCTCTTTGTTTCTTTGGATTTTTTGTATATGCTCAAGTGAACAACTTAAAGCCTATAATCCTCTTACCAGTGGATTTATGTACAGAGATCTTTCAGAAGCTGACATGTAATACATCAGTGCTATCCAGATATGTATCATGTTCTTCCTTTTCTGATTATAATCGGAAGTTGTCATGCTGAGTAAAATTGTGTCATGATTAGAATGTGTACTAGAAGTAAAACTAAAGGAAAATGCATCAGTTTTGTTAATCCATTGCTCACTATGCCACATTAGTTTCACAAAAATTGGAATAATTTTGAATCTGAAATTTAGGCATTACAGTGTTCCATTAAGGACATATTTTTTAAATTTGTTTAAAGATTATATTTGATTTTATTTGTGTTAACTGTACTATGAATTAAAAAAATATTTATAGCCTTTTGTAGCCATTGTATTTTTTTTTTTAGTAAGGTAAAGTCAGTTGCATTTTTCTATTACATCGTAGCAGTCCAGTGCCTCTAATGCTGGAGAGGTATCAGGGGAGGCTTCAACTGGCCCTGCAAGAAGAGATAACCAAACTAAAAGAGGAGAAAGGAGGCACTGCAGGACAGACTTAAGAAGGCCAATGAAGAAAACCTTAACCTCATAGAAAAAGTTCAAGTAAGAGCAGCACTTTATTGTCAACACTTACACTTACATTGTGATAATGCAGGTTGAATTGCTGTGTATGTAAACAGAAGTAAGATTTTTATTTGTCCTCTATTTTTAGCTCCACTTTTCAAAGAAAATAAAAAGTAGAATTATTCTCATGACCCTCTTGCTGGTGTAGGCTTTGGTTACCATTATGTTAAAGTCCATTTCATGAAAACCCTCGAAGAAACTCACTTTGAATTTTGGGTACAATCAAAAACTTATTTCAAATTAATTTTGGCAAAGTAATGCCCCTATTTCAACTTAAAATTTTCTTCATGCTATCCAGCACCGAGAAAAGTAAGGTGAGCTGTCTATAGATAGCTAATGTTTATATGTGTTTTCTTGACAAAATAAGTAAATTAGTTAAAAATGCACAGTAAAATAATATTTCGTATAAAAACAACTTTTTTTGCTCTCTAAAAGGAATGAGTAAATTGAACACTTAGTTAATAATGTTGTTTCTTCTGCTATCAGAAGAGTGAGGATGAGATAAAGCGACGGGCCCAGGAACGTGATGGGTTCAAGGATGAGTTGGAGACTCTAAGAAAGAACAGGAGGACCTGCTGGTGTTGTTGGCCGACCAGGATGCCAAGATTGACAAGTACAAGTCCTGCCTCCGTGACCTGGGACAGGAGGTGAGCAGTAGTGTGTATGTGGGAATGTATATGATAGATAAAAGTACAAGTCCCACTTCCAAGACCTGAGACAGGTAAAATGGATGACCTTTGAGGGCATGAGGACAAATACAAGTTTGGGACTAATTTACAACCCATAATTACAATAAAGGCATCACCTTACATTTACAAGTATGTGTGCAAGAGCAAATTAAATATTAATGCTGGGAGTGGATGACGCTAAGCATTCTAAATTCTTCACTAAACTATGTTTGTTTTTTAAATTTCTGTTAACCTGAAATATTTTACTTTGCCGCTGTTGTGTAGAAGTTTATCTTCAAACTACTTTTGTTACATTCGACTGTCAATGCTGTACAATACACATTAAGATTCACGAATCACTTCTTTAGACTGTTAACTTTATTTTTAGATATTTTTTTTCTCCAACCTAATACCAGGCACATCTGCTTAGAATTCCCTATATACCTGTTCCTTAAAGGAATATAGATAGTGCACATCTATTTCTAGTTTCAATTCTTGGGTATAACTCAATAGCTCATAGATTGCCAATGTGTATTGACAGCAAGTCAAAGCAGTGGCCAATTCCATTTGACCTGTCAGTCCTGCTGTAACATCAGCTTATTTAATTGTGTACACATCGTTTCTTACTCCTGGTGCTACAGTACAACATACTTGATCAGTGATTGTTGAGTGTAGTGTTTAGTCATTGTATGCATCCCAGTGATTAATTTCAATGACAAATATGTGTTGCCTTTCAAAACTGCATGTAAATGAAGAACCCTAGACATCATAATATGGTTTAAAGGCAAGAAAATTGATTTAAAAACTGTGCACAGTCTATAGCCCTTTTGTTAGTTTTGACTTAACCTTTTCTTCTTTTATTTTATATAGTTTTCCCTTGTACAAAAGTAGTATCATTTTTTTTTAAACAGGACAAAGAGGTAACTTATATCCTTTCCTGGTGTCTGGTTTTGTTTATTTCCTGCTTCTTCTACAGAAACTTCCAATTATTAAGACTCCTAATTATCAAGACTACCAATTATCAAGACTCCCAATCCTGTTTCTTTTATTCTTCAAAAGTAAAACCAGATAGTTTCCTACCAAATATTTAATTTAATTAATAAGTAAACAAATTGTGTTTTCCTCTGTAATAATTGCTCCTGTTTTATTATCAGTATAATGCAATATATCTTGGGGCTTAGTCATTTTTCAGTAAAATGAAAATAAATCAAAGAATGCCACAAAATATGTGCCATTATATTCCCGTCCCCTACACTGTCCCATATCCCTTTGTAAAAACATGTTATTTGTGTAAATGGAGAAAATGGACTTGTTCTTTTCATTGATAAATTCGTTATGTTTTTTTTTTTGTACATATATTTTCATTGCTTTTATGTCATTAAAATGGTGTTCCTTTTTTTAAAAAAAACAACAAACTTTTTTTTATTATTCCAATCTACAGAATACAGAATGGAGCAATTGGTACATTTATTTTTTAAATAACTTTTCTTTATTACACTACCTTTCCAATTTGTTTTAGCTTAATTCTCCTCATACATTTTGTCTTAATTTAATAAGTTATTTAATTTAAAGAGATTTTGATCATTGTCATATTCTATTTGTAGTCTGTATTACTGTGTTCACAGTATGTATATGGGACACTTAAAAATAAATACTGGTATTTTTCTGGACTCTGGGTACAGGTTAATATGATTTACCAGTTATTTCACATTTACATTTATTTAAAATAACCATATCTGCAGGTAATTAAAAATTTCCAACAATAACAAATAAATGCACTTGGGAATTATAAGTTAACATAAAAGGATAAACATTTTTTTACGAGAGTACAGAAAAACAACAACAAAAAACACTGGTGCCACAAAAATGGGCCTATACCTGGTAGCTATCACTTCTGCTGGTCTCATGTGGTGTGGGTGGAATCAATGAACACATGTGACCAGCAGGACTTTGGTTTTACTGCTTAGGTTAGAATGATGGTTATATCATGGACTTTCACTCCTAGTCACAGCAGTAATGTGTCCCAATCTTTAGTAATAATCTCAAAAGTTTGAGGTATAAAAATATTGTTTGTTTTTTCTCCCCTAAAAAATTAGGGGTTTGTCAAAATAAAGATTATTCTTACAGTGTCCCAAAACAAAGAGTGTTCAAAAAACAGTTTTCCTTAACTCATTGTCCAGGTACAAAATGTCTTAAAACTTGCAATGCCCCAAAACCTAAAATGAATAGCATACGTGGTATATTAGCTATCACTGTTACTTTAGGTTAAAACATTATTCAATACACTGCTATGAAAATGTCAAGTATTTGATTTTGTTCTTTTTTCCAATCCTGTTATCTGTGTTGGGAAATAATAAAAATACTTTGTCAAAATAATGTAATATACAATTAATTGTCTCAACTCTTGAAGTAGAATGATAAAGATTTGTTTATTTCCATCATGTAAAAACTTGTTTGTTTTTATTTTGCAGGTGGAAGAGGATGATGACGATGACGACTTAGCTGATGATGAAGATGAAAGCTAGAATTATTGTGCCTTTTCTGTCATTTCTAAATACGGTGCATGTTAAATATGTGAATAACCATGATTTGTTATATACTTAAATATGTCATTTAATGAAAGATGTTCATTAATATGTAAGAGAAGGTGTTTAATGATCATTGCATGGAAAGGAAGAATTGAATGAGGAGATATCAGATACATCCTTATACCATTGTACTGTGAATATCATTGAGTGCTGAAAGTTTTAATTACAAATGTTTTCATCTTTATTCATATTTTAATATTTATTGTTATGTCAGTTATGCAACCACTGCAGGACAATGGCATGCTTCTTCTGAAATTAGCACACATTGTTACCATTGTGATGCTTCATTTGTACAAATGTCTTATCTGTTCATAACTTAATGCATAGGTACCAAACTGTATTGATAAATACTTCCACACAGTTTCCAGCTGAAATGATCTGGATCCGTACTAGTGAATAACAAGTGTTTATTGAATAGTAAAAAACAGAAGGGATTTAGCGATATGCAAAGAGGCACTAGTTTTGTATTAGGTTCAATGAACTAGTTATCACATAACCAATCATATGTTTTTATTAACTAGGAATCACTTTTCGGCTTGATAACAAAATAGTAAGTAGTGGGCATTCGGGGAAAAAAAGACCATTGGTGCTTAATGCATACACTGTTAAGGTGATTAAAAAAAGTGCTTTATGACTGGCTACAACCCTGTTTGATTTTTATTGCTTTCAAGCTGGTTATACATTTGTTTATAATTAATATATGCTGAGGTTGCTGGTAATATTTACTGTAAAAATACATGTTTCAGCTAGTCTGTACATGTATAGGGTAATAAATCCAGTCACCATGTGCTTTTTAGCCAGCTGCTGATTCCAAAGTATTCTCATGGCACTGCATCATTGCTTGTGTATGCTTCATTTAGAATGGCACGTTAGTAACGCATAATAGAGGACTAGTCGTTTCTGAAAAAAATTATTTATTTGTTGACTGTTTCAAGTAGGATGTTATATGCATTTATTTAGGCCAATTTTAATTAGACAAAAACACATTTTTGTTTGGAATTTCCTTTATTGTACTGTTAATATTCTGATTTGTTTAAATGAAATGTAGAGTTTAAAGTTTAAATAGAATGTAGAATTGACAGCTTTTATCAAAGACCTTTGATTTTTATCCAGGTAATTTCAATATGCATCTCATGAACAATTACATTTTACAAAATTGCAAGTCTGTATTTGGATTACTGATAAATAAGCTTTTTTTAGTTGCTGTGATAATGCAGTCAGGATTGGCAGCTTCATATTGTACAAATGTCATTTTAAGTTCTGTCTACCAAGACAATATAAGGTATCTCTGAGCAATGGTTACTTACACATACCGATACATTTTTTGCTTAAACTTCATGAAAATATTAATTTATTACAGGCATCTAAATTATATAATAGCAAAAAGTGCAGATTCTGACAAAGACATCTTTTAAAAAGTGTCACTTGATCATGAAATGCTTAAAAAGGTTCAATCATTTGCCTCAGACTTTATATGCAAGTGTTAACATTGATTAAATTTCAATGTTTACATGATCTTCATGCCCTTGGTTCAATCATACAATGATTTCAGAATGAGTTGTGTTATAGATATACAAATGTATTTTTTGACACCATATGGTCATATTGCAAACAGTTCAATAGATCATATAATACAGTGTATTATATGCTATAGTAGTGTACAGTGATTTATTTGATTTCATTTTAATATATAATGGTTCAGATTTGTAAACATGGGGGTTCTACATTGTTGATTATTGAATTTGTTATGATTGTAAAGAAATGCAATATTAAATTATTAATGAGATTTAGAATTTCTTTTTTTTAAAGTCCTACAAATTACCAAACAGATCATAGTACAGCTGGGATGGGCTATTTTAGGTAAATTCATGTAGTGCTAAATGTCAACAGACAACATACGGAATTGGAAAATTAGCACAACAAACATACAGACACATGTTAACATTTGAACAAAATCACTATATACATTTGTTTATGGAGAGAGAGACTTTGTTCTCGACTGGACAGCCAGGCCTCACCCTTGGATATGGATCAATCAAAGGCCTGGATAATCTAAACAGGATAATGATGATTTAATGTGTTGTTTTTTTTATCTAAAAGTAGCATCAAAGATTCTCTTTTTCTAGGAAAAATAAAAGTATTATGCCATATCCTCTTTAGGAAAAGTGTTTTGCTATTGATATAGTCAAACTTGTATTAAGCAGCCACCCAAGGGACAGCCTAAAATTGGCCACTTAACACAAAATTCAACATTTATGTTTGCCTTTTAATATGAGCATGTATGTTTATAAAAAAAAAGTATTACTTAAATAGAAGATCTACTGCAAAGAACGGTTTGAATAGATATTCAATATTACAGAACTGCTTTTTAAATATGTCAACGTATAACTCAGAATATCCGAAGTGCCTCACTAAATCAAAGAAAATATTGCCCCATTTTTAGTAGTTTGGTCACTTACGGTGCAAAACATGCCATTTATTTATACAGAGTGTACCAATATTGTAGTGCCACAAATGAACATCTATTCAAAGAGCCAAGTTCTAGATGGTGTAAGTTTTTAACTATTCTTTTACTAAAACATCAAGCAGTATGTAACTAAACAAAGAATGCTATTGAAATATAATTAAAACAAGGTTTGTATAAACAACTGAAACTGCAACAATTTTAGGCACATATAATGAAGTAAATTTGGTATGTGGTTGTTTATGCATAAATTAACTTGCTCATAAATTAACACTTCTTCTTCTGGTTTCACTAGCATATATGCTGAATAGATATTGGCTGAGACAGTTAAGTGTGATAATGTTGACAAGTGGGTCGGGAGCAGGGGTATTAACGGTCACACATTCATTGCTGATCGCAACTGACGATTGGCACATGCTAACTGGCCGTTAATTTTGAGTCACTTTAAGAAGGATTTGCCCAATCAAGCTGATTGCTGGAGACATGTGACTGCTGATAAAACAACAATTAAGAACAAACTGCTTAGGACCTAAACTGACAGCTGTCAATGGTGATTGTTAGCATAAGTTTGACTGTATTAACCAGTGTGTTTAAATCTGTAAGTCACTTTCACACATTTCTCGGACAGTCCACATTTGTGGCCCCTGTTAGTCACTATCACACATTTCTTGGACTGTCCATGTTTGTGGCCCCTGTAAGTCACTATCACACATTTCTTGGACAGTCCATGTTTGTGGCCCGTTAGTTACTATCACACATTTCCTGAACGGTCCATGTATGTGGCCCCTGTTAGTCACTATCACACATTTCTTGGACAGTCCACATTTGTGGCCCCTGTTAGTCACTATCACACATTTCTTGGACAGTCCATGTTTGTGGCCCCTGTAAGTCACTATCACACATTTCTTGGACAGTCCATGTATGTGGCCCGTTAGTTACTATTACACATTTCTTGGACAGTCCATGTTTGTGGCCCCTGTTAGTCACTAGCACACATTTCTTGGACAGTCCATGTTTGTCTGTAAGTCACTATCACACATTTCTTGGACAGTCCATGTTTGTGGCCCCTGTTAGCACTATCACACATTTCTTGGACAGTCCATGTTTGTCTGTAAGTCACTATCACACATTTCTTGGACAGTCCATGTGAGTGGCCCCCGTTAGTCACTATCACACATTTCTTGGACAGTCCATGTTTGTCTGTAAGTCACTATCACTCATTTCTTGGACAGTCCATGTTTGTTTGTAAGTCACTATCACACATTTCTTGGAGCGTCCATGTTTGTGGCCCGTTAGTCACTATCACACATTTCCTGGAGGGTCCATGTGTGTTGCCCCCATTATTCACTATCACACATTTCCTGGACGGTCCATGTGTGTGGCCCCTGTTAGTCACTATCACATATTTCTTGGACAGTCCATGTGTGTGGCCCCCGTTAGTCACTATCACACATTTCTTGGACAGTCCATGTTTGTCTGTAAGTCACTATCACACATTTCCTGGACGGTCCATGTGTGTGGCCCCCGTTAGTCACTATCACACATTTCTTGGACAGTCCATGTTTGTCTGTTAGTCACTATCACACATTTCCTGGACGGTCCATGTGTGTGGCCCCCGTTTGTCACTAACACACATTTCTTGGACAATCCATGTTTGTCTGTAAGTCACTATCACACATTTCTTGGACAGTCCATGTGTGTGGCCCCAGTTAGTCACTATCACACATTTCTTGGACAGTCCATGTGTGTGGCCCCCGTTAGTCACTATCACACATTTCTTGGACAGTCCATGTTTGTCTGTAAGTCACTATCACACATTTCCTGGACGGTCCATGTGTGTGGCCCCCGTTAGTCACTATCACACATTTCTTGGACAGTCCATGTTTGTCTGTTAGTCACTATCACACATTTCCTGGACGGTCCATGTGTGTGGCCCCCGTTAGTCACTAACACACATTTCTTGGACAATCCATGTTTGTCTGTAAGTCACTATCACACATTTCTTGGACAGTCCATGTTTGTGGCCCCTGTTAGTCACTATCACACATTTCTTGGACAGTCCATGTGTGTGGCCCCCGTTAGTCACTATCACACATTTCTTGGAGCGTCCATGTTTGTCTGTAAGTCACTATCACACATTTCTTGGACAGTCCATGTTTGTGGCCCCTGTTAGTCACTATCGCACATTTCTTGGACAGTCCATGTTTGTGGCCCCTGTTAGTCACTATCGCACATTTCTCGGACAGTCCATGTTTGTGGCCCCTGTTAGTCACTATCGCACAATTCTTGGACAGTCCATGTTTGTGGCCCGTTAGTCACTATCACACATTTCTTGGACAGTCCATGTTTGTGGCCCCTGTTAGTCACTATCACACATTTCTTGGAGCGTCCATGTTTGTCTGTAAGTCACTATCACACATTTCTTGGACAGTCCATGTTTGTGGCCCCTGTTAGTCACTATCGCACATTTCTTGGACAGTCCATGTTTGTGGCCCCTGTTAGTCACTATCGCAAATTTCTTGGACAGTCCATGTTTGTGGCCCCTGTTAGTCACTATCGCACATTTCTTGGACAGTCCATGTATGTGGCCCATGTTAGTCACTTTCACACATTTTTTGGACAGTCCATGTTTGTGGCCCCTGTTAGTCACTATCACACATTTCTTGGACAGTCCATGTATGTGGCCCCTGTAAGTCACTATCACATATTGCTTGGACAGACTATATTTGTGGCCCCTGTTAGTCACTATCACATATTGCTTGGACAGTCCATGTTTGTGGCCCCTGTTAGTCACTATCACACATTTCTTGGACAGTCCACGTTTGTGGCCCCTGTTAGTCACTATCACACATTTCTTGGACAGTCCATGTTTGTGGCCCCTGGTAGTCACTATCACACATTTCTTGGACAGTCCACGTTTGTGGCCCTTGTTAGTCACTATCACACATTTTTTGGACAGTCCACGTTTGTGGCCCCTGTTAGTCACTATCACACATTTTTTGGACAGTCCATGTTTGTGGCCCCTGTTAGTCACTATCACACATTTCTTGGACAGTCCATGTTTGTGGCCCCTGTTAGTCACTATCACACATTTCTTGGACAGTCCATGTTTGTGGCCCCTGTTAGTCACTATCACTTGTCTGACTGTTTAAATAATGCGTCAATATTCAGCCAAAGGTTAACTAGTCTATATCAGAAACTGCATCATGAAAGGCATTGTATATACCTACTTAACATTCTTTAACAAAACCCCATTCAGTTAGCATAATGAAAAGTACATCAAATACAAAATTGATTTGATTTTATTTTTTAAAATTTTATTTCACATAGCATTCATATATAATTTACAAAAAATATATATATTCATAACATACATATATATGTTATATATATAACATGCTGAAAAAGAAACATGAGTTGTTTCTTTATGTGTTGCAATCTTCATTTACCAAAAATCAATTCTCAAAACTTTATGACATCACTGAATCAAAAACATTGTTACATGTAATTAGTTACTGTAGTTAATGAAGTTTAAAATTGTAATGGTAAAATGTGACTATGCATGCAAAATAGTTAAAGAACAAGAATTTGTAAAATCTCAATGAGAAAATATCATATGGGTAAAACCACATGTTAATATCTCACAATGACAAGACAGTGAAATGGTTACATGTACTTAGATCTATTTTTTATAAAATCATTTTGTTTTAGGTAAGTTTTAACTTCAAAATAACATCTTCAGTTATTTGTTACTGGAATCACCCTTACTGCTGTTCAGTTGCTTTCCTGTAAAAAATCAAAACAAGACTACAATGCATGTAGAATTTCATTTCAGAACTAGATTAATGTAAAACAAAAAGCAACTGCTAAATGCAATAAAACAGTTTAAAAATAGTTTAATTACTGTAAAAGATGTAGTTTAAAATGAAAATAAACATGAATAAAGAATAACAGGTGTAGTGTACAGTTACAATTACACTCTTGCTTGCTTAGGTTTTAACTATAAGAAGCCACCTGTTCAACCTGCAGTTTAAGGGTATCAGTTAATTATTCATTTAACCCCAAAACAGAGAAAGAACCCAAAAGCAAAAATGCCTTAAAGACAGCATCTGTTATCTGTAAATGATTAAAAACAAAAGATAAAATAACCCCAAACATTTTTTTGAAATGTGAATCAAGATATGACTCCTGACCTTTGTTTTCAATGAGACTTTGCTCCAGCTCCAACGTCTGGTTTAACAACTCATTATCATCCATTTCAAGGTCATTGTCCACCTCAAGGTCAAAGTCATCCTCAAGGTCATCAAAGTAGCTTGCTGGTAAGACATGTCTCGGTAAGTCCCATTCTGTGGATAAGAATAAAGTACATGTACTAACTTTCTATAAAACCCCTGAAAAAAGGGTTTATATGAGTCACAGTTGTAATGCAGTGAATATGGAGATATTGCTCCCATTTTTTTGCAAAGACAGCAAATCCTCTGGGTATTTGGGGATGAGAACTAGCCAAAGGTACAGGTTTTGCTTTTTAGTTAAGATGATTATAAACCAACTCTTTTTTTTTAAATACATTGCAGCGACCAATTATGATCATTATAGTGACGTCCAGCTACTTTGATGGAGGAAATGTCTGGGTAGAACGACCAGGGCACCGCAGGTCTGCTGGAAGACCTTACCATATTTAGTCAATGGCCACGAACGGAACTCGAACTGAGGCAGTGGGAGGCTAAGCAGTCAGAGGAGTTACAAATCGGCAACTCTACCACTATGCCATGAGTGCCCCTAAACACAACTTTAATTGTAAGATAGTAAAAGTCATAAAATACACAATCAGCTTTTTTATCATTTGCTTATCTAATATGGGACCAGATAGGTATTTCAGCTAAACACAGACATCAAATCTTAAATTATTTTGCAACACAATTATTGTTATTCAAAGATATTAATTTATAGAAAAACAAGGACAATAATAGTACATTGTACTTCTTATCCATGTATTGTCGCCAAGCATTCCACACTCAGTGGTGGTTGGTTCTATAAATAGCTTACTATCAGTCATATGTAGAAATGGAATTAACCCACTAAAATAATGTTTGTGGTGTTATTAGGAAAACTTACAAGGAAAGACTAATTAAGAGCATCAGTAAAAAACTTTGAAGTTGAAGCCATTGATTGCAATTTCTGTTTTGCTATTTCAGGCCCCTAAGACCACCATAAATGTCCAGCCTTTAAAAACATGATGCAAATTTGAAAAGAGAAAACTCATAAAAAAACTGGCTCAGTGAAGATGTATACAAATAAAATGATCTGTTTGACAACAATGAACAACAATTACCTTCTGATTTAAAGTTTTCCTGGTAACAGTCTGGGTCATGACACTTCTGGTAAAAGACTCCTCGATGAAGGTCTGCAACGTACCTGAGACAAAGATAAAGCAAAACAGATGTATACTATTCATTCAAGGGCTGTTTATGAAGTTTTTAGAAAACCCATACAGATCAAGATGGACTGGATATAAAAACAAATAATTGAAGTATATGCTATGGCAATATTTTGAATGTTTTATTATCATTATAGTACAGCATTCAACAGAAAATATGACCTCACTGATACCAAACAATGTATCAAAAGATGCATCACATTTTGATAAATTTGCATTTAAACCCAAAAAAAAGGAATAAGTGTAAAATTATTTTATTCTTTGCTGCGTTTATGGTAAATGCATGGCTATGGCTACTTTATCAATTTATAAAAAATACAACATGATTTAAGATGAAACATATTGCTAAAAATATTCTTGAAGAAAGTGCTTCACTTCTGAAAAATTGCAAAGTAACTATTTCTGAATACAGTCTGCAGTTATCAGTTTTTGTCTCATCTCTTGTCTTTTTACTGAACAAAGACTGTAGAACCAATAATTAAGTATTAAGGCATGTTTTCCCCCCAAAACAGAATATTTAAATGATTTTAACTGGGCTGAAGAAAATATCCCCTTGAACAAAGGTAACTTACATGATATTGTTACTTCTGTGTTGTCGCCCAATGTTGTGACAAAATCTAAAGCGTGCAATTTCATAAATGAGCATCTCTCCCTGGGGAAAATAGATCCAGTGTCTAATCACTCCTTTAGCACCATGTTGGGTTATAAGGCTTCCGGATATATTCATCCACTTCAGGATAGGGGGACATACTGTAACCCTCCAAACTGTTCTCTGCTTAGGGAATAAACAAACATTGCAAATCATGTCAAATTCTTCTTGGTTAAAATTATAGCAACATTAAGCCAACACAGAAAATGAATACTGCTAACCATAGTTTTGCATTTTACACAATCACAACTTTCAAAGAGAAGGGATTAATTAAATTTAGAATAAAACTGAAACAGTTATTCTTCTCTTTATTATTGTTTAGTCTCAATATTTTAATGCAGATGATTTAGTGAAAATGGCAAATCAAGCTTCCAGTATTATTTAACTGGATTAATGAATAGTTTGTTGGACATCTTCCTGCAAACAATTGTCCAGTTATCTGCTATGGTGTTCACTTGCTACAAGTGTAGTGCTACCTTCAATCTTAGAGCATGACAAGAACACCTGGTTTGATACCATACCAAGTCACATTATCCTGCCTTCCAATTGTGGAGCTACCTTTATATTAACACAGAAAATATTCCTCCATCTAAGCAAGGGAGTGATACCACACGTACCATTTTTTTTAATGATTTTACGAACTCTAGCCCAGGGACTCCCATTACCTGAAGCCACTGCTTTACCTATTGCACTACCAGGGTTGGTCTAACAACATGTGTTTACCTGAAGCTAATTTGTCCTTGACCTTTCTTGAATATCCAGGTAATTTAGAAGTCTTGTCAAATGAGAGAACTTTCACAAATCTGTCATATCTAGAACAAATATCAATAAGCACCTTACATACACTCATTAAGTATTTAGTCAAATGTAAAGAAAACGTAGACACTAAATGACTTTCAGCTTAAATTTAAGAATGATATATAAGTATCAATGGCATTGAGCTTAAGTTTAGAAAGGTAAATAAAAACTATTGACATTGAGCTTCAACTTAAGAATGGTAAATAAATGCAGATGGCATATCTTATTAAAGCAAGTGCAGCCAAGGCCACAGAGTACTTCAACTTGCATCTACCCATACTGCATAGCTGATCAGTCACTCAAGACAGTGCTATAGACCAACCTAGATATGCAGTTCCTTGTTGAGACTGAATAATCCTCCTACCATTTATACATATACTACTACCTAAGAAAATGTCGACTTCCATAAAAATGAAAATATGGGCATATTGATTTTGAGCATAGGTAACAGTAATTATATTTAATGTCTTCAAGTTATAACATGATAATATCTATAAATTCACAGATTAAAAGGATGACAAACTAAATATCTTGCTTATATGAACAGAACACAGTGGGATGTTAAAATAACAATAAAACAGATAATACTTTTTATTTTCAAGTCAAGGTTAAGAAACATGTCAGAATGATACTAGTACATACTGTGTATTGGCCACCAGTGAGGCGCTAAAAAAGCTTTCATCTGAGCAGCTCCCTAGAGGATTGTATTGGTTGGCTGCAGCCAGTCGCAGGGGGTTATCCTTCCCTAACTTGGTTGACAGGTACAGACGGAAGTTACGGTTCTTGGTATACACCCCTGCCAATGGTAGTATTCAGGTTGGATCAGTACATTTTCAGATTTAATCACAGCTTAAGATTTATTATTTGTTGTTGTTTTTTGCAACTAAACAATGCCCTCCCCAACTTATTTGTAATTTTGATAAAAAATAAATACAATATCCATTAAGACTTTATTTTTACACATAAAAATCAATACACATAAAAATCAATTGTATGATACCACTTCATGTTTATGATTTTTTTTACACCATGCTTACCTAAGTCACAGAAGAGAACTGTGTCTCCATGTTTGTTCTGCACAAAGAGTTGCTGTAGGTCCTTTGTTTCCATCTGTTGTACCACCTGGTCATACTTGGGATCAATATCCAGGCCAGATCCAGATTCCATGGTCATTTCTTTCGATCTTATGTCACAAACACCTCCACAATCATTCGATGCTTCCTTATCAGTTGATTTCACAGAGCCATTCTGATTGTTTCTCTCTTTAAGCTCTTCTGTGCCTGCAGACACATTTTCAAGCCTCTCTGATAGTTCTGTCCCTAAAATCTCTTGCTCTATACTATCAGATGGACATGCATCACTGGTATAAGCAGAGGTACCATTTGTAGAAGTTGATAATGTTTCTGCAATTATTATGTCAACATTAACTTGCCGTGTACCACCAGGAACACACTCTGAGACTGTGTTGAGTGAGGCAGATTCCTGGTTAATGCTGACCTCGGGTGAGGCTTTCTTCAACAAGTGGGGATAAACTCTTGCAGTCACTTGTGAGAAAATGTATCGGACAAAATTTCCTGAAAATGGAAAAACTGCAGTATAAATCAATGAAACTTAAAACTATATTTATCATCAAAATAAATGAAATCAAACTTGAAAGTATTTTATTGAATACTTAAAGCAAGATACACGTTACAACATCAGATAATTGGTATCTGAAACCAATGCATGAGTAAAAAATACATACACAGACATATTCACTAAAATTGTACTAAAAACTTAAAACTAAACATAAAATAAATATCAAACACTTTTACCTGCATGTACATTGTCCTGGAAAACAGCTTTCTTCAAAACAAATATAAGATGTCTGCTAAACTTTGTGTCAGTGCTGAAAAACAGACAACATTATAAATGAACTTGATTAAAACTTGTGATTAAAATTTAAAAAAAACAAAAAAATTATCAGCATTAATCATCAATGAAATACCATTTTATTGAAACAAGAAATACCTTCTTACTGAGGATAATTGAAAGCATGTGAGTAGCTTGAGACTGTCAAATATATTATTAGGTTGGCACAATATTTTCTTTATAACAATTGACAATTTGTGTGGTACCTCACAGACATTTATTATTGATTTTTTCTGAAATTTTAATAACACAATTACAATAGCATACAAGATGGGCTTAATTTCTTAGCCTGCTGGTCATAATTAGATCAGGACAAGGCAAATAGTGTCGACCTAAATCAGCCAGCCCACCCAGAAAGCTATCTGATCAGGTTCCGGATCTATACTTTCTACAAAGCATCAAGCCATGTGAGTTGTTTCTCTGTAGTAGTTAGAAAATTATTCGTAATAATTAGTATGGCTTATTAACGTAAGAAGCAGGCCAAGGGTAAAAGCATTACAAAGATTTTGAATGAACTTCACCTTGCATCCAGGTCAAGGACATCAGCTCTGGTACAGCTGACCTGGAACTCCATCTCAAGGCATAGACAAACAAACTGTAATAAGATGGCACTTGCATCACTTTTGGAAGTACTAGAGTAATGATGATGAAATTTTTAACAAGATTGATTAATGTTTCTTTGCAGATCGTAGATTTCCAAATTTAAACAGTAGTCCTTTGTTACAAGCTTTACTTGCAAAACTTACACATTTGTAAGCATACTATAGAAATACTTCTGGTAGGCAGAAGGCAGTTGGAGTGTCTAATATCCACTCTCATTGCATCTCTGTTCAGATAATTAAATGCTGGCCATATTGCAAAGTTTCAGTCTTGTCATATTGACACCATGTCTTCTTTGGTCTACCACATCACATCATTTTTTTTTTTAAGCTTATATTGTGTCCATATATCGAAAGTAACAAATGCACCAGAATCCTGTCAAAAACAAATTAATATATATCTTATCTTTATTATATATACTCTTTTGATCTACTTAAATAGACAGCAGTCAATATAACATGTGGAAAAAATAATAAAAATCATATTGATACGTATAATCACAGACACCATACTAAAGCAAACAAAGACACAATTACCTTGATCAGGGTGTCCACCATCTTGTTGCCATCTGCTGCAACATTGTGTGCTACAGGAAACTCAAGGTCAAAGTACAGTTTGCTTGCTGCACCTGCAGACAGGTCCAATAACAACATTGTCATGTGACTAAACACATAATTTAAATTTATGTCATTGATTTCTATGACAATGAAATGAAAATGTAAGTACAATATATTTGGTGACTTTTAATCAGTAATATACAAAGTTGTAATTGCCTTGGTAGAACCACTACCTCTATACAAGCTTCTAGTTGCTGGACTAGAATAACTTGTTCTTAATAAGATTTATGTTACATACTGAGATAATTAGACATGCTTACACTGTGCAAACATGTACTACTTGAGTCACCTTCAAACATTTTCATGCAAATAAACTTCAAGATTTGTTAAAGACTCCTCAGCAAATAGTGCAGATCTTGATTAAACTGTCTTCAGTTACGAACTGGCTGCCTTCGATCTACACTATTTGCCTAAGCCACGATCAATTCATAATTGCTAGGATTGTCATTAAAACACCTTTTTACCTTCTGGAATTACTTCATAATGATGACGCAGATTTTTTTTCAGCTGTCTGCAAAAAAGATGGTAGAATATACTTGTTTCTGGCAAAAATACATAAAGAATTATTGTTTTAAGTTAGAACAAAGGAAGACATTTTGGAACATTAACATTATTTAACATTAGCTGTGGCAGTCAGAAAGATTTTAATTTTGGCCTATACCAGAACACTATTGTGCCTTTAGCCAATCAATTGAGAGCTAGAATTCCTCACTTTATTCACCCCTTACTTACATTCCCAGCCTGGACAAGTAATTTCATGTGAAGACTGAAGCGGTCATTCAGCTGACTTATAGTGTGCTGCTTGTTCTAATAAAACATTTATCTTCCTCTACAAATATTTGCCAATATGATCATTATTATACTTCTGGGAATAATAACAACTAAAAATGAGTGTAATATGAATTGTTGTTATTTAATCACTTTTACAAAATCAGTTAACTAAGTATGACTTAAATGTAATTGCATTGTTTTAACAAACTTCTTTAGGTTCATTTTGTAATAAAAATAGGTACAATTTAAGGAGAGAATAAAAGCAAAATAAAACCAGGTTTACTTGTAGTAATGCCAAAAGGCAGGGTAGCTGGCTGCTTGGTACATTCGCTGACCAGAACTACTGGTGTTGTCAAATGTCTTGCTTTCATAGGCAAATACATGCAAATCCTAAAAAACAAATGCAAATGTACATCTATGAAATCACATTACCTTGAAATCATATCTTTCTTAAAGCTAATCTATTTGATCTGACTTGTTTGTAAGTGTGATATGTATGAGTTCAGGTAGTGCAGAACATACAGATAAAAATCATAGTTCTATGGGTCTTTTGCTTATGCTCAAGCAAATATAGGGATATTCCCACAATTGATAAGCCTGGTGTCAGGATAGTGTGACTGGGTGTGGTATCCTGCCTGGTGTACACTGCATGCTATTAACAATGAAAGCAGCACTATATCTAATTCAAGAGAACAGGATAACTGAAAGTTTTTTAATGGGACAATAGACGGAAAAGTTAAAAAAATAAAAAATCAAGAAAGTGTTAAACAGTTTAAAGAGAGTAAATCAAATGTATCCACAATAAAAAAAATCAATGAAAATGTTAAAAATACATGCAATGTGAATTATAAAGGTTTGTAATTTTACCCTAGCTTTGCTTCTACAGTACTTGAAAGCATCCTGCTGCCTGAAGAAGGTTTGCCTCAAGGCTGAAGGACCAAGGATTCTGTCATGGAGACAAGGTTGATGGATAATCACAAGCAAAACACTAAATGTGTTTTCTCACAGGCTGCTTTGTTGTTATTAGCCCATACATCTTAGTTATTATGACAAGCAAAAGTTGCTTGATATATTGATAGAGACTTAATAGAAAAAAAAATTGTGTAGATCTGGATCAAGCAGCTCCCAGCAGGAAGCTGGCTCACACAGATCTACCAATACACTATTTGTCTAAGCCTGATAAAAAATGAAATACATAATTAACATGCCTAACCATGCTACTAAACCATAAAATGAGAAAAGTTTATCATCTTTATTCGACAGTAATAAAATCTGACCCATCTGTGTTGTATTATACTAAGTAACTAAGCAACTAAGTATCACTGTTAATGGTAGTTTTAGTAAACAAGAATTAGATACAGGTTATTTGGCACTTTTTGGATTTACCTACTTTGTAAAAATAAGAAGCTTACTTTATACTTCTTACTAAGCCCTTATTTCTCAAATCAAAAAATTACTGGTAAAATCTAAGACAAAATGATCACCTTGCTGGAAAAGGGGTTGGTATCTTTTCTTCATTGAACTTCTTAACAGTTTTGTCAATTGACTTCTCCAGTCCTATCCATTTTCTGTGAATACAAAATAAACAATAAACATATATGCAGTACAAACAAAACATAAGGTCCACCATTTTTTGTTTGTTAGCAGGGTTGGAAAATTCTTGAAAAAGTTACTCGTCCTGTAGGACAAGTGAATTAATTTTTTCTCTTGTCCGACATAAAAAGTTACTTGTCCTATAGTGAAGTTTAATCTTTAAACAAAAAGCATATATAAAATGTAAAATAAACACAGTCTTTGTAGCAACTCTCTGTAATAAAGTAGGTCCACAAAACAAAAAAAGATCAAATGAGTAGAAAGGAGATGAAAAAAGAAACTGTTAACAATTTAACATGGTCAGTCTAATGAATAACACTGCTGGTGGGATTTAATTCTTCAGTTCAGGCCCATCTGATTATTCTTTTATTCGTCCTGGTTCGGACAAGCAGTTTGAATTTTGAACTCATCCTGCAGCAGGTTTGACTCGTCATGACAAGCGGACGAGTGGAATTTTCCAATCCTGGTGAAGGCATTGTAATCTTAATATATAATGTAAAGTTTTCATCATCTTTATCTTCAATGGATGATGATAATAACAGTTATGCAGTTTTAACATCAATATTATCATCATCTTATCTGTATTACAATAGTGTTATTTATTTCCAAACAGGAATTGATTATAACCATCATTTAAAAAATTCTTTCAAGTTTTCTTTACACCATAAAATTATGAAATATACTTGAAAGGATCCATTTGTAGATCCAAAGACATTAAAATTCACCTTTTGATTGATCCATAAAAGCTTCCAGCTTGGAGTTGACTTGTTTCCATCTTGATGACTCAATCTGCAAACAGTAATTTTGAAAAGTTAAAACAGAGTTTTGACCTGCTATATACATTTTTTTATATTGTGGCCTCTACATCATACTCACAATTTTCTTAGCTATCTAATAGCATGTGTGGCAAGCAGCAACAAATGAATGCATGAGAAAGATGCTTGAAATTGTCTTAAATTCAGTGGAATGTGCTGGAAAAATGGATTACCTGCTCTATATTTCCACTTCCTGAATAGCAAATGTTGCTATCTCAGGCACCTTTCTTTGAGTGAGTAAATAAGTAAGTATATGCTGATGAAAAGAAAACCTGTGCATAAAATACATGAACAGCTTTTATGAAGTATTTTAAATATCAAAACTCTATTTTGATAGTTTTAAAGGTAAAAAAAATGCAACCAAAAAAGTTACACTGTTCAGTTTGTTTAAGGATGAGACAATAATTTTATTTATTTCTATGTAATTCTTTAAGCATTTATCAATTTTAAAAATATTGCATTCTAAAAATATGAATTTCACAAGCTTTCCAATGGTGTATAGCTTTTAATTTTTGGAACACAAATAAAGAAATTACAAGAAAATAAAATTTACACTTCTATCTGAAAATCCCTTAAAGTTGCCATTATAGATCGCTGCCAAGATAAGGGATCTTCACTGATGTGGAAACAATCTATAGCTTATTGTATCAAATGTATCACCATAATTCTTATTGAGACTTAAAACTGTAATAATTATCAGATCATGGAAGGTGCATCTCTACAGCATTCAAATGAAGACTTTGACTATGATATCTATTTTGCATGGCAGAGATTCTGTCCATCGGTGACTACAAGGGATTTTGTCCAACCCTGACAGATGAGGTTGGTTACTGAGGAAACCAAATACAAAGATCTATTAACTGAAAAGGTAGCTCTTTGTACAATATGCCTACTATTATTTTTTCAACTCTTCAGTTGTTGCAATGGTCCAACTACTGTACTACCTACTCGTAACCTAGGTATATATACAGAGAACAGATTCTAAAATTTAAACTTCAGTCCTTCCGGCTCTCATTCATGCCTCAAGAACTGAAAAACAACATGGAGTATTAAACTGTGTTATCCATTATGTTAAATAATTATTTATCCTAGGGGTATTTTTTAAAATAAAAACTTACGGTAACTAAAAAACCTCATTGTTTTTGTTTTCAAAAGATTGCGCCAAAACAATTTATTGGACTTCGAATGGGAGAGCTCCCAGTTGATCTGCAACTGGTCCGGGCGGCCCAACTACCAGGACGGCCTAATATACCGGGACGGTCCATTAATTATTTAGAGCTAGTGCGTATTGAGTCTTATTTACGATTCTTTATTTCATTTTATCTTAACATTGTTTTACTACCAAAATAAACTCTAAAAGTTATATAATTTCATTCATTATAATAACACGACGGCATTTTATATTGTTCTCCCTTTATTAAATAGCTATATAAACAATATTAATTTCAACAAAATGTCTACTGTGAAGGTCCATCTCTCATGAAACATACGGCACAATATCTTTTTAAATACTACTTCCTTTGTGTAAAGAACTAGTGTTCTTATGCAACATTGTAGTCTACGCTACTAACAATGCCAATAAATCAATCGCGTTCGTCATGATATCCGCATAATCTACACTTCAGACAGAATTCAAACTTAGTGTCTCTTGACAGAAACAACCACATTAAATAGAAAAGCCAGAAATATAGTATTTTTGTATTGCTGACGAAACAGTAGGCCCTACTGGTGAAAGTCTGTTTAGTTATACATATTAAAAGTTTTATTATGCCAAAAGTAAACACTTTCTAAGCTGTCGTATTGATTTGCTAGCACGAATATGAATTATTTTATAAATAAAATAACAGTAATACTTAAAAAACGAATTAAGTAATTTTCATAGTGCAAGGGAAATAACTAAAATAAATGCCAGTAAAAGTACTTTAAATAGTTCATTCCCTTGACAAATTCGAAAGCATGCCTAAGAATCTGAGAACAAAACCAAAGTTTTTGAAGGTATACGCATGCGCAAAATGATTTTTCTTGATTTCCAACATGGCGCCGAAACACTGTTGAAACTTTTGTTTTGGTAAGTAAACTATGAATAATGAGCACAAACGTAAATGACTAACTACAATTCTCTCAAATTTTGTTCTTTTCAGTAAAGGGAACACGCTCGAGAGCTCGTGGGATTGATCGTTTATAAGATATGCAGTATTTTCACTCTAAATGGAACTTGTAAACAAACAATTTGCGGACAATAAAGACATAGGTTAAATTAATCGTTTTCATTTCATTGGACAAAGTTATTTAACTATATCAAATCAATCGCCACTTCTCACAGTATCAGCTTTAAACTGTCACAATCAGTGCTTCTTTTCTTCTTTTTTTGTTTTGTTTAGAATTAAAATCTGAAATTGTCATGTTATTCGCAGTATCTTGTGTTAAAAATGACAAACACCCAACAAACTTGTAAATGACATCAGGAGAATCATACCTACACCATCTCAATTTGGTATAATGTTTTTAATTAATTGCAGTTTTGCATGAGTGCAACCTTGTAGCCTATACCAATGATATCTTATTTCATCACCACAACCCACTTTGATCTGAATCTTTGACAGACAGACCATGGCATGCAACACTGTCTTCCTAATTTAGCAAATCTGCACTCCCCTGAGCTGTCAAGCTTGTTTAGCTTAGTTTGTAGTGCACCTGACTTCAAAGAAGATGGTAGTTAATAGTGTTGTGAATATGCTCTATCCTGATTTGTCAGCCCGGGTAGCTCAGATGGGAGAGCACCTGACTCTGGACCAGGTGAACACAGGTTTGATCCCAGTCCTAGGTAATGGAATCTTTCCAATCCATATTGCTCAATTAGTGTTTCATTTTGTCTGTTGTTTGCTATCAGTTCTCCTGTATGTAGTTAATAATAAAGCTTGTAAAAATTAATGCTCATGGCCGTAAATGATTGTAATTCTTAAACCTGATTAGGACATAATTTTTTTGTATTGAAAATGTTCTTGATTTACCTCCCACTCACCCTAAAAATAGAAGACACTTCACTTGAGTAGAGTCTATGCTGGGAACATACTTTTAAAGGACTTTTAAAGGCGTCTACTCTATTGAAGACAAATCACTCCCGATGGAGTACTGGAACTGTTTACTATGACTATTCTGAACACTTTAAGATGGTTTTACTTATTGCCAAATGCGTAAGAGTTTCACATTCAGATGTTAAGGAATTGGATTCACTTTTGATTCAGAATTGACAGATCATCTTTTTATGACATTTTATCTTGCAAAGAAAAATAATTTTCCATTATAATGTACATATAATACAATGATTGCATTTTGAAAAAAAAATGATATGCATATGCAATCATGTTATTTTAACCATTAAACATATTCATTAAACACTGAAGTCACTAGAAATTTAGCTTGAAATACCTAACTAGGAGAATGCAGTTGCAGCTCAAGTGTCAATTATATTTTTTAAAGATTTATATTTAAATAACAACATACAAGAAACAAGGATGGGTAAAAAAAACAATCAACTGAAAAAAGAAAAGTAGTCCCAGAGGAAAAGTGTATATAGCTTAGATTTTGTTGCTGCAAAAGAAAAGTGGAACAATGAATGTTAGACATTGTTTTGAATTATCAATGTGCATTATCTAAGTACGTTATAACAAGTGAAATAAAATATATTTTCATCAATGCATTGTAATATGTCATCAATTAGATTTATTTTCAAGATAACCTAATGAGACTTAGTATCAATAATTATAATTTGCATAAGCAAGGTATGTACAACAATGCTCACAATCGTCAGACATAAAATGACAAGGTGGGCAGACAAGCCACTCTCTGTTGCACCTGAACACATGTTATTTGTTGTGTCTATATATATTCAATGACTTGAAGAATACCAGTACTGTCATAAATTCATTTATACTTACAGGAGGCATAGACCTAGCCGGCCACATTCCTAAGTCAAAGTAACTTGCTCATGTAAGAAAAGATCCATGACTGGTGTGCCTAGATTCAGGATGATGTGACTGCATGTGATTTTTTTTTGTTTTGTGTTCAATGTGGGCATTGTTTCTGTTTTACCTAAACACTGCTAGCTGATGATCAAATGTTATATACACTTTACATACATGATTTTTTAAAGGAGTTTTGACAGACAAGAGAAAATAAAACTTCAGCAAAGGTAACAACTAGGGCTGTCGCCGTATACCGGTATATTGGGATACGGAGTAAAGTCAGTACAGTACTGCGGTACACAATAAACATACTGGTTTTTACAATATTTTGTAAACTTGTTTGCTGCCACCATTTTGTGCATCCAAAGTCAAAGATGCTGGTATTAACAAAAATCAATCACCAATAACCAACTGAAAATGTAGTCTGATGTTAAACACAGGAATGCGGCACACTCGATTTCCCTTTGCAGTATTCCTTTCAATAAGAGTTTTAAACTTGTTGAAACTTGATTCGACAATTTTATTTCTGGACGCAAGAAAACGAACGTTACATTGGAACATGAATCTGTTGGAATTAAAATTTGCTTAAAATAGACACATTATCATAAGATAGTTTGTTTCAGAATACTTAGAACATTATTATTACCTTTTGTTCGTCAGTTTTATCGAACACGACGGTTGCAAATTGTAAACAATATGAGCCGATTGAATTTTTGAAAGAAGGTCGAATTGAATTTCAAAAAGCAGTTGTGGTGGGCCACTTCTAGGTAAAGGATGATGGATCAATATTTTGAATATTGTTGCAGGTGTCACATTTTTGTGTCGACATTTTGATGTGCATGTAAAATACAGTGGAGGTACAACCATCCTAACTACATTCTTGAGTCATTGTCACCCCCCAAATTACATTCGTGAATCATCATCATCTGCCAAATTAACTTGGTGCATCACACTACATTTTTGTGATATTTGCAGTTAATTTGTTGTTTGTTTTTTACTTTGCTGCCTCAGGGTTTTTTGGGAAAAAGGCCTCAGCTCAAATTGGGAATTTTTGACGCGGTAAACAGTCAAATTTGGGGAAAAAAGTATCGACAAACCAAACCAATTGGGAAATTTCAACATTTATTTTTCTGCATTAAAGCTTAGACTGCCTTGCTTTTGTGTCCCTGAAAGTGTTACAGAGCTCTTCCTAGATTTTGTTCAGAAAGCTCTGCAGGGCCTTCAATACAGATTCTCATTAAATTGGAGAGTTATTCCTGGCCAAGGGAGTTTCTCAAAGAAGTGCATAGTAGGTTTATTGTGCTGAACCCTCTCTCCACAGCTGCTGGGCTGGATGGTATTATGGTCATCATCTCTAGAAGTTGGTAGAGTCTAGATCGCATAGTTTTTACTATTGTGCGACTTTCGTCACTATATTTCGCGAGTCAGTATCAAAGCCGGTACTGCACATGTACCGTTTTTGCTTCATAACTCTTCAGTTTTATACGCAGTCAAACAGTTATGGCGAAAATACTTTTGTTTATGAAATAAAATAATTCCTATTAATTTTCAAACCATATATTGACTATAATGTTATCTGGAATGGCGCATGACGCATCTTCAACTTGCGTTACAGTATACGACTGGGTAAGAGTCTATATTTTCACCGGTTACATTCATAGATAAATTCACGGAAAGTAGTTTTCATAGATCACCGATCAAAAGTAAACAAACGATTCGCTTAAATGGGAAAGTCTCTTGATTTCATGATTTCTTGGTTATTTGTTATAGGTAAACGGCATTTCGGTTCAAATAGGAATTAATTTATGAGATTGGGAATTTTTTTTCTTGAAATTGGGGAAAAATGGTCGCTATTTGGCATTTGGCCAGGAGACAGGCTGAAAAAGGCCCTGTGCCTTCTAGCCCTATTACTTTCTTGTTTCTGTGTTTACCTGTTACAAAGCTTATAAAGCTATGTCATATTACACTCAAGCATTTGTTGTTCATTTTGTTCATTATAAGTTTGTGTAAAGCTCCTTATAATAGTTTGATCAAATGTGGCAATATATTGTGGTGCATATTGCAATATGCTCTATATGTATCTCAATATATCGTGGTACGCTTCAAGCTTATCTTGACAGCCCTAGTAACAACAGTATTTCGTTTGTATATAATTTGAAAAAAAAAAATACTAGATAGAAAGTTCACATATGAGAAAGTTTACAGAAGTTTTGTTTCTATATCCAGGTAAACATATAGAAGATGTACAATGACTGAGGTTAAAAGATTCAGTGGCCGGACATATGGGAAGGCTGAGTCTCCTTCAGCTAGCAGAACATTTGATGAGATCATGGCGAAAGCCAAAACCAACAAATGTGAAATGGGGGAATGCTTCATACAGCAAGTCACGGCTGGAAAATATACCAAGTGCAAAAAGAGCTGTATTAGAAGATGAAGAACCTAGTGATCCATTTAGTTTTGAATTTGATGCTTCACCAAAGAAAAAGACAAATCTGTTAAAAAGTGGTTCAATCACTTCTAATCGCAATGTTGTAATGCAACCAGCAGTGCGAATACAGTCTGTGTCAAGTAGTAACAAACAAAGTAGGAGAGTCAAAACAGATCTTGATGATGAGGACCCCAGTACAGACCTTCGGGTTAAAAAGGCCAATGCAAAAACCTATTCTAACAGATCAGGAAGAAAACTTATTGAAGAAGACAGCTCTCAGAAGAAAATAGACACATACATTGTAAAAGGGGAAAATGACACCGAGTCTACAGAGGCATCATCAAGCATAAAAACAGAATCTCAGGAATCATTAGATGATGGGGAAGAGTGTTTCTTGATTGAAGATGACGATGGCTCCAATCAAGATGTTAAGGACCAGAACTTCTTACTTCAGGATGAGGAAGAGAATATTTTTACTCGTCCTAAAAAAGAAACCATGCCAGGGTCGATCTCAGATTCAGGAGAGATAACTGTGAAATTCCGTAGTCCATACTTAAATCCTGCAGTCTATTCCAAATTTACTGAAAATGTTACACCTAGAGATCCAATAGGTGCATTATGGAACAGCAAAGTGGTGCATAAGAATGTTTTAAAACATGACACTGGCACAACCCTGATTGTGGTGTGTTCACCTAAGTCAGGGGAGGATGTAAAACAGACACACACTCAGACAAAATATTTCAGGAATAATATGAAAGATTTAGCAAGGGCTAAACAAAAATCAGGGGCTGAGTTGGCTAGAGGAAAGAGAGGACTTAATCCTGAGCCAGAAAAAGATCCTTATGATATGGATGATGATGAGCAAGCTGACACTGACAGCAACAGCACCAATTCAGAGGCCCCCATTGTTATATCATCAGCCACAGAGCAGGACAGCCAGTCCTCCACGGGACCTGGACCTCGACGCAGCTTCAGACACACACAACAGCAACCAGAACCCAAACATGTCAATGTAGACACCATTGTGAAAACTGTTAAGAGTGCACCCCCTAGAAAATACCATAGAATATTCCGCTCTAGAAACAAAGGCTTCATGGAGCCTCAAGAAGAAACACCCCCAGAGACGGCAGTGGATGATTCTAAGCCAACTGATAATGAAGAAACAGAGCCACTTCAACAGACTGAAACAGGGGAGAGCAGTATGGAGACAGATGAAAAACAAACTGAAGAAGGTAAAGTGCTTCAAACTCTTTTTGCTCACTTCACTTTCAGCAAGAATATTAAGAAATTGCTTTGTTTTTTTTATCAACTTTTGTTGATCAATGTTTTGTTTTCATTTCTTTTTTTATGGTTGGTGGAGGGAGGGATTTGTGCGGGGAACATGGTTAATTGTTCAAGAAATAAAATTGAACAATCTTTAAAAGAATAGACAGTTTCTAAATTTTTACGTAACTCCCCAATTAATATTTCGACAATATCTGTAGATAGTTTCCACATCAGTGAAGATCCCCTATCTTGGCAGCCATCTTTGATGGCAACTACATGTGATTTTCAGATAAATTGTATAGAAGTGTAAATTTTAATTTCTTGTAATTTCCTTATTTGTGGTCAAAAATGTAAAAGCTTTACACCATTGGAAAGCTTTTGAAATTCATATTTTTAGAATGCAATATTTTTACAATTGATAAATGCACACAGAATTAGAACACAGAAATAAATAAAAATATTGGCTCATCTTCAAACAAAATGAACAGTGTAACCTTTTTGGTTGTATTTCTTTTACCTTTTAAACTATCAAAATATAGTTTTTGAATCTAAAAGTCTTCATAAAAGCTGTTAACTTTGAAATTAAATTCAATAAAATAGACTGAAAAATAACATCACATTGGTGAGTTTAATTCAGCACATATTTCTAGATTTCTGCCTGCATTAGCTTCTGCCTTTAAAGATGGCTGCCTTAACCCTTTCACTCATGGTTTGGCGATGTTTGGCGTTGTGCGTCAGGCTAATAGTTTGGCGATCTTTGGCGTTGTGCGTCAGGCTCATGCATACGCGATTTTACGCTATGCTGTCATTTCCATAGTTTGGCGAAATTACGCCCTCAAAGTTAAGTGCAAAATCATAAGTGAATACTTCATGTAAAGTCTTTCTTTTATCTTTATTCAGTAAGATTAAGCCTTTATTGATACATTTAGTAAATAAAAAAGGGGGTTTGTTCTGAAAAAATTGTGACAATTTGCTAAGTTTGTAGAGCACCCTAATGGAATTTTCCATTGTTTACACTCGCTGGCAAATCTTACCATTTCTAAACCGCAACAACTCTCACATGGTCAGCCTTACAGTAAAAACCGAGTATGCCGATGTAATAAACATCCGCTTCCTTCACAATAAATGGAAGTGAAGTATTTGATGTTGAAAAATTTTGCCGACTTACCGGAACCCCCTGTTGCTTCGGGGCAGCATTGGATCATAAAACCCACTGACTAATGAAAGGGGCAAAATGTTTTATTGCTCTGTGGATCAACTTGGAAGGTATTTAAGCTTCAATTGATTGCCTCGTTCATTAGCATTCTAATCGCTGCATCGTAAACACCTATTGAAAAAGATCTTGTACACAAATTGTTTGATAATATTTTTTGATAGTCTCACTTTATCTTGCTTCAGAAGTATGCCTGATGCTTATGATATTTTGTTTGGTAGTGACACTGAGTCAGAATTTTCTGTTTTGGGGAATCAGATTGAAATGTTGTTATTTAAATAAAAAACAATAGCAATTAATGAATATTTCAAACATAAAATAAAGAAATTGCCTATGACATATTTCTTTTGTTTTATTAGAACCTTTCTTCTAACAATTTATATAACCTCAAATGCATGAAAAGTATATCATCAGAAAGAAAAATTATTTCTGAATAAACTTTTTAATTACATAAATATGATTAAATAACTCATTCTAGCTTAAAAAATAGCTTAAACATAACTACTGTCAGCTTCCCACACAAAACCAATAATGCTCTATGAACCTGAGGTACCTTTGTCACCAGTTTACCTATGCATGCCAGGTGGCTTGATAAGCCATCTGGTTATGCATTAGGCATATGGTTATTTAGGAGAACTGTATGAGTGAAAGGGTTAAGCTGTCTTATCAGTGCCTATGGCATCACATGGAAACTATCTATTGGTACTTTTGTCTGAGAGGAGCTCAAACAGTATTACAAAGAAAAAGTTCTTCCTTTTTTTTTGTTAAGTAAGTCAGCTGTTTAACTTACACTTAAACTGATACAATAAATCTGATTATTTAATTAAGTCATCTTGACTAACAGTTAAGGAATTTTTATTTACTTGATGTTTTTTGTACAATTATGGAAGGATATATCTTCTCTTGGACAATTGTGCAAGACATGATGAAATATTTCTAGCCACATTAGTCAAATTACAGTTAAATCTTAACAAATGAATGAGATTGAATATCTCCATTCACATGAGCAACACAAGTCTTAGCTTGTTTTTTTTGTTGTGTAAGAAGATGACTAAGAAAAGTACAGAATGAAACAAGATTGGGTTCAGCATAGCAAGTGTCATTCAGGACTGACAGATGTTACTGTATGGTTTTAGATTCAGCCCCGACCCCATCTATCCCGACTACCGAGGAGCCGATTGAGGCTGACAGTGCGAAGGTGGAAGAGAGTGATATAGACAGCTCCCAGCAGTCCTGTGTTACTGACAGTCAGGGCAGTGAGGCTGACATCTCGTCACAGGTAGCTGGCTTGTTTGGTTTTATGATTGCTGTTTTGTCTCTATAAATATAACTATCATCACAATATAAATGTCTGTTATTTCCCAATAATAAGTATCAAATTTTTTTTAACTGAATTATTATCAAGTAACACAAAATATAAAAGAAACACCAATTAAATACTTTTTCTTATCAGATGATTGACCCCAAACATTTTATTACTGAACGTACAAAAATCCACAACATTGTAAATTGATATTACCAGATAAGCATCTAAAGTGAAACATGATCGAGGCAGGGCTCAAATTGAGGCATGTTTTCCACTTGCATTTTTTCGCAAGTGCAAACATTTTCACCTCACAGTTTTTAGAAGTTACTTGCTTTTTTTTTTTTTTTTTTTTCTCAAGAATATTGAATTACCTTACAATGTTGTGCTAGATAAGACTAGAAAGTAACTAAAGTCAGTGTACAGTGATTTCATTTAAACCCTTTAATAAACAAGAAAAAACATGTTAGTATTGATGTATAACCATCTGAACAATTGTCAGTTGGAACATTTCAACATGAATAAACACTGTAGTTCTATAAAAAGTTTATAAATGACATACAGATCTATATAGAAAATGAGTCCTTGAACAGGTTTGTATTTTTGAAGACCTTTTAATGAACATTGTGTCACTGGTCCAATTTAAGATCACACTAGCTGTGAAACATGTGTTAAAATATTTACAATTAACGAAATCCAAGATGGTGGATACTCCTTGCAAACTTTGCATGTTATGTTGTTTTCAATATTAAAGATGTTGATGGAGTATTCTAGGTCAAGTCCTTCATCCATTTTCTTAACGGTTTTGAGATGCAGTGACCATGTTTTTTATGGCTTTTAATATTTTTTATACTTTTGGGGATTTGCTTGCTATGTTGTCTGTATGCTTACAGGTTTTGGGTGCATTAAGAAATTTGTTGATTTTACAATTTTAAATTAGCAGACAATACAATTCAAAATGCATGGTAAACACAAAGAGCATCTAATAGCATGCACTGTGTAGTACCACTCAAATCATCTTTTGCCCTTTTCATACACAGTAAAATAGTCGGGGCAATCCGAGAGGTGTATTACAAGTGCGCACTACTTCAGCAAAGTCGGTACTCAACGATTCGAATCATGACTATGTTTAAAGCTTACCTGATTATTGCATTGTGAATATTCTGAACAGCATTTTTAAGATTAATGCAGACTCTAAACGTTAGTTTTAAGATTTTGTTGCTAAATACTGCCAAGTCCCAAATTGAACAACTCGCAGTATTTAGCAAGTTCATTTATTTTGAGGTTGCTATCAGCAAAATTGACATGTATTTAGCGAGTATTGAGCTTAAATTCGAGCCCTGTCTAGACAATTTAGGTAAACTTTGATAGACTTCCATTGCATTGTTTTAGTTAAGTAGTTAAGTTTTTTTTTGCTGTCGAATTGCTTGCTGTCGAATCTCTTCTGAGTTAATTGGGTCACTAACACATCTTTTGCCCTCTTACAATCAGTTCATTTCACCAGCATATATAATTTCAGTAGTGTTCTTTAGAAATATAAATCAAAATTTATCAAATTGTTAACAGTAGGGCTGTCACGTCACACTTGAAGCGTACCATGATGCATATAGGGCATTGTGCAATAATTTCTTTTGTGAAGACTCTGAACAGGTAGACAAAGCTTTTATAGCTTTATAACAGGTAAATGCAGAAACAAGAAAGATATTCGACGACAAGGTCACAAAGTGCAAACAATAAAACAATACATTGACAGCAAAATTCACGACTGTGTGGTGCCCACTGAATTTGGGTGATGATATTCACAAGTGTATTTAGGTTGTTTGTACCTCAACTGTATCTTGAAGGCTGATAAAAAAAATGCGACACCAACAACAGCTTTCTTTGTTGATATATCCTTCTTCACCCAGATGGGACCCATATGTTCCTTTTTGTCTTCTATTTTAGCGCTTCTTCAAAAGGATCAGCTCAGCCATATTTTTTATCGCAGCCAAGTATTTGTACAATTCGAATTAAAAAAAATATACCAGAGCTAGCACAGCCTGTTTTTGTTGCATTTGTTGTAATGTATGATTTTGTAGTGCCTTGAAATTATTATCGGCAGGGCCTTTTTAGTTTGTTACATTTTTTAATGTGATTGGCAGGCTCTCCTAGTAGAGCAATAGCTTAATTATGGCTGACATCCTTATAATTTGTCAGTGTGTTGTACCTTAAAACAAAACACTTGTATTAAAAGTGTTCAGCAATAAGTATGTAACTCATCCAGGAGACCACACCCGTTGAACCCCTGCTGAAGAAAGCCAAGACTGTGAAGGCCCCACCGGCAGAGAGGAAAATCTTCCGGGCACGTGGGTCTCGAGGAACAACGGCTCCAAAGAAAATCTTCTCTAGTCCTAAAAAGGTTTGTATTCAAGATTTGTTGTATCCCTTTGATTTGAATAATCTTACATTCCCTCCCTACTGCTTTAGACATAAGAATGGCCAGTGATGGATCTATATAATTCAAGGACACACTATTTTCATAAACAATCGTCAAAGATCATTTGCAGCAAGTTGATCATTCACACCTTCTATGATATTAAAGATCTTGTATGTTTTTGTTTTCTTTCAAAAAGATTGTTTTTGTACAACCATATAATTGATTGTTTACAAGTTACTTTATCAGGGTTTGTTAAGAGTTTTTATCCATCCTGATGATCCAGTGACTTTGTTTTTTTATCTTGATGAAAAGATCTGGAGCAGTAGATATCTGATCATATTAGGAATATTGAAATGTTATGAAACAAATGATTATTGATAGGATTGCTGTTAATTGGATCTTTTTTGTCACGTTTGTATGTTTGTTGGTTCCTGTTTAACAATTAACATATAAAGCACCAAATATTCTATTTAATAACAATTGTTGTCATGCTGCAATATGTTTAGCAAACTTATATAAGGCTTATAACTTGAGCAGCTTTTATAATGTTGTGTGTCTGTGTTTTTCAGGCGGCAGCTGTGTACAATGTCCGATCCTGGCAGGATGATGAGGAGGTAGACAGTTTACACTTTTTAGCTCACCTGAGCACAACGTGCTCAAGGGGAGCTTTTGTGATACCGCTTCGTCCGTCGTCCGTTGTTTGTCGTCGTTGTCCGTCGTCAACATTTACCTTGTGAACACACTAGAGGCCACAATTTTTATCCAATCTTCATCAAACTTGGTCAGAATGTTTGTCTGCATGAAATCTTGGATGAGTTCATTATTGGGTCACGTGGGGTCAAAAAGTAGGTCACTAGGTCAAATTTTAGGAAAAACTTGTGAACACACTAGAGGCCACATTTATAGCCCAATCTTCACCAAACTTGGTCAGAATGTTTGTCTACATGAAATCTTGGATGAGTTCGTAACTGGGTCACGTGGGGTCAAAAAGTAGGTCACTAGGTCAAATCTTAGAAAAAGCTTGTGAACACACTAGAGGCCACATTTATAGCCCAATCTTCACCAAACTTGGTCAGAATGTTTGTCTACATGAAATCTTGAATGAGTTCGTAACTGGGTCACGTGGGGTCAAAAAGTAGGTCACTAGGTCAAATCTTAGAAAAAGCTTGTGAACACACTAGAGGCCACATTTATAGCCCAATCTTCACCAAACTTGGTCAGAATGTTTGTCTACATGAAATCTTGGATGAGTTCGTAACTGGGTCACGTGGGGTCAAAAAGTAGGTCACTAGGTCAAATCTTAGAAAAAGGTTGTAAACACACTAGAGGTCCTATTTATAGGCCAATCTTCATCAAACTTGGTCAGAATATTTGTCTACATGAAATCTTGGATGAGTTCGTTATTGGGTCTTGTGGGGTCATAAAGTAGGTCACTAGGTCAAATTTTAGAAAAAGCTTGTAAAAACACTTAAGAGGCTACATTGATGGCCCAATCTTCACCAAACTTGACCATCATGTTTGCCAGTATGAAATCTTACATATGTTTTGAAGTGAGTCATGTGGATTCAGTAGGTTACTTGGTAAAATTCTAGAAAATGTTATTAACCCAGTGGCCACACTAATGGTCCAATCTTCACCAAAGGTTTCTAAAGTAAATAACTCTTAATTACTTAATGCCAGATTTGAGCCTACGTAAAGCCTGTGTCATCAGGTGAGCGATTAAGGGCCATCATGGCCCCCTCTTGTTTATGTTACATCTGTTGTTTTTTTAAAATCATACTTAGTTCTTAGTTAATATGCTAATTCCTTGTTTTTGAACTGTTATTTGTTTTTATGCACAAAAATAAAAACTTTGTCAAAGATTTCTAAAAATCTCATTAATTTTGAAAAAATCTCATTGTTTTCAAATATGTGTACTTTTTTATCTCATACTTTTCAAATGAAAAAATATCACTGAATAACTGATTAAACCCCCACATTATTCTTGTTGAAGTCATAGCAAGGTAATTGAACATGCACACATCAACATTTTGTTCACAACACTTCAGTTACAATAAGAAATAATAATTAACCAAGAACAGCATCCTAGATGAATGGTTTCAGTGTCAAATATAAGGCACTGATGTACGTCTGAACACAAATGAAACCATAATACACCTGTGTTTATATCATAAAGATGCCGGCCCTGAGTAACGGAGAACAAGATGGTGCTTCCGTTGAGGGCCAGCCTCCAAAACTGAAGCCAGCCATCAAGAAGAGTTCTGACAAGAACAAGGAAGTCCCCAACGAGATGCCTCGACTTACTCGAGCAGTTCACTGGCAGGGCAGACATGGGGACGATGCTTTCACCTCAGTGCATGTGCCTAAGGAACACAAGGAGGTAGGTGGTTGGCATATTGTTTTTTTATATCCAAAACCATCAATGATGGATTGTCTTGTGAAAATGCTCCAGACATGTTCTTAGGTGAGGAAGGACAGACATCTATCCTTATAAGAATCACTTTTGGACAGATTATTCTCTAAATTAGTATATGTTCCTTTTATAGTTGAACTGAGGGAACTCTGTCTAAAGTAGAACTCTCTTCTGGCTCTTAGAAACCTTACCAAACTTTGGTTCAGTTTAATGATATTCGAGCGAAGCCTGAGGGCAAATAGGGATAATGCACCGAAGAATGCAGCATCAAGAAATAGTAACATTTATGAATGAATGACTTTTATGAAGGAAAAGACATAATATAAGGGTTGGTTGGTGTTGCAGCAGATGTACTCTGGAAAATATGCAGTGATATATCCACGAGGTAGTCGTAATGATGAAAAATAAAACTGCGAGAACACAGGTTCAAGCAAGAAATTAAAAACCCTATGCGCCATAATGGAATCATCCACTTATAAAATAATATCATGAGGAAACTCATTGAAGCTGACTGTTGACAACACAGAAAGTGCAGGAAACCATTTGGATGCTTCCAAAGCATACTCGGAATGTAAAATATTGCTAGAGACAACATTTATGGCCCAATGTTCACTAAACTTGACTAGAATGTTTGCCTGCATGAAATATTGAATGAGTTCGTAGCTGGGTCACGTGGGTCAAAAAGTCGGTTACTAGGTCAAATCTTAGACAAACCTTGTGAACGCACAGGTGTCCACATTTATGGTAACTAGACTTGACCAGGATGATTGTCACTGTCGAATGGTTTTATTTACCCTGGTCTTTCACCTATAGGCATATGGCAAGCACACTATATCATGAAAATAATGAAAATGACTTGATATTTTAATGTTTTGATGTCTGGGGGTGTAGGGGGTTGGTCATGATAATCTGCGCGTTTCGCTTTTGTTTTCAGAAAATATTATCATTATAAGAAAGTTTACATATTGTTATAAAATTCTGGGAGGTGAAAAATCTATTTTAAATATTATATGATATAAATCACTCATTAAAAACACCTTTATTGGTTTATCACAGATCAGTAAATATTGCCACTAAGTAAAACCTATATGATTATATTATCATAGTTCTATATCACAAATATGTCTAATGTACAGGAATGGTTATTGTAAAATGCCTATGCAATATCACAGATCATTAATTTACAATATTTAACAAATAATACATGGCCTTGAAGGCAGTATGCAAGTTTACGGACTGGTTGGTCAGACCGAGGAAGGAATATGGCCCTAAGCTGATATTTGTTATATTATACCGAATCTTAATCCTTTTATCCCTTTTGTTGCTTTCATTTTTAGTATAATTTGCTTTTAAATAATAATTGTATTTGTTCAGTGTGTGAAATATCTCAAACCCTAGTCGTTTTTTTATTATTTTCAAGTGATGCAGCAAAAAAATCATGCTCTTCTTTTAATATTCCATTTTTGTTGATCAAATTAAATAGTAAATGTTACTAGACAAAAGACATGGACTTTAAGAATTTCGTTCGTGTAGGTTTCAAAGGAAGAATCATGGCTTTAATTTCTGCTAAATATGTTCGGAAAAGCTTCAGTTTTGTCGCAGTTTTGGGTTTTTTTTTTAATCCTTAGATTCGCTGAGTTTAACTAAATCTGTCTCCGATAAAGAGGCTAATCACTTAGCCATTTTGACAGTTTGACAATATCGTCTGTTTGTGTTGTCGTAAAATTCGCACGTCGCGAAAGTCACGTTTAAACAGTCAAACAAACTGGATGACGTCATAAACAGTCTGTATAAGAACTATGGACCGGGTAGCCGGTCTGTATGCGATTTATGGACTGGATGACGTCATATTAAATATAGAAGGGTGTATGCAAATGAGGTATAATATATTGATATATATGTTGTGTCATGGTATTTTAAGGACCTGTGGTTGTTATGGATCTACTCTCTGAGGAGGCAAGAATCTTATGGAGGTTTCATACCTAGTTTAGTTTTACTTGTAGCTCAGAACTAAGGATGTGTTAAAGTATCTCTATGTAATGATGAGATACAGTTAAATACATATATTATACACATTAGAGACCACATTTATGGCACAATCTAAACTAAACAGTGCCTGTATGTATGCAAGAAATCTTGGGCGAGATTATAACTGGGTCATGGGTCAAAAAGTAGGTCACTATGTCAAATTAAAAAACAACAACTGTAAACATGCCTAGAGGCCACATTTATGGCACAATCTTCACCAAACATGGTCAGAATGTTTATTGTAAATAATTCTTAATGACTTGATGTAAGATATGAGCTTACTAAAATCCTGTGTCCTCAGCTGATTGATTAAGGGCCATCATGGCCTTCTTGTTTCCCATGGGGCTCCTCCTATAAATAATTTGGTCAGTGTGACTTTTCTCATCACCAGTTTTTGGTCATATTCATAGAAAAAATCTTACTTTTTTCATGCCCTGAACTAAAAGATTTCCTTAAGTCTATGATGTTAGAAAATTTCTTTATATTTGGGACTGTAATGTCAACTTGCCTTATTAGTTAGTTAAGTATTTAATTATAGTCTTTTACCATTAAGTAAGGTCAAGACGTGGAGAAAAAGCCTAAACTTTAAGTTATATTTCCATCATTAAAAAAAACGTCACAGAACTAAAAATTCATAGATGGGTAGATACTCAGTTGACTCTAGAAAAAATCCACCTTCCAATTTAATTTTAAAGTAAAAAACCCAATTCATCTACAAATAGTCGGAGGTGAAGCTCAGGACTTGAGCATTAAACACAATAATTGCGCATATAGTTAGTATTTGCCACTATTTGTAAGTGAATCCACTGGAATGTGTTTCAGCTATTTACTGTGGTGAAGAACGTGAAGGAAGCACACGAATGCCAGGAGTTTGGCGAGACTCAGGAGTTTGACGATGACATAGAATACCTCCTGGCTGGAATCAAAGCCACGGAGCCCATGTCCACAAGGTGCCTTAGGTATGTACTACAGGACAAGTTTCCACCTGGGACAAAATAACATTCTAAAGTCTTAAACTAATTCCAAAGATCTTTTATTTTGATGCTATAAATCTTTTGAAATGTTCCCCAAATCAGTATCCTTAAGGTGTTTAATTAAAAAAGAGGAAAAATGTGCATGTTTAACTTCTTATTTGTTATTATACATCTGATATGTTATAACAAGGTCATCTCTAAATTTTTCTTATTTTTTAACTCCCCCCTCTATATTATCATAGTCCAATTCATTTGGGCTATCACTGTAGTCTCTAATCTGCGTAATTTCCACATTTTAGCAATGAAATATTGATTTTTATCGGAGGGGAATATTCATTTTTATGGGAAATCTTGGCTTATTTTCTGAGGGAAAGGTGCCTGTAAACAGCCCATTCTATATATGGTGAAAACTCCCCAGATTTCATACTATAGATCTTTTGAAATGTCCCCCATGTCAGTGTTTAATACCTAAGATTTTTTTAAAATGATCTCTTAATCAGCATTTAATACTTACGATCTTTTGAAATTTTCCCCAAATCAATATTTAATATTACAGATCTTTTGAAATGGCCCCCAATTTAGTATTAAATACTGTAAACTTCATAATAAACGCCCCCTTTCTAATAAACCCCCCCTCCCCCCATGATTTCAGAAACTTTTAAAACATGTTTGTAAAATAAAACAGTCTTTACTCACCATCTGACCACATACAGTTTTCATTTATCTGATAATCCAGTGAATAACAGTATTAACTTGAATATTAACTAAATTAAAATTAACTTCTAAAATTTGTAAAAGCACAGGTAACTCAGATTTTTATCTGTGTTCATTTCGCGATGACAAAGAAGAAACTCTTCAGTAAACTAACCTTTCCCAGATAAAATGGCATGACCACTTGTTAAACCGCACTGAATTTACACAGTGACATTTCAATGACTGAGTGATCAACAAGTATGCTTGCGGAGATTGGCATGGTGTCAAAAACGATCGGTGATTGTTTAATGATTGGATTTTTTTATTTTAATATGAAGGCTCATGTTTTGGAAATTGTAACGCCCCAGGAAAAATGATCTTCTTCACAACAAATTTGTACCTGGTATTATCGTCACGACTTAAAATGCTGATGTAATTTCTGTCATTTCTATAAATGTGCATTCAAGCTCAAAAAAACAACACAACAAAACAAAAAGAAATGCTCTTAAAAGATTATTTTGGTAAGGACTAAATAAACTTGTCCTGCATTAACAAGGGTGTTTTATAGAAGTTAATAGATCTACTCACAGATCGCAATATTATTTCAAACAACAAAACTTGGAACTTCTAGAACTCATGACATCATAGCTTTTCAGACTCTTTCACTACTTTAAAATCCTTCTGTCGCATTTCTGATGATCACAATTTGATATTTGATATGTTACGTAATATTTTGCATAATAATGGCTAGTTCCCTCTCTGAATAGGTCACTAGTTTTATGCTTTATGTCAAGATGTGAATAAATGAGTTCGATTCATAGAGGAACATGCAATCGAGCATGCTGTAAATGAGCACAGCCGATTTCTATAATGACGGACAGCATGGCATGGTTTCAGTGTTTCATTTGCTAAATGTGGAATTAAACATTACGCAAGTATTCTTTTTACCCAGATTTTCAGCTCAAAGTAGGTTGTGCTTACCAGTAGAAAGATACGCTCGTTGATACAGCCAGTACTATGTAGCATTGAATATCAAAGCGCTGAATGTGCTGTGGTGTCAAAAAAAGATCGGCGTTTTTTTTCTTAATTATTTTAATTAATGCCCACAGGAGCATTAAATACAAAGTTTATGGTACTTAACAATCTTTTGTCCCCCAAATCGGTATTTGACACCTTATAACTTTTGAAATGTCCCCAAATCAGTACTGTACTTTACTGTACTGTTCACTTTTTAGCTCACCTGAGCACAACGTGCTCAAGGGGAGCTTTTGTGATACCGCTTCGTCCGTCGTCCGGCGTCCGTCGTTCGTCGTCCGTCGTCCGTCGTTCGTCGTTCGTCGTTCGTCGTCAACATTTACCTTGTGAACACACTAGAGGCCACAATTTTTATCCAATCTTCATCAAACTTGGTCAGAATGTTTGTCTGCATGAAATCTTGGATGAGTTCATTATTGGGTCACCTGGGGTCAAAAAGTAGGTCACGAGGTCAAATTTTAGGAAAAACTTGTGAACACACTAGAGACCACATTTATAGCCCAATCTTCACCAAACTTGGTCAGAATGTTTGTCTGCATGAAATCTTGGATGAGTTCGTAACTGGGTCACGTGGGGTCAAAAAGTAGGTCACTAGGTCAAATCTTAGAAAAAGCTTGTGAACACACTAGAGGTCACATTTATAGCCCAATCTTCACCAAACTTGGTCAGAATGTTTGTCTGCATGAAATCTTGGATGAATTCGTAACTGGGTCACGTGGGGTCAAAAAGTAGGTCACTAGGTCAAATCTTAGAAAAAGCTTGTGAACACACTAGAGGCCACATTTATAGCCCAATCTTCACCAAACTTGGTCAAAATGTTTGTCTGCATGAAATCTTGGATGAGTTCGTAACTGGGTCACGTGGGGTCAAAAAGTAGGTCACTAGGTCAAATCTTAGAAAAAGCTTGTGAACACACTAGAGGCCACATTTATAGCCCAATCTTCACCAATCTTAGTCAGAATGTTTGTCTGCATGAAATCTTGGATGAGTTCGTAACTGGGTCACGTGGGGTCAAAAAGTAGGTCACTAGGTCAAATCTTAGAAAATGCTTGTGAACACACTAGAGGCCACATTTATAGCCTAATCTTCACCAAACTTGGTCAGAATGTTTGTCTGCATGAAATCTTGGATGAGTTCGTAACTGGGTCACGTGGGGTCAAAAAGTAGGTCACAAGGTCAAATCTTAAAAAAAGCTTGTGAACACACTAGAGGCCCTATTTATAGGCCAATCTTCATCAAACTTGGTCAGAATGTTTGTCTGCATGAAATCTTGGATGAGTTCGTAACTGGGTCACGTGGGGTCAAAAGTAGGTCACTAGGTCAAATCTTAGAAAAAGCTTGTGAACACACTAGAGGCCACATTTATAGCCCAATCTTCACTAAACTTGGTCAGAATGTTTGTCTGCATGAAATCTTGGATGAGTTCGTAACTGGGTCACGTGGGGTCAAAAAGTAGGTCACTAGGTCAAATCTTAGAAAAAGCTTGTGAACACACTAGAGGCCACATTTATAGCCCAATCTTCACCAAACTTGGTCAGAATGTTTGTCTGCATGAAATTTCGGATGAGTTCGTAACTGGGTCACGTTGGGTCAAAAAGTAGGTCACAAGGTCAAATCTTAGAAAAAGCTTGTGAACACACTAGAGGCCCTATTTATAGGCCAATCTTCATCAAACTTGGTCAGAATGTTTGTCTACATAATATCTTGGATGAGTTCGTTATTGGGTCTCGTGGGGTCATAAAGTAGGTCACTAGGTCAAATTTTAGAAAAAGCTTGTGAAAACACTTAAGAGGCTACATTGATGGCCCAGTCTTTACCAAACTTGACCATCATGTTTGCCAGTATGAAATTTTACATATGTTTTGAAGTGAGTCATGTGGATTCAGTAGGTTACTTGGTAAAATTCTAGAAAATGTTATCAACCCAGTGGCCACACTAATGGTCCAATCTTCACCAAAGATTTCTAAAGTAAATGACTCTCAATTACTTAATGCCAGATTTGAGCCTACGTAAAGCCTGTGTCATCAGGTGAGCGATTAAGGGCCATCATGGCCCTCTTGTTTTAAACTACCAAAACCATATGACCACTTGTATTTTAGCTCATTCACATCATCCACTGTGATGCTGATGTCCATTTTTAGAAGGAATCCCAAACGTTTATATTTATAGATTTGAAAAGAAGATTATTTTAGTGTTGATTAACAAGTGTTACTGCCCTAAAATAAGACACTGTTGAAAATGGTCAAATCTTAGTCTAATGTATGCAGTGTTTAAGCTAGCGGGATTTGCCCAGAGTTCTTTGCGTTGGCGCACATTTTTTAACTGAATGGGTCATTTTGGCGCCCGCTAATAAAAGTAAAAGAACAAATAAAAGCGGAAAGAAAGACTTCTATTTTTAGCTCACCTGAGCACAAGGTGCTCAAGGGGAGCTTTTGTGATACCGCTTCGTCCGTCGTCCGGCGTCCGTCGTTCGTCGTCCGTCGTCCGTCGTTCGTCGTTCGTCGTCAACATTTACCTTGTGAACACACTAGAGGCCACAATTTTTATCCAATCTTCATCAAACTTGGTCAGAATGTTTGTCTGCATGAAATCTTGGATGAGTTCATTATTGGGTCACCTGGGGTCAAAAAGTAGGTCACGAGGTCAAATTTTAGGAAAAACTTGTGAACACACTAGAGGCCACATTTATAGCCCAATCTTCACCAAACTTGGTCAGAATGTTTGTCTGCATGAAATCTTGGATGAGTTCGTAACTGGGTCACGTGGGGTCAAAAAGTAGGTCACTAGGTCAAATCTTAGAAAAAGCTTGTGAACACACTAGAGGCCACATTTATAGCCCAATCTTCACCAAACTTGGTCAGAATGTTTGTCTGCATGAAATCTTGGATGAGTTCGTAACTGGGTCACGTGGGGTCAAAAAGTAGTTCACTAGGTCAAATCTTAGAAAAAGCTTGTGAACACACTAGAGGCCACATTTATAGCCCAATCTTCACCAATCTTGGTCAGAATGTTTGTCTGCATGAAATCTTGGATGAGTTCGTAACTGGGTCACGTGGGGTCAAAAAGTAGGTCACTAGGTCAAATCTTAGAAAAAGCTTGTGAACACACTAGAGGCCACATTTATAGCCCAATCTTAACCAATCTTGGTCAGAATGTTTGTCTGCATGAAATCTTGGATGAGTTCGTAACTGGGTCACGTGGGGTCAAAAAGTAGGTCACTAGGTCAAATCTTAGAAAAAGCTTGTGAACACACTAGAGGCCACATTTATAGCCCAATCTTCACCAATCTTGGTCAGAATGTTTGTCTGCATGAAATCTTGGATGAGTTCGTAACTGGGTCACGTGGGGTCAAAAAGTAGGTCACTAGGTCAAATCTTAGAAAAAGCTTGTGAACACACTAGAGGCCACATTTATAGCCCAATCTTCACCAAACTTGGTCAGAATGTTTGTCTGCATGAAATCTTGGATGAGTTCGTAACTGGGTCACGTGGGGTCAAAAAGTAGGTCACTGGGTCAAATCTTAGAAAAAGCTTGTGAACACACTAGAGGCCACATTTATAGCCCAATCTTCACCAAACTTGGTCAGAATGTTTGTCTGCATGAAATCTTGGATGAGTTCGTAACTGGGTCACGTGGGGTCAAAAAGTAGGTCACTAGGTCAAATCTTAGAAAAAGCTTGTGAACACTCTAGAGGCCACATTTATAGCCCAATCTTCACCAAACTTGGTCAGAATGTTTGTTTGCATGAAATTTCAGATGAGTTCGTAACTGGGTCACGTGGGGTCAAAAAGTAGGTCACAAGGTCAAATCTTAGAAAAAGCTTGTGAAAACACTTAAGAGGCTACATTGATGGCCCAGTCTTCACCAAACTTGACCATCATGTTTGCCCGTATGAAATCTTACATATGTTTTGAAGTGAGTCATGTGGATTCAGTAAGTTACTTGGTAAAATTCTAGAAAATGTTATTAACCCAGTGGCCACACTAATGGCCCAATCTTCACCAAAGATTTCTAAAGTAAATAACTCTTAATTACTTAATGCCAGATTTGAGCCTACGTAAAGCCTGTGTCATCAGGTGAGCGATTAAGGGCCATCATGGCCCTCTTGTTGTATCAATCTATCATAATTCTAAGCCTAGCTTGTAAACAAACTAGTTTCTGCTAAAAATAGACCGACAATGCATTACCTGTTGACCTAAATACGGCTGTATTGGATTGACTTTAAGCGCCAGCTTGTACGTATGACATCTCTGTTGATCATAATTAATAGACGCTTGACATTTATTGATGCTATATGTAAGTAAAGCGCTTGGGTGATCTGAAACCTTGAAATATTTTTCGCGACATCTGCTTCTAAAAAACAAATCACTTCACATCCCCTTGTGAATGATTGATGCCATTTTGGTGATTTATTCCCATCTTTTTAAATGACCCACTAATTATAAAATTAGCCTACCATTTTCAGAAGTGATGGGTCAAATTGGCCCACTGCTTTGAAGTTCTAGCCTAAACACTGAGTATGATTTTTTTTTTTTCTGCAGAAATTTTGTACAAATACCCCAAACAGAGGACAGATATTGTTACATTTATTAGATATAGGCAAACTGTTGGATACACCTTTTAGATCTTTTGAAATGTCCTCAAAACATTTCTGATACTTGAAAGATCATTTGAAATGTTTTAAGTCAGTCTTTGTTTTTCACTTAAATTCTAATGTCACAGGTACTTGTCTCCCAAAATGGTGAAAAAAAATGCTATTAATTAAATGAACTTGAACAATCGTTAAATTCCTCATATAAAATCATCACACACAACAAGGACAAAACTATTAAGGTTATTTATCTCACATCTGTATACAATGCTTAAGTATATAAAAATGTTGTTGTCGTATTTAATAAACAAATTGAATGCACACTTTTGTTTCAGTTGTGTTGGTTTAGCTCAGAAGTGTACAATGCCAGCATTCCGAATGCATTTACGGGCCCATGGTACAGTGACCAAGATCTTTGGCTGCCTGCAGGATGCTGCTAGTGACCCAGTTAGTAATTGTCTATTATGAACTAGTCATGTGATTGCATTGTCAAGTATATCTCTCAGTTTCTATTGTGTTGTAGCACACACTTTTTCTATAGACTTGTAAGTTTCTATTGTGAACATATAGATTACATTTAGCCTTAAGAAATATATAAACACATTTAACATAATTATTGCAAAGTGACCTGTTTGTTTTTAATGAGAAACAATTGCTTCCAGCAAGCAGAAATCTTTGCTGATGTACTGCTCATTCTACAGTTCAATCAAACATTCTGTTCGAGGTTTTGCTTCTTAAAATCATGGCTGGAAGTCTCAATATTGAACATAAAGGTGTTAATAATGCAATATATTAAAAAAAAAATCAAACAATATCCATAGTCAAGGTGTCTGAAGAGTCTAAGGTTTATCACAATTCTTGACTGCTACAGTTATATGTTATACTATAGTATAACTAGATACTCCTGTCATGTGTGTCCCCAGAGCCTGGCCCTGTGCACATCCAGCCTGATGTTTATGCTAAGTCGGGACCGTCTCAACATGGACTTGGACCAGGAAAGTCTCAATCTAATGCTGCGGCTGCTCGGCGTGGACCAGCAGGAGGATCTCGCCCAGACTCTCAGCCCAACTGCTACACGGACCCTCAACCGCAACCGTGACCGCGTCTTGGAGGTGTACCAGGAGTTCCTTAAACAGTCTGGCTCCAAGCAAGATGTCATTGATCCAGATGTTATCTCAGTATGTGGATCAAGAGTTTAAGTTTTATTTTTTTAATTTCTTAACTTTGTTTTATAAACCTGAATGGCCATTTCTGGCAAGTTGAATGTTGTCAGAAAGTTTCTAATTCTTGTTGGCATATGGACTAGTCATCTCTTGTTATCCCCAGTTATGTTTTCTCAATGTTTTGGCTGTTTGGAAACATACTCTTCAGTCTCAATCTTTTCTTTTTCCTTTTGTCTAAAACTTAAAAAGGAAATGTTACCTTTTTTGACCATAGCATGTCAGTATAGAGATCAGGACTGATAAGCTGCAACTGTTCCTTCAAACGGTTCATGTTCTTTAAAAATTACAAACACAGTACAAAAATTATAATGTTTAACTTGTCAAGGTTTATAAGATTGAGAAAGTGATTTATAGAAAATAAAATATATAAACAAATAAACATTCTGATTTATACCCATACAAACAAACATTCTGATTTATTGAAATTTAAATATTGTTTAGCATACATCATCATAAATGACTTCTTAGACACATGATGACTATGTTTTTCCTCTTATTTTTAGTTTAACACACATAAAAAAAAGTGATTTATAATTGGATTATAACCGGATTATTTTAAACCATTTTAAGTATTAATTAATAACTAATTTCTGTCAGGTCAGATCTGCCACAAATTAGAAGTAGACATCACAGTTTTCTTGTTTAAGAATGGCATTTTATGCTGTATTATGAGTATGAGTAGAAAATTTAATTAAAATTTTAAAAGACTTCTTTAAAATTAAGCTGCCAGCTGGTTGATGGTCTGATAATATCCGGATGTCCAGATGTAAATTTACATTTAAATTCAAAACACTTATATCAGACATGACTAATTTTAAATATTTTGAACTAGTTGTTCAAACTCCAAACATTTTATGATGATTATAAGTGTCATCTGTAATTTAATTATATACTAACTGCCTTAGGGTTGGTGTGTGAGAAGATGTTGGCATTTTTGACCTGAGGTGACAAAGATTATTACAAGTATATATGTGTGAAAAATGCATACATACATGAGGCTTACAAATATTGACCTTCGGGTCTGCGCATTAAGGAGGATATGAAGACCAGGGTATGCCATTTACTCTTATGAACATTTTATTGGTGTGTATTCTAGACTATCATTATATATTTTTTAACTTCCTGTGTATTCTAGACGGGTAACCTGGCCATGGAGTCGTTACTGAGCCTGACATCCCGCAGGGCTGGGGAGTGGTTCAAGGAAGAATTACGGTCCCTGGGGGCCCTAGACCATATTGTTGATACAGGTATGGCAGCTAGACCAAACCTCATTCAGTACAGAACAGTACTTTGCGTCATCATTTGTCTATGTCAAACAGAATGTTTGCAGGTCTTTATGCAAAGCCAGCATCAGCCTATCGTTTCCATTCCCAATGCTTAAATAGCTTTTTTTATAATTCTATAAAGAAAAATTCAGAAATGAATAATCAAAATTGTACATGTGTATTACAAAGTTTTTAGTGATATGATAGACATTCTTTTCCTACCAAGCTAGATTCATTAAGAAAATCAACGCAAAATAATTTATACTTTGTAAACATGGCAAAACATATTGGGGGGAAAAACTGATATTTTAACCCAGACAAACCAAGGTTTATTTAAAAAAAAAAAAAGACCAATATTTTACAAAAAAACATTAACTTCTTAAAAATGAACAAGAATCCTATCCTTGAATTACTTAAAGTTTCAATTTCAAAAAAACCCTAGGGTTGATAAAACATGGATCATGGATAACAAACAACTGGAGAACAGGAAAGGTGCCCTTGGCTAAAATCACTATGTTGCTACTATTAATGGACTTATAAAAGGCTTTTGATTGTTTGCCTTGTAAAATCTGGTTATCTGATCTTGCGTCATATGACTGAGCAGTCATAAAATTCGGATTTTTTTTTTTGTCAAGCAATATAATGCAGATCACATCAATCTCATTTTAGAATGAACCCCAAATTAATAGTTATATCTTGATATATAGTCGCTCACTAGTGAGTTGCTAGTAGGTAGCGATGCATACATATGAAACAAAGTTGGCAATGTTGTGTTAATTATTTTCTTATATTCCCAACTTTAGAAAAAACAGCAAATTTTTTCCCAACTGTCTATTGTGATACCATAACTGCTCCAAAGTAATGGGGGTGGGAAATATCAGTGTTGTAAAAGGGGAGCTTACTCTCTTTTTAGCTTGTTTTGAAACATATGAAGAGTTATCCTTTAATTTTTAAAGTTATGTATCTTTCTGTTTCTTTGAGAGTAACTGGAGATGTTCTGAGAGCTTCGTTATTTTTAATTCATATATAGATAAGAACTTAATACTTTGAAAGTGTTAATGTTTGTCTAATTATAATACATATCTAATGAAAGTTGACTGGTATTTCTAGTTTTCATACATGTGTTTAATACTCTTTAAATTTTCATACATGTGTTTAATACTCTAAGGTATTGAATTAATTTCATTCCATTTAATGGCTGTGTATTGTTTAAAATTGCTGTAATGATTTTTATTATATAAATTTTCTTTAAAAAAACAACAAAACTTTTAAACCTGTGTTAGCTGTTATTGTACATAATATTTCTATGTGTTTTCAGTGTGTTCATGTACGGAGGCGCTAGGCAATGCTGTGACTGTACTGACCAACAGTAACATAGAGAACCTCAAGAAAACTGACAGATGTCTCAGAGTACTGGAAAACGTAAGTGTTGGCACCAGGTCAACAGTGATGGCATGCTGTTAGGACATTATTGACTCTTTTTTAAATATGTTTGAAAATGAAAATTTAAGATATTTGATACATGTATATTTGTCAGAATATTACCATTGTTTTTGGTATTTCTGGTTTTTGCACAACATATATTCACCAACAATAAGGCTTAACTAGATTTTTTTTTTGTAAATCAATTTCATTGACAGCTACATGTGAGACTTATTTTTCTCTCACATTTTTTTAACATCTTATTGTAATAATCTTATTTTGCTGAATGTATGATAACACTGCTGCTAAATGTTTTTGCCTTAATTTAACATGTACAGTATATGCATTCTGGTGTGTTCTTTCACAAATTTGGGTAGATGACCCATACTCATGACCTTTTAGACTCATGCCCACTAATTATGAGAATTTCAAATTTTTCTTTTTTAATAAATGAATATAAAATTGAGGATTTTCCTTATATGACCTTGCATAAAAACTAAATAACCTTTTATTCAAATTTGTGACAATTTTTTGTTTGTTTCAGGTGACCTATTTAAACACAGATAATCAGAATTATCTAACACTTTACAAGGACTCCTGTCTGGCAACTTCACTTTGCAAGTAAGTTTGACTGCTTTTTTTACTTCTGGCAAATGTGATAATCAATTAACTTGTCAAGATCCTAATAAATTTTCATTATAATTTCTTTTAAAGATGAATGCATTAAAAGCCTGGCAGCAAAAAATGTTGATTCTTATCCAACATCTACCAGTATGAGGTGTCTAATCTGGATCTACACCATAAGTCTTAGGCTCATATTTTCAGTCTGAGTAATTTGAATGAATAACCTAAGTAAACATAAATTAAAGTTTATGAGAACTATAAACCATCTATCATTCATACTTGATGTGAAAAGGGCAATAAATTTGGCAAGATTTCTATGGCTTTGTTTTCATAAAAAGATTTATTTTCCTGATGTTTACTTTTCACGTTCATAATATATATTGAGAATTATTAAGATTCAGAGAGATGCACTTGTATTTTTCATATTTGAATGCATTAAAATGAAATATATTAAAATCTGCCATCATGATACAAAGTAATGTTACTGCTTTCAGTGTTTATAGCATTCAACATTTTATTAATGTGTTGATTGTGCAGATAGTCATTGATTTGCACATTTGGTCAATGTTTAGAGGGATGATTTATTCTCTAAAGGCATCTAGATGGTATATTTAACATTCACCATCCTATTCAAGTCAAGTACTTGATATTAATGTCAAAAATGTGATTTTAAAGAGAATATATCCAGACTTTAAAATAATGAGTTTTGTATGAAACTGTGTATTGCATCAGTTTAGAATGAATGCTAAAGTCATGTTATCACTTATCTGTCAAAGCAGGTGCTTGATTTATTTTATGGATTATTATTTCAGTCTTTATTTAAAATTCATGATATCATAGTTTTTAATTATTAATACAGTATTTGTATAAAAATGATATGTATAAAAACTTTGTTTTTTTTTAAAAAAAGCTGTTTAATTTCATACAGAAATTTAGCCCTATACCTGCTTCACTTTTTGAAAGCTATTTGCTATTAACATCATGCTAAGCTAACAGTTTAATTCTGATCAGACAACTTCCTGAAGAAGCTGGCTTATTTGGATCTACACTATTATCTTAAGCCAGATCAATAAATGCATGACAGTATATTAGTTAGGAAGTATGTACACATGTAAGGTTGCTACTCCTGTCATTCAGATCCCTGAAGATGTGTCAGTCCTGTTTGAGTATTTATCCACTTCAAGAGAATTTGGCCACAGGGAAGGTTGACAAGGAATCATTTGGTTGGGTCATCTACAGCTGTATCCTTGCCATTCTTCGGGTGCTTCTCAACATCACACATGACAATGGTATGCCATATTCTTATCAATGTATGCATCTTGTACAGCCCATGTTGTTAAAGGGAAGAGCTGTCCCAGTACTCTGTGCTGCTCAAAACACTTGAAACATGTGCCTAAGATAGTCAATGTAGTAAATTTTAATGCATACTTTTTAACCATGGTATACATTGTCTAATGTATATAATTAATGTTTTAAAATATTAGTTCACAATATTTCTTGAAACTGACATTTAAAGAAAGTAAGTTTCATATGTATAAAAAAAAAATAATAAAGAAATGTGACATTGGTCATACAAGTTACCAATTATATTTAAGACTTATCTGATGCTTATTGAACTTTTAAATTGTATGAGAAGCTCAAGTGGTAGAGCCTTGGCTTGGGGATCGGGAGGTCGCGGGTTCAAACATTGGCCGGGTCAAACCAAAGACTTCAAAGTTGGTAGTAGTGACTTCCCTCCTAACGCTCGGGACTAAGGGGATAGCATTACGCCTGACTCGTCAGTGTCAGTATAATGGACCGGCAATTTTCAGTAACCTCATAAGTTTTCCCAGTGCTATAATGATAGAAATGTTGCTGCACAGTGTAAGAAAATCTTCTTGTTGATTTTAGCAATATGTAAGAATATCACATTCAAGCAAGTGCTGCAAATTCTATGTTTTATGTTTAGTGTATATACAAGTAACATTCTTGCAAAAGTGTCACTTTCTGTGAGTTATGTTTTCTGTATTCCAGACAAGGGCTGTGTGACTATCGGGGAGCAGGTATCAGTGATGGAGACCGTAGTCCTCTGCATTCTTCATGCTCCCCAGTTTCTACCCATTGATCTCCGATTTGACCTCTTTGTTCTTGTAAGTATGCCTAAATATGTACAATTGACCCTACTACCCATTTTTTGTTCTTAGTTATTTGAAAACATGTCTCGACTAGCTATACATCTATCTTATTGTACAACAAACAACTTGCAGTTAACTAAAAGTGTGTCTTGCTTAGACAAAATGTTGCATAATTTCAAAAAGTGTAAGGTAGATTGAACTTTTCAGATACTGGCAATTACTGATTACCTACAAAATTTATACAAGAACAGAAAAATCACATGCTAAGCTTTTTTACTGATATCTATGTGCTGTAATTGTAATATAAATGTATGCATTGACTTATTATGTCTGTTGTTTGTTTTAGAGTCTGGGATTGCTGATCAACTTAGTGGAGCACAGTGACCTGAACCGAGAGAAACTGTTAAACATGAGCATCAACTTGATGGACCAGCAGGACCTTGCCTACCTGTTTCTTGTCAAGGTTAGTTAAACACAAGCAGGATTGTTTATTGAACTTAATCATCTTTATTAATGGAATCACTTTTCATTCTTGTGCTTAGCTAGTTTAAGTTAAAAAAAAAAATATTCAGAAAATGGCATAATGCAAAGAAGGAGAATGTTGTTGATCTTCTTTTACTATGAATTAGAAAGAAAACTTACCTTATTTATCTCTTTGTATTTGTGTATCCCTACTAACCAACTATAGATAGTATAGGCTGTCAGGGTAATCTTGTCTCTTCACTTATTCATCTTGAAAGATGGTTATTCAGTGCAAAATAACAAGGTAGGGGTCATATTCAACATTTTAGTTAAAATTGAGCTAGATTTTGTAAACAATTATAATTTAAAGTAATTGATCTAATAAAACAAATGAGAATTATGGTAAGTTTCCACCAACATACTCAGGAGAATTTCACATTAAGACATATGTAAATGTAGCTATGAATATGTGTCTGTGCAGGTGTTCAAGCAGCGAGAAGAGGCAGCGCGACAGTTGGAGGAGGCTGATGAGCCACGCACACCAGAGGTCCCTGAGGCTTCGCCCAACAAGAGTGGGGAGTGGCGAGAGTCGGACTCTGGCATAGAGTGGGTCATTGGCTCTGCAAAGAAGGACTCAGCGAAGAAACCCCTGACTCGGAAGGCAGATGGTAGTGTTGGGGAAACAGAAGACAAGGGCAAGGACTTGGATGATGAGGAGACATTCACCAAAGGTGTGCACAACAACCAGTTTATTATACTAATCATTACCTGTTGTCTGAAATTTTACTGTAATGGATCAGATCCTGTGATGTGAAGAAATGCATCAAAACCATTTCAAATTTAAATTTGTTTATTTTTTAACTTGTTCAAAATCTATGCTTTAAGTACATGGCATAATTGAGAGACTTCTAGTACTGTATCTCTATTATATTAGGATTTTGATTTTGGTGGATACATGGGACCTAAGCAGAAAGTGTTGATCTAGATATGGCAGCTTCCAAGTCTTTACAAATGTATTTCAAACAAGAAAATATGTTTTGAAAAGTTTGAGAAATGAAAGCTGTTAAGTCCTTTAATGGTGGCCTGTTAACTAAACCACTGTCCTGTTTCAGCCCTTCACAAGGCCGGTAAGCACATGGAGAACAGTATTGTGGCAGCATATGTGGCCCTCCTGGTGGGATGTCTTATACAGGGAAACAAGGTGAGCACATGGTTTGGGGCAGGGAAACCATGTGAGCACATGGTATGGGCTATGTAGGTAGGTAATGAGTAACTTTAAAACAGTTGGCCAGTCTTTGATTTGAAGTTGCGATTTACCGGTAGTTTGAGAAATAACACTCTTAAACTTAATATTTGATTGAAAATTTCAGCGATTTCCACAAGTTAGATTTTGTTTTTTATCTACTGATATCTGCAATTTTCATATAATGATTGGATCTGATGTAGGTAATTCCACATATCCGCCGATACATATGCGTATTAGTAGGAATCTTAATGCTTACAGTAAGGCACATCCCAGTTTTTCTTTGTCTCAACTCAAATAATTCATTGTGTTTACATCCGGTTTACATGAAATTCCCGTACATGATGTAACAACATTTCTGATTGGCTGAAATTCGAAGTATTAATTAATCGTTTTAAAACTGCTGATTGATTTCGCCAAGAAATGTTTCAAATTATATGTGAATTAGAAAAAATGTCGCTGATTTTTCTGTTGTCTCGCTACAATAAATGAATAACAAAAAAGGATTTAAGCTGATAGATTTAGATGAAGATGACATTAGCATTTACTATACTACAATGTGCTTGAATGGCCGAGACCCAAAATTATGATGTAATGACAAGTTTGTCATAACAAACATTATGATGTAATGACAAATCTGTCATAACGAACACTATGATGTAATGATAAGTATGTCCCATTACAGGAGTGTGGTGATATTGTCCGGGCCCATTTGAAGGAAAGCAGTTTTGATGGCATGATATACATGTTGAGGAAGTTCCTTGGCTTCATGAACCTTACAGTAAGTACCACTGAATTCATCCAGCTCAGGTGGTAGAGCGTCGGCTTGCGGATCGGGAGGTCGTGGGTTCGAACCCCGGCCGGGTCAAACCAAAGACTTAAAAGTTGGTAGTAGTGGCTTCCCTCCTAACGCTAGGGGCTAAGGGGACAGCATTACGCCTGACTCGTCGGTGTCAGTAAAATGGACCGGCCGGGTTTAGTCCCTGGGCACCTCATAAATGTGTCCCTGTGCTATAATGATAGAAATGTCGCTGCGCAGTATCGGCAAAAATGCCGGCTAATCCCATCCCATCCCTCATCCATCCTTTTTATGTTTTAGCACAGATTTGAAATAGAATAGAAAAAAAGAGAGATAAAGGTCTCTTATGATACCTTTAAAAACCTTTACTTTTTAGACAAAATTCTTAAAAGTCTTTATTTTCATTTTAAAGTGTAACCTTAGAACATCTGAAGACCATAAACTTACCCTCCAAACATTTTCCCCACATTTTGTCAGCTTTGCTAGTGTAAATCAGCATTGGTGCATATAACAACTTAGTGATATATAAAAAACAAACACAACATATTTAAATCATGTCGGACATAAAATATTGTTTGCTTTTTAAAACTTGTGTTTTCATTTTAAATTAAATACAAAGCTTATGAAATATCTGACATTTATTAAGAGTAAATGTTTAAACTGAATAGTTCTGTAAACACTGGTAAACCTTAACATTATTTAAAACTAAGTTGTGTTTATCAAGTGGCAAAGGACAATTGGTAATCAGACTTGACTAATAAACATTTTATGTAATCACATATTATTCGTAGAACATAGTCTGCTGATGGTGAGAAGATTAATTGGAGTGGATATGTTTAATGCAGAAACTGCACCTCATTGCTGCTGACATGTAAATGACAATGGAAATGCTTTATTGAATAATTCAGCTTGTTATATTAATGAATATAAGACCTGGCTTATTAAGCACAAATTGATCAGGCTTAGGCAAAAAGTGTTGATCAAGATTAGACTATAATCAGGGTCACATATTTTTTTTTGTGGCTGTAAGGAGATTTTATATTATTATATTCTATATTATATTATATAAGGATTATAAATAAACTGTTACAGTAGTAGGGAAAGGGTTAAATTAATAAGAATGTTATATTATTGTTATATTTGTTTCAGAGTGGAGTAGGTTCTGCCGGTGGAAAGTCCATAGAGCGTGTAATAGAGGTGCTGGAAAAGTGCTGACCAGGTCAAGGTCATGAGTGAAGGTCATTTGTTCATAAAGGTCATTTATAAAGGTCATATGTGAAGGTTAAATCCATAGTCAAACAAATATGAGACTTTCTTAGCCATGGAAGACCATTTTATTTACATGTTAATGTAACCACATTTGAAAATAGATTGTTTCAGTGATTGAATTGGATCTTATAAATGTTTGATTTATTTGTGCAAATTATACCCCAGCTGGACATGTTCATTTCATTGTCATATCCATTTACTTATTGATAAAATAACATGGGCTTTTTTTAAATAATAAAATAACTTTGTAATTTAAATTTTTACTTGATAAACATAGCAATGTATATTATTAAATTTTTATTATGTATTCTTTTTTTTAAGCAAAACATTAAAAAAAGTTTGCAGATAAAAACAAATCAAAACAAATCTACCTTCTTTTTTTTCAAAAACAATTAAATATTCATGAAAAAAATCTTTAATATAAGTCTTAAAATATTTTAAATATTTTAATGGCACGTTAGTGTTCTTTGTAAAATTGAAATTATTCATCAATTTTTGCTCAACAGATATTTATCATCAAATTGTACAGGTAATTAAGGTCACTATCATGGGCTCTTCTGAGCTGTAGACGTTCCCATGTGATCTTAGATATTTGACAATGTTTAGACTTTATGAAATCTGGATATATCTGTATGTAGGAGTTGTAGAAACTATTTACAATGAATGAATTAACTTGTATTTTTAATGTTGATAACAAATAATTATTGTAAATTATTAATCTATTTTTATTATAAAATATATTCAGTCATGTAAAAGATTTTTAATACAGTTATTTGATAATATAATTTGTAAATTGGGTTTTCTTTTTTTACAAGAATAAACAGATTGGTTACTTTTTTACCTGTTCATTATTGTCACATGTCATTTACATTTTTGTGAATGATTTTTTTCACATTTTTTCTTGATGAAGAAGTTAACCTCAAGCCGGTATTTAATCAATAAAATATTCACCTATTGCATAAAATTTGTCAAACAATATTTAACAGTGCTATGATTGTTTGGTCAATAAATAATCCTTCAAAGAGGTGCTGCAACATTAACTTAAAACCAACAAGAACAAGATCAAAGTCTGCTTGAATGTTCAGTATTGTTAAATCATGACAACAACAATACCATATGTTAGTTTTGCTTTTTTATTTGTTTACATTCTTATATACATATTTATAGTTTTGTGCATTTCATTTTTGTTTTGTGCAACTTATGCAGTTTTTTGTTTTTAATTTTCCCATTTCTTTTGCTGTCATTCTCTGCATTACATGTTCATTTAACAAATATTGTTCACAGTTTGAATTATCTGTTTATTTGTAGATAAATTAGATCACTTTATAAAACTTTTTTTTCTGTTGCACCAAGAAGTCTGTACATATTGGAGGATGCACCTTTGACTGTAGTTTAGATTAACATGCAAACCAAAATAAATATTGAAATGTGTTCGAGATGAAAAGGGTGTTAATTAATTTATGATAATATGATATAAAATATTATGGTACAGAAAAAAATGCAAAAGAAATTTAAATAAATAAAACTGGAAAATGAGTGTTTATCAAATCAGCAGTGTTTACTAAAGATGGTTATTATAATCAGACTCATAATATTAACTTGCCAAGCATATATTTTAACACATAAATAATGACATAATATGGCAAATAAGTATATATTTTGAAAAATATATATTTCTGAAATAAATTTTTGATGTTGGTTTATGAGTTGTACTTTGTATTGGATTGATTAATTGCATGTAACTTCATTTACTTAATGTGGGAGGGGCCGCTGAGTCATAGCATATTGTTGAATTGACTTAATTGAAATAGTCTTCAGGTGTTTGTTAGCGCACAACCATCAATGAAACAGGCACTTTTTGTTTGAATAAGCAAGACAAATGACTTTCATTAGAACATGTATGGTATGATGTCATAAGACAGTTAACCTAAATAATTGAAGTTGTGTTTTGTGGTCTGATTCGTGACAGATGATGGATATTGGAGGATATATGGTTGATCCTGTGTGCTTACTTGGAAACAAGTCCATATATCACCACTATCTGGTTATAAATGATTCAGATTTGTAGATAAATTACAATGACGGATGGTAAACCTGCTTTGAAGGTTATGAACTTGGTAAAATCAGGGTATGTCCTGTAGCTCTGAATCTGCTTAGCACGATTCGATGAGGCTTTGGCAAAAAGTGTAGATCCAGATCAGCCAGTTCTATCTGGGAGCTTGTCTGATCAGGAACTTCACTATCTGCTCTCTCGTGAAATTAGTCTTGTTAGATTTGCAAGTAATTTAGAAATGTGTTAATTAACAAATGCAGCAAGATGACGGTTTTGCTAGCTGTGTTTAACACTTATGTTGACTGACGAGGAAACATCCAGCATGGCGGACACTGGGATATCTCGATATATACAGATGTTGTACATTATATTGCTATTAAGTTTTACTGCGTTTCCTTGTTTTCATGTGCGGTTATTATGGCTGATTGATTACTTTTGTGGAAATTTTGTTGTGCATGCGTGAGATGGACAATATGGCGTGTCTGTCAGTTGATGTTTATTTCGTGAAATACAAAACAAGAATTGTGTAAGGATCATGTATGGTTCGGTAAGTTGATGAAACTGTGTGTGTTATATGAATACTTGTACATATGCACATAGTGCATCTATAAATAAACTTGATCGAAACATGAGCTCTTACGTTGTGTTTCAGTCACCATTATTTTCACTTTCTTTCCCTTTCATGATTCAATGGTTCAGAATGTAGTACAAGAGATTGCTTTAAAACTTAGAGATGTTGTCTTTATTTTGGGTCCATCTGCCTCGGCATTTTCCGTTTTACTGGTAAACTTAAATTAAAGTGATGTATTCTGCAAGTTTGTGGTTTAAATTGGTACGTTTTCATTGCCAATCCGATTACATATACACAGTGGTAAAACATGTTAATACTTCTGCAAAATTGCACACGATTAAAATCGTATTCTTTATACGTAAATTTTAAGCCATATTAACTGCCTTGAAATAACCTAAGGTCCAAAACCAGAAGAAGGTGGACCATACACCGGCTGAAGCAATAGTGATCGACCCCTCCTTAGGTCCGGCCTTTCATCCAAGTTAAAGGTCGTATCACATGCTAATAAATGATCTTTGTTAAAAATGTTTTACCTGGTCATTGAAGTAGTTAAAACAAGAAAATTCCTACACAGCCATGACTCAAAGTTTAGTGGGTTTTTTTTGGAAGCCAAATGTTACCTGTCACGTGCTTATGATGACGTCACAGACAATCACAGTAGTTCTGGCAAAGTCAAGATCGACCGAAGACCGGTTTACTTCTGTCATACGTGTCCTCGTATTCCGCACTTCGTGTTAAGCAGGGCATATTTTCTTGATATCAAACCACCGGGATCGTTTATATTTAATTAGTATGTAACTTTACATCGAAATAAAAGGTTCAGGATTAATGAATATGAGCAAAAGAAATTAAAAAGCTGGACTAATTTATTCTGTAGCATTTGATGATCTCATTGTGTAAAGAATACCAGTGATAGTACCTATCCATTGGTTTGCCCGCTGATGGCCATGTGGTCTGTGGATCGCCTGTGACGTCATCTCAAGCAACATAGCCTTCCAAAAACATTGCTGAATATTAAGGTATTTCTTTGAAAATTATCACACTTATGGTAACGACTAAAATGACAAGAAAATACAGATTTTAACAAAAAACGAAGTTTATTTTATTTGACCTTAATTATTATTATTTATTATTTTTTGTTTGCTTAAGGAGTTTCTATCACCTTCACAATTAAAAGAAATTATGGATTACGTGAATAATGCATCACAATAAAATATACTACTAGTTGCAATTTTAGAATAACTCAAAGTATTAGAAATATACATAAAGAAAAAGAACGGAAATCTCTCTCTCTCTCTCTCTCTCTCTCTCTCTCTCTCTCTCTCTCTGTGTGTGTGTGTGTGGTGTGTGTGTGTGTGTGGCTTAAGGACAATTTATTCATAAAACGTATCATTCCGCAATTTAAACGTGTAAATGGTCTCATGTATTTGGAATGCAGTAATAGAGAATGTTTACAAGAAGGTATAGATTTGACGACTATAGACCGGTTTATTCTTATATATAACTTAACAGCTTACTTCTTCAGTCGCGATGTAACCCGAATCATAAGAGATATCCATGGTAAATTGCGAAATCTCTATATTTAGAGGTGCGCCAATGTGTTGTTTTTCCGTATAGCTCTACAGACCGGGTGGATCAGTGCACACGTCACAGTAAGGGCAGATAATCATGTTAATATTTAAACACAGTTTACGTACGTTTTATGCCCAATTTAAAAAAAAATCCAAAATTGATACTGTGTATAAAAATCACTTATTTACTTCTTTCAACCATATGTAAATGAAACTTCCAAGACTAACATAGTTTAGATAACCCGAGACTGGAAATCGCTAATTGAAACTCGTCAAATCATAAATATAGAACTAGAGCTATGTTAAAAGGTGTGTGTTAACATTTATAATAATCACAGTGTATAATAAAACTACACAAAACTTTAATGTATCAAGAATTAGTAGGTTATTAGACTGCCATACACCAGATCTGGGATGGAATGAAACAAAACCCGTTCATTTTTTTACTTATAAAACGCATCTAGACCTATCGTTCCATTTGTTTTTTCTATTGGCTAGTTTATTAACAGCTTCTAATTTCATCTACAGTCAAAATTGCCTAGAATTATTCTTAAACTTTTTATAGAGAAGGTGAAACAGTGCTAATGCAAATACGAATTTACAGTCACGATTGTCCAGTCCGTTTATTATATTAACGAACGATAACTCTGGATGTTTTACTGTATGAAGTACACTGTACATATATTCATGTGATTACCTTTATCCTGTAAAATTGTTCTTTTTTTTATGGCACCCACACTATTGTGGTCATTTTTGCCACTTCCAGCTAATTATTTGTAAAGGAAGACCTCAGATATGTGCTTGGGTAGCACCGCCGTCGCAGCGCAGGCCAGTTGGTAGACCTCCTTACGTGAGAGTTATCACCCCGACCGGAACTCGAACCCATGCAGTTCAGGGCTAAGTCGGCGACCTTTACCGCTCGGCCACGGATGCCCCGAAAATGCCCTACTGACACTTCATTAAAATCATCACTTTCACAAAGTTTTGGGGCGCTGTTTGTTTGGTTCTGTACTAAGTTTGCACCAGGAACCAGTGTCAGCACTTCCTTAATCTGAATTTATCCTTGTATTTATTACATTCAATTTCATATTGTTTCTTTGTGACGTAAAACTATTTGGTAGAGTAATTACTTCTGGGAACAGGCAATAATACGTCATATACAATATAGGGGTGCGTTTCATAATTAATCTTAAGATCTATAGATTTATAAGGTAGATTGTTTGTCTGGTAAATGACACAATACGTCACGTTCTGACATCAAAGTGTGACTTATATATTTTATAGGTAATATCAGTCGAGTGGAGAGGTTCAGTGAGATTATTATTGAGATACACAACCAAGCCGACCTTTGTTTCAAAGGGTCGGCCGTCATATTTACAGTCTCCTTAAATTTTATACATACGTGTTAAATCGTCTTACATTACCATCTCAGATCTGAATACCGTAAATAAAATTAGCGGTATGATAATATGGCTTGTGATACATGATGTCAATAACTACCACCATCATAAACACCACCAACACCATCGTCAGCAGCATCGTCATAATCATAATCAACAAACCCGAAGAATTGGGAACACGCTTCTAAACATCATCCTTTTCTAACGTCTGTAGTGACTATCAGACTATGTATCCTTGACAATAAAAAGTCGAACTTATTGAAGCACACACACACACACACGCACGCACACGCATGCACGCGCGCACGCACACACACACAAAACATAAACTACAACAAAAGAATTAGCTGATATTTACGACTAAAACTATTGTTTAAACATGTAGTATATTCATTGTTTCATTTTATTTCACTGACGATGGTTCTACTCATACATTTGTTTGGCGTCTTTATCTACCAATCCGTAGAGTGTTTGTTTTAGAAACGGGAGCCCCAGGTTCATACCTGGGCCGTGACATATCAAAGTCCGTACACACGGTAATGGATTAAGCTTCCTGGACTAACATTCAAGTAAGATTTTATATACATCCACGACTGGTCAGCCAAGTGTCAGGATGTGTCTGGACGTTATATTATGCCAGTTGCTCATGTCACGATATACACAGTAAAGGCATCATTAATTTGTATCTGCTTTATATCAATGTTTATTATGTTTACTGACGAAATATTGTACCGGATGCAATGTAATATATGTTTAAAATAAGCTAATCATTTTAACTTTGAACACATCGGTCATAACATTTCAAATATAGAATAGATTATCTCATCGGAAGACACCATGCTTCGTTACAATGAAGATGAACACATGAACGTTGCAGGATTCCTGCAAGAAAGCAACATTACCAAGGCATCTATGCAATCCTGTTTGACAGCCCTTTGTTTACATAGCACCTTCTAATATCAGCGGCTTTCATAGGATTCCTGACATGTTAATAATGCAAGATAAACATACCAGACTTCAACAAGGGGAAACAAATCCAGAGCACTAGACAGGCCCCGGTGGGCTGCTGAAATGTTTATCGCTTGTCATGCCAGGAGCTGCTTCTTCTATGCTTCAATTATTGTGGAAACGTCGCCGACAAAGATAACCCCCATTGTCGTCAACTTTTCTCGCATTTTTTCATAGAAGAACGTATAATGTTATGTTGTTTTATTAGATTGAAGCATGAGTATGCGTTCAATCCATATGTCAAAGACAGGAACAAGAAGCATTGCCAAGGGGAGACAAAAGCAACGAAACGATGAGGTCCAAAGGGAGCATACACCTACAAAAAATAAAATTGGGGGCCTTGGCCGCAAGGGAGTTATTATCTGACAACTGAATCCGGATCTAGATATGTCATAAGTATACAAAACACAATGAAAAGATGAGGAAAAAAGTAAGTAAGGCCAGTCTTTAAATGTATATAGAGGATGCCATACATTTTGTCTAAACATACACATTACCAAAACAGGCATTTTTTTTAAAGAAGATGATAGATGTCCTTAACAATCCATGTAATTCCGCTGTCGTTATAGGTTGCTTTGGAGTTTTCAAAGAAATACATTTATGGTGACATGTCAGGATGGATCCAGGGGTGGAGGGGGGAAGGGAAGGAGGAGGGGGTCAGGGATGCAGTCCCCCACCAACCAGGTAAAAGAATAGGGTTATGAAAACACATACACTGTAAGCATAAAAAGTCTAAGCTTTTAAAGTAACTTTGTCTGTTGACTGCTTAGGTGGAAGTTAGGGTCCCTTACTGTGTATGTATATATCTAGTATTTACTGCGATAAAGTTGAATGGATATTGATTCATACCACCCCCCACCAAATTTCTGTGGATCCACCCATGGTACATCTATGTTGTCTTATCACATGATTCCCCTAGATTTTTCATTCCCATACAACCATTATATATTTGTTATATTACACTAGTGTAATACAGCTTTTTGATTGATGACATCATCGATGTCATCATATTGCAAATCGTCTCCTACCAATACTCCACCAAGAATTATTGTTTATACTGACGATTTAAATCACGTGATAAAGACTTGAACTGAACTCGTTTAATAACTGTTCCATTAAACGACAACTCGTGTCATTGGCGACGCGCTGGAGCGCGACGCCTATATATGGAATGTTCAATGAAATTTGTACTTGTTAAAAGTTTATTTTGCGGACTTTCTAGGTTACACGACACTAAATGAATTTGTTCTTTATTCAATAGTAAATGTCACAACTTTGGAAGAAATTTAACAGCAGTTTCTTTGGAAACCCCAAAAATATACCTTGTGACAAAGACCAATGTATTATCTAATAACAGGGCCTCTGCGAATAAAAGTTATGTGTCGCAAAGACGGTTATCCTCTTCTGAAAATATACACTGTAATTTTTGCCGCACATTTTCAATGTAATGATCACTGCCGGTCTAAATGGATAAGTCCATTATTGAGCATAAAAGTGCAGTTATTTTACATTTTTATAATTCTACAATGTCTAAGCTTTGTTTTCCATCAAAGTGCATGAGATTATTTTAATTAAAGCAAATACAGTCACTAAACAAAATATCTACATTAAAATATCAACAACAACAGAAAACTGTCCGGGGTACTACTTCCGGTGCACATTTGCGCTTACCACCCCTTCCAACCCTGATAAAATACGGGTCCTAAATCGGTAAACGGCTATCTATTTTTTATTTTATTCTTTAATTCTATGTCTGTTACTTTTATGAAAACATGGTTAAAACGAGAGATTTTGACTTAATTCTCTTTTTATATAAAAATGTTAACGTAAATGTACATATACTCTCTACGCCCTGACTTACGAAAGTAGATAGGCATATCCTTCTATGTTCGGACTGCATGCTTACAAATTAATTACCTATTATCAACGAAACAGTCCTAAGCCAGAAAAAGTTTGTTCTGAGCTGTCTATTGAGTATGCATGGTAAAATCTGTTTTAAATGCAATGTAAAGATATATTAACGATTTCTGTAAGGTCCCGCAAATCTAAAAAATAGCATTTCCAGTGTTTCCAGCGTGCAGCCATGCTTGTATTACATCTCTGAAGTGTTTGTGGTCAAGAGTTTAATACTCTGGATAGGAGGGTTTCAAATTCAATCCCTTGCCCCGTCACGATAAGTTTTTAAAAGGATCTTATTAAAGATTTGAATGTTTAATTCACTTGCATACGAGAAACGTTCAACACACCAAGAAAGCATTTATAACATGCTTGAAGTGTTCTTGGTCAAGAGGTTAATTTTATAGACTAAGATGGTTCCGAATTCAAACCTTAGACCCGTTATTGCAAGTTTAAAGAAAGATATTGTTAACAATTTTGATGATCATTAAAGAGACGTTTGAAACACACGCAGAAAGCAGTTATAACATAGACGAAGTGTTCTTGGTCAAGAGGTAAGTTTATGGACTCGGGATCGGAGGGTTCTAGGTTCAAACCATAGACCTGAATGAGATTTATCTCTTGTCAAGACCTTTATTACACGAACATTTTGCCAAAAGATAACAGAATATGTTCGGACTAATTATGAACGTCCTTACAACCATTTTTACTAGAAAGTAATATCCTTGTTGGATAATAAGATTAATTATTTTGTAGTTATTTTTTCTCTCTGTTGAATGACATATACTACCTCCCACTTGACAGCAACTTATGTATTCTTAATGTCGGCTCAGTGTGTAATTATAAACCACAGTACACATACTTAGGTAGTAACATTGCTTTGTTACAACATTTATTCCATCGGGATTAAAGACATACTGGATCGTTCTGTCTTTACTGATTCTCTCAGTTTGTCTTCATCCATTTCACTTTAAATGTGAGAAGACGGTTAAGTTTAGGAAATATTGAACATTGTTCTTTGTATACATAATACTACGTTCCAGAAAAATACTATTAAGTTTAGGAAATATAAATAATTGTTCTTTATATACATAATACTGTGTTCCAGAAAAATATTATCTGAACAATAATTATTTGTGCAATGTGGGGCGCCTGCACATGTGCAATTTCTGCTTGTACACTTTTAGTTTCATTGTTAATTATAGCAACATATAACGGGTTTTGCTTTAATTTTGTTTTAAACCATTCTATGGTCTTAGGAATAGACCTATACGTTATACATACTTTTTCTCGAGATTTTTTTTTATATTATACTGATATTCAAAACCTTTAAATAAAAACTTTCCAAACATGTCTTCATTACTTCATTCCATATTGCTTTAACCCGTTTACCTTTCAGTTTACCTTCCAGTTTTTGCATCGCCTTTGATGCTACGCATCAACGACTTTTCTTGTATCCTCTATTTATCACGAACTTCCCCTTTCTTTCCATTCAATACAACCATTACATATTTTGTTATATTACACTAGTTTAATACAGCATAAAAACAAAAATACCACGAAAGCACTTGTTCCAACTCGGGTTGTCGATTTTGGACTTAGTTAAGAAAAATGTCTTGGTTATGTTTTTAGAAAACAAAGAACGCTCGTCTGTTTAATATTTAAATATTTAATATAAAACAATCGCTACGTTAGATCAATTCCTAGGCATAAAGACCAATCTCTGGCCAATGTCTGTAGTTTCTATGAATCTGGATTGGACATTTAGAACCGCACTGATTGACGTGCATTGTTACGCCAGTGCCTCATAGAGCATGCTGTGTGATGGGGCCACGGAGCTGGAGCCGTTGCTTTGTTTCTCGCCCGAGGGGGGGGGCACCCGTCCCGTGTGTCAATAGCTTCCGTTTAGGCAGCGTCTTTGGGTCTATTGCCGACAGTTTTGTGGCAACACCATGCCATTTCCCCGACACCTCCTGCCATTCCTTCTGAAATTCTTGCATCTTTATAAAATATTAATGAGCCCGTCGCCGCAGACTGATTTACAGTTGGACATGAAAACAATCTGTCGAGAAATCAGGATCACTTTGATATGGACTGAACGCAGTCTGTCATGTTTACGACACTTCATCATATTTTACACGCTTTCAGAGAGTATTAAGGATGTCATGCCTTGCGCAAATTGAAATAAATTCCCAGCGATACCATTATTTATTAGGTCCCCGATGCTTTTTTTTGGTTCTAAAACTGCAATATTTTTTTATGAAATTGATATATAAAGACCGTCTTTAGTGGTTTACTGTCGCTTATCTGTCCAGATTTTATTGTGACATGGCTATTCATTGTGGATGGGATCACATAATGAACACACATGTGGTCTGCCATGCGTTCTTACTAATGATATTGGGTGTTATTTATTGGCGTTTGTTAGGGCCCGTATGTAATTAAAATAAGAGATACACATTGCAATCGCGAAAGCTTAACGTTGTCTTTGTTAATTATCAGACACATCTTAAACCCAATAATATCATCACTAAATTACCAAAAGGCCGGTTCACATTTCTTAAGCTTCTGGCATGTTCGATCAGGGCGAATTGGTAAAACCAGTATGGTTGTCTTTTGTAACACAGTGATCGCCATTTCAAAAACACTTTAGCACTTTTTTTATTGATTAAGTCTTATTCATATATGTGCTCGGAAAGCCCATTCGCACTGACAGAGAAGCTTCTGGCGTTTTTTTAATGCACCGATGCACTTCTTTGCCAACTGAAAATACAGCAATAGCTACTTGAGGGATAATCGGCGTGATGAATGCTCCAAGATGTATTATCACACGTTTAACTTCCAATGCATTTCTGTGACAATAACATGCCATGTGTTCAAAAAGCTGTAAGTATTAATTCAAGAAACAGATGTTAAGAAATGTTTTATTAACACAACGCAGGCAAAACATGGCAAATTACAGTTATAACAAATCATAACAAACTCGTCCTTGAAGGATAGTGCTGATGTTGACAGGGATAAGTGACTTAAATGAAATTGCTTTCCATTTTATCTTTATATTAATGACTAGTTACTGAAACCACGATTTTAAAAAGGTGCCCATGTTTCCAAAGCTAGTGAACGTGAATAGTGGATATGAAACTTGTGTACATCGATATGGGTGTTAATGTAAGAATGTTCCACACGGTTTTTAAATGCAAAAGGATTAAAACATGTTTAACATTTAAACACTCCTCAGGCTTAATCGCTTTAATAAAAATATAAAGTACTTCAAATCAAAGTGCCGAAAGCGCTGTTTCGGTTATGTTCATTTAACCTTTGGAGCAATTTATGGTATGCAAATGATGTACAAAAAGGTTTTAAAATTAACTCCCATTTATTAATTTCGTCAACACTAACAACCATGTGATCTGAATTAAAATATCTATTGCACATTTATGTTTCGAAACATTTGACTGAGATGCTGAGATGACACGAACGACATCTGTCATAACCTTGTATAGAGCCGCAGAACGCAGTGTGACCCCGCGCGGGATTTCGAAAATATCTCGTCCTAACAGGTAATGCAAAATTGATAGAACACTTGTAACATTTATCTTCATCCTTTAGCTCATTTCCTCTCATTGGCTGAGTGATATTCCTGTACAGCGTTGCTTCATCCGTTAATCTGTATTCCATGGTTTATATGTTTTACGCAATATTTTCCTTTGAACATTTAGTTTAAACAGATTACAATATTAATGTTAACATTTTAGGTATGCCTGGACACAGTTAACACATCCCTTCGATATAAAAAGTTGCTTCTGTACACGCACTACTTTCCAGGCATAAAGACTGATCGTGTGAAATAAAGATCAAGCAGGATCAATCTTTTGTGCTTCCGAAATTCAGCTTTCTATAACTCATGACGCTGTTGCAAGCGATACATCCCTAAATATTTCATATAATAGTATAATCTCGTTCAACTAGTTCAAATCTCGTTCTTTAAAACCCATGTCCTTTATTCTAACTATAGGTGGTGACGTCATTCGATTCAAGTCAGGAGTTCGTCCTCTGGTTACTTCGTCCTCAAGACCTTTATCCATACCTTTTAAGCTGACTGGTCTGACCCAAGATTCTTGGCCTTAGCTTGTCCAAGTCATGTTTAGCATGCTAAGACTTCGCCATAATATATATAGCCAAACATTAGAGTTACTATGTATATGTATACATGTTATAAAAGCAACGCTAAAATAAACATCTGGTATAAATTAATTATATTTACATGTTTTGATGGACTCTGCTTTAATATTATGTTTATTCTTGCTCTAAATGTCTTGGATTTGTGGATTCTAAGTACACTCTGATCGCTCTTTTCTCAGTTATGATCATGTAGGATGTAGATGATTAATAGATGTAACATATGCAAAGAACAGAAACGTATCTACACATGCATGTCGACATTACGCATGAAATATACCTCAGCAACCAAATGTCTATGAATATATTCTTCAGCGAATATGATGGTATGATAAATATCAAATAGTGTTGTGACTTTTAATTTAACACGTGTTGGTTAACAGTAAAAAAATATCATACCTTGCATATGTTTACGACCAAGCTTTATATCATATTGCCAACCGCGACTCTGACAAACAATCGCTGTCAGGGAAACGCTCCTCCGTGCCTTCAGCCGAAAGAACATCAAGACCAGTATAAATGCTCTTGCGTCATTTATTTTCATTAAAGTATGATTAAGGTTGACCCATGTTCAAAACGTTTGTTAATTTACGACGCCACCTGGCGATGAAATGCGTAGGAAATGGGACAGATTCATGGGACAGTGATGTAGTACATTTGTATATGTGCATTCAGCATAGGTTGATAAAAAATTCCTTATTTCAGGGATTTTATGTGTCAACCATATTTGCGTTATCCCGAATATAAAACCTGTACAAAACAAATTTGATTGGCCCTAGGTTTGAAGTCATTTTATGAAAAATAACTTGAAAAGCTCATATTGACAAGCCGAATGCAAAGGAAGCTGTTGACACAAAACTTAGAACTAAGTAGTTTGTGGTGTTGGGAAATGTAGCATGAGCTTAGAATTAGAATCTCTGTACTACAATTCATTTAAACAAAGCTAACGCGGACGTGTGTATGTAAACGTGTACTTATTGCTGTATGTCCGATTGGTCTGTTCAGAGTCAGGAAGGGAAGTTTGTGCGCGTTTGATTATTATTTAAAATACATCCGAAGCGACTCAATAATGTTCATTCTAAAGACGTTCAGCTCTTTCTTGTACAGGGAGACCAACACATATTTATCTTTGTAGAACCAACGGGGCCACCGCAAGTCAGCTAGAAGAATTCTACTCCACCAATGAAAGTTTTCGCCCAGACGGGGACTCGAACCCCGTTGAGGGATAAATGGACCAGGGGAGTTTGTGTAGATCTCTTTCGGTATGTTAAGCTAACGTAGGAACATTTGCTATGATTTATTTACACTTTTATTAATTTTTGTACTATTTGCAGATTCATTTAATAAAATACTAGCGGCATTTCGATTCGTACAAGACTTCTCCAATCTGAAGTCGCATACATGTTCCTTTACGGAATGTATAGCTGGTAGTTTTTAATTCAGTAAAATGTTAAGTCAGTAAATGTTTAGAGAGTGAAGGACTGAAGTAAGCAAGACTGGTGTATTCGAGGAGGGTGCAGGGTGCTAGATAGGTGTGCTCGAGGAGAGTACGGTTGCTAGACGAGTGTGTTCGAGAAGGGTGCAGGGTGCTAGACAGGTGTGTTCGAGGAGGGTGCGGGGTGCTAGACAGGTGTGTTCGAGAAGGGTGCAGGGTGCTAGACAGGTGTGCTCGAGGAGAGTACGGTTGCTAGACGAGTGTGTTCGAGAAGGGTGCAGGGTGCTAGACAGGTGTGTTCGAGAAGGGTGCAGGGTGCTAGACAGGTGTGTTCGAGAAGGGTGCAGGGTGCTAGACAGGTGTGTTCGAGAAGGGTGCAGGGTGCTAGACAGGTGTGCTCGAGGAGAGTACGGGTGCTAGACGAGTGTGTTCGAGAAGGGTGCAGGGTGCTAGACAGGTGTGTTCGAGAAGGGTGCAGGGTGCTAGGCAGGTGTGTTCGAGAAGGGTGCAGGGTGCTAGACGAGTGTGTTCGAGGAGGGTACGGTTGCTAGACGAGTGTGTTCGAGAAGGGTGCAGGGTGCTAGACAGGTGTGTTCGAGAAGGGTACGGTTGCTAGACGAGTGTGTTCGAGAAGGGTGCAGGGTGCTAGACAGGTGTGTTCGAGGAGGGTACGGTTGCTAGACAGGTGTGTTCGAGAAGGGTGCAGGGTGCTAGGCAGGTGTGTTCGAGAAGGGTACGGTTGCTAGACGAGTGTGTTCGAGAAGGGTGCAGGGTGCTAGACAGGTGTGTTCGAGGAGGATGCGGGGTGCTAGACAGGTGTGTTCGAGAAGGGTGCAGGGTGCTAGGCAGGTGTGTTCGAGAAGGGTGCAGGGTGCTAGACGAGTGTGTTCGAGGAGGGTACGGTTGCTAGACGAGTGTGTTCGAGAAGGGTGCAGGGTGCTAGACAGGTGTGCTCGAGGAGGGTACGGGTGCTAGACGAGTGTGTTCGAGAAGGGTGCAGGGTGCTAGACAGGTGTGTTCGAGGAGGGTACGGTTGCTAGACGAGTGTGTTCGAGAAGGGTGCAGGGTGCTAGACAGGTGTGTTCGAGGAGGGTACGGGTGCTAGACGAGTGTGTTCGAGAAGGGTACAGGATGCTAAACGAGTGTGTTCGAGAAGGGTGCAGGTGCTATTCGTGTGTATTTAAGGAGGGGCGGTTGCTTTTCGGGTGTGTTCGAGGAAGGGGCGGGTGCTAGACGGGTGTGCTTGAGGAGAGAGCGGGATGCTATTTGGGTGTGTTCGTGGAGGGGGCGGGATGCTAAACGCGGCTGATAGATCATCAAGAACTGTAAAACTACTAACAACAACCAGCTACCACAACTGCTGTCATGATCATGTATCAATGTCAACCCCAATTAAATCACAGTCCATGCTTGGTAGGTAAGAAAAAAGGAGAGAAGTAAAAACATATTAATGGTGCGCGGGCGCCGGGCTAATTATCCGTCCCTGTCCCCACTTTCTCGAATTGACCATAGCTGCCACACAGCATGGCCGTGTGACGGGCCGTGGTATAAACTGCAGAACATTTTCAGGCAAAGTGTCAGTAAGTCTCGACAACTACTGAATGCCGCGAATAGGGGCATGTCGGCGCATAAATCGCTTACTTATCACATCATCTCTAATTAAAACTAATGTACATAGCACGGTTCTAGCCCGTCTGTATTTTACACGTTTATTCCGAGACATAATTCAGTGGCGGTAAGAGATAGTGCCGAGATGGGGGGCGAGTGTTGAACACGTCAAGTTTATAGCCCGGCGCTGTCAGCCAGAACAAGAAGAGGGATAGTTTCTGTCACGTCGTGTCAGGTATATTGGTATATATCCCTCACACCTGTCAGTCGGCATTATGGAGATAGTTATCACAATAAAGCCGCCTCACTTCATGTCGGCTGCTGTTTACCGAGCGAGGCAAGCAAGCAGCTCCACCAGCCCATGGCAGTATACATCACTCGGTTCACTTTAGCCCGGATCACTGTACCCGAGGTGGCGCTGACATTAAACCACACAGGGGTGCAATGAGATTGAGGATCCTGGCTTTGATCAAAGCAAAACTGAGGAGGCAGAACTGTCAGACCATAAGTGGTAGAAACTGTAAACGTATGCAAACATTGGTCAAAGCATTCGAAGTAGGTTCTCGAGTATATCTTGACTCTCTTATTGCATAGGTTTGAGCTCAAGTTAGGCTGCATCTGCAGAGCAATGTTTACAACAAGACTATAAAAAATTAAATACAATTTTATTTTAGCAAAGAATAATACAAGCATACTTATCCATTTTATCGTGTACATACGTTCTTAGCATATATAATATGTATTGCTGTTTGCGAATTCTTTTACTCTATATGAAGCAATAATTGAACATTTTAAAAGAATAGCCTTGTAACAAAATGGACTACTAGTACAATTAAACAATTTTCGTCGTTATTAATGTTATGAATGAATACGGGGCAGCCCGTATATTTAATATCATTAGTTATTCTTTTTCGTTATGTATTCTAAAAGTGTCAAAACCCTCGTAAATAATTGAATTTATTCATGCCAGAAAGTTGCTTCATTAGAAGAGAAAGATGCCATTAATCAATCGACGGTAATTACAGAGTAAGACCGCGTGAACAACGGCGCCTGACGGAAATGCACGGGTTTACACGAACAACAAACAGGCAAACAAGTCATTAGGAGGACGCTGATCTGATGGGATACAATTTGTTTTTGTTTCATTACGACATCCAATTATTCTTCGTGGTTCTAGGCAGAAATAGATGAATGTGTCGGGCAATATTATGACATATTTAATTACTTTGGACAGCATGCTCATTGCACTGGTATGGAAGTACACGGCATATGTGATAGTGTACGTTGTCGATATATCACACGAAGACAAATGATTGTCTATTAAAATCTTGACATAACACATCATTGATTAAAGCCTTTTTGCGAAAGACAAGAAAAAAGAAGTGTTTATATGGCAAGTGAAGTACAGTGCGCCATACAAGTCATTTTGAAGTTCGGATCTATGTTACAACGTTTAGGCCAAAGAACATTCATTTTTATTAGTGCACATAATTTATTGACGATATTAATCATATAAATGTGGTGCTTGAATCCTTAGTAAATTAATAAATTTACAGTTGGATAATATTACTTAAGTTTTTAACTGATATAGTTTCAAGACGTTTTAACGCATGGTGCTTGTTATTTACATGTTATTGTTATTTTTAGTACTAATATATGAAGATTTAGTCATTCCGCAGTCTTAATCTTCCAATATCCTATGAATAACCTCCCTGACACTGTAATATAGGACCTTGGAGATCATGTGGCGATAAAGTCAATCCCGGACCATTCCTAAATGGAACCATGGGCATCGTGGGGTGCTGACGTCCAACTGTGGCCATTCTGTTATGGGACCTTAGACACAGTGCGGCGATGACGTCAACCCCGGACCTTTCTTTTATGAGACCTTGGTCACCGTTGGGGCGTAGACGTCAACCACTGACCTTTCATTTATGAGACCAAGGTCACCGTTGAGGCGAAGACGCCAACCCCGGACCTTTCATTTATGAGACCATGGCCACCGTTGGGGCGAAGACGTCAACCACGGACCTTTTATTCATGAGACCATGGTCACCGTTGGGGCGAAGACATCAACCACGGACCTTTTATTTATGAGACCATGGTCACCGTTGGGGCGAAGACGTCAACCACGGACCTTTCATTTATGAAACCATGGTCACCGTTGGGGCGAAGACGTCAACCACGGACCTTTCATTTATGAGACCATGGTCAACGTTGGGGCGAAGACGTCAACCACGGACCTTTCATTTATGAGACCATGGTCAACGTTGGGGCGATGACGTCAACCACGGATCTTTCATTTATGAGACCATGGTCACCGCTGGGGCGAAGACGTCAACCTCGGACTATTCATTTATGGGACCTTGGGCATTTTGGGCGATGAACGTCAACCCCAGACCATTCATTTATGGGACCTTGGATACCGTGGGGCGATAAAGTCAACTCCGGACCATTCAGTTATGGGACCTTGTACTCCATGGGACGTTGAAGTTAACCTCTGACCATCTACTGGCATGATTAACTCTTGGCGCAAGCACGAGTTAATAAGGCTTGGGCAATAAGCGTAGGTCCAGATCAGCCAGTCTATATGTGGGATGGTTAATAAGGACCTACCTTATTTGCTGCTAAGGCAGTATCAGTGTGCTTCGATTTCTGTGCATTAAGTTACGAGCACACAACATGTTATTTAGGAATGGTTAAATGTAGCATGATTGTTAGTGGGGTTGGGGATGGCGGTAATCATTGGTGGCTGCTGCACCTGGTATCTCAGAGAATAACTTGCCAAACTACTTGGACGTGATTTACTGGGAAAAAAGTTGTTCAACAAAAGAAGCCAATGCTGAGCAAACAAACAGGGGTATTGTATACAACCCTCCCAGCGAGCATGAGATAGTGTTGGATCCATTCAGCACAAGTGCACTGTTTACCAAACGGACGACAAAATTATCCAACAACCAGAGGAATCGTTTAAAATTCTTTAATTTTACGAACCCACCTGTCCTAGACTCATTCATCTCGGATATTGAGAGAAGTGATTCACGGCCTTTCGGCGAGACATTTACAAAAATTTACTTCTCCCATTTGACAGCATCCTCCATTTTGTTGATATTTATGTCTCCGTGATTAAAGGTTAGTTGTTTAAATCTCTCCCTATTTGACTGTTCTCATCTATTTGACGTCCCCAGAAACGCTGATTTGTAACCGTATAGGGTTTCGAGGGGTCAGGAAAGCATGGTCGCCCAACCTCCACCACCGAACACGATGTCGTCTGCACAGAGAAACAACTCGTAAATCACTGGTTTTAACAAGGAACATAAAGGAAGCGGGAGGAGGCCTTAAATCAATTTTAAACCAAGTTCATCGTAAGTGGCAGTAAAGTGTGCGCTCCGCTGAGGGTGGGAGGTAGGGCCATTATATAGGTGCAAATAATTGAGTTTTTCATGCGCACCACATGATAAACAGCGGTCTCTTATTTCGTGACAGTTTTATGGTACCCGCCTTTGTATCGGTGGTTTTATAAACGTCATAAATTAAACAGATATCGATAAAATGGTAATAAGGATCGTAGAAGGCTGTCGTTTATTATGCTAATAACATGTTACGGTTAATGAATTTCCATGATGACAAACGCATAAATGTTGGTGCACACGAAATCTGGACATTTACCATGGGTTTCTGCTGCCATGACAACAGAGGCGAGCTGTAGATCACCCGTATGTGACATAGTGATTGATCTCACGGGTTTAAGCCCTTATCCTGGCTTCATGTATTAATCAACATACAAATGTCGCCGTCTTTTTGCTTACGATTTCAAGCTTATGCAACAAAGTGTATTGATGAATTAAGACTTAACACAACATAGTGTAGATCCTGAGGCGGATGGTCTGAACCTCAATTAATTGGATAAGCTGCATTTTTTTCTAAGCAGGCTAAGAGTTAATGAAATTGTTACACGACACCATTTCGCTGTTAAGGTATAGTAAACAAATAAACGGGATCTGAAGTAGCGGTGACCTTGACCTTGCTTGTATTAGGGAAATAACAAAGCCGATTACCTGATTTCAGAACTCATTCATCTTCATGCCAAACGACAAATGCAGATTCTGACACGTCATAGTTTAGAAAGAATATATAAATGCTATTTACGAAGTACGGAATGGCGGCAAAATGCAATTTTAACACCATTTCATCAGGCTTAATGCGTTTAACAAGTCATTTCTATTGATAAAACACAGTTACAATTTGTTCAAGATTTATATTTTATTCAAATAAAAGCTGCAGAAAGCAAACAATTATCCAAACCACAACATTTGTCAATTAATTCAGTACGTAATTAGAAAAAAACCTACTATATTCATATTATTTATTTAAACGGTAACATGTCGACCGCAATAGATCATTTTCAGCATTTCAGGACATGTAAACACGTTGTAAAACCGGCTAAATCCTAGTTGGTCATGTCGTTATATTTATTTAGGGTTTTTAGGTATATACTAAATATTTATCACCTTGTTAGATCAATAGACGATTTGAACTATCTTCATCTTTTGAATAGTGTTTTGTTGGACATGTAAAATTACCCTTAGTCGTTGTAACGCCATAAATTCGAAATTATTTCAAGTAGAAAGATAGGTTTTTCTTTCACTAATTTTAATGTTGATATTTCAATAAGAAAATATAACTTTCGTATCATTGTCACAAATCCATCCTAATCAACAGACATTTTCAACGTGGATACGTTCTTTGCAATAAATTACACACGGTTAATGAAGGTAATGTAGTATTTTTTTTCTAAAGTGACAAAAAACAGCTAAAAAAGATACCGTGCATGTCAAAATTAAAGATCATCACTTTATAACTGCTCGTTTTAAAGCAACGTTAGGGAATGATTAAATGATTTTGACAAATAATTATTGTTTGACGACGATAAGGTGTTACTGCAAGGATTGCACCTGACAAAACAGTCCCCATTGGATGTGTATCCGTTTACACTACCATGAATGTAAACAGCAACGCGTACGACAACGACAACAATAGGTGCATATACAACAACAACAACACATAAATGCAGCTTTATATCGTCAACAACCTATACAAGTTGTCAGGGTCGCTTCAATCTAGCTCGAAACAACACATTGTTTACATTTCCATGATTTCAGTAATGAAATTTACTGATGAGCGTAATGGAAAGTTGATTATTTCGGTATAATTAATCAACACTTATGTCGTGTAACATATGTATAGACATTTGACAGCAAGCTAATTAGTACTGTAAACAGCTTTGCTACATTTTTTGACATGCCAGAGACGATATACAAGTATGTGTATATATAATGACACTCGACGACTAACCAACAAACATCAAGTGTATTGATGCAAGAACGCAGACACACTTTAAAGTAAATTAGGAGAGCCACAGCTTGAGTATAATATATTAACAAGCAGCTACTATTTATCTTTTAATCAACTGGCTACAAAGTTACTGCTTGCACAATATACATAAAATTGCTATAAATGTTACATAACTAACTAATGCTCACCGTCATTATTGTGTTAAAGTTTGATGCATGTTCATGCACAATGATATTTTAATGGCATTATGTTTGTGTGTCCTGTTGGCGTCGAGTTTCATAACTATTTGATGTATGCAACCGTTTGTGTTTCTCATTTTTCCTGTTCCCACGTACACGTGTAGATGCCTATAACATCAGATAGACCGTCGCTTAGTCCCTCTGGTGGCCTTAACTATTGTCTTGTCTTGTCACATTATTTACGACAGTTTACACTGAAAAATAAAAAGTCCACTCTTTAGAATGAGTTTATGTTTGAAGCAGCAATAAATCCTTTACCATCGGCATTATGACAGATTTATCGCTATTCTACTGGTGAGTTATGGGTCCCTGGTCGTTACACAGACTGTTTATGCACAAGTCAACTTCACAATATCAAACTACAACACAACTTTAAGTATAGCACATTCTGGAAGTGCGAATATAGTTTTTGGCTAACTTAACTATATGAACGTTTGGTGGTTAACAGTTACATGTATAAATCAAGGAAACATGAATACACTTGTTAAATGTAGTATCCGACACGTTGGATCGAACGATTTTTGATCCAACAACCAAGTCCGTATTTTTATCCAAACAGATCTCACGAGAGGCTGTTTATTGATGTATAAAATATATGTGAGAAATAAAAAATAAAACGTAACATCCAAATATTCATTACATACATGTCCATTTGTATTTCCTATCTGAGCCACATTGCACATTTAGCTATTTTTAAAATAAGAGAACCCCGTGGCCTCTTCGTTTTGAAATCACGTTACATCATCATCCGGGTAATTCGCTCTGACGTCGATGTTTATTTTAATATATTTTAAGCAGAAATCTCGATAGCGATTATTAATAGTGTTGGAAAGAGTGAACATTTAAATAGTTGTACTGTCTTACAGTTACGGCTGTGTTCATAATCGTCTTTGCTAAGACTGATGTTCGAGGTTCTGCAGCAATATGCACAAATACCCAAAACATGGATCAGATATTGTAACATGTATGTGATATAGAAAACTATACCACCTTTAAAGTACAATCGTTAGTTATGCTATGTATTCAGTCATTTGCACCACCCCTTTGATCTACGTTTTCCCACAGAAATGGCACAAATAGCAGCATGATAGACTTCTCGGCAATGACTGCCTCACCACTTTCCCCACTTTCTGCAATCACCGTCCTAAAGAGTTCATGTATCGATTAAAAAGTTTATACTATTTCTAGCTCGATAGAAATTAATAATTAATAACCAATATTAAATTACATGCCATTTACCGACTAAGCGAAACATATGTAATACGATATGTTTTGGTAAATACTCAGCAGGAAAAAGTGTAGATCCTGATCAGAGAACTTCCAGTGCAAGTTGGTCGATTTACTGATCAATTCGTGTTCACACTTGATCAATACGTGCACAAATTTATGCCATCCACTGATCAATTCATGACTTACACTGAACAATTCGTGCATTCCACTGATCAATTCGTGCCTCCAATTAATCAATAAGAACCTTCCACTGATCAATTCATGCCTTCCACAGATCAATTCGTGCCTCCAATTAATCAATTCGTACCTTCCACTGATCAATTCATGCCTTCCACAGATCAACTCGTGCCTTCCACTGACCAATTAATGCCTTCCACTGATCAATTTGTGCCGCCAACTGATTAATTTGTGCCTTTCGCTGATCAATTCGTGCCTCCCACTGATCAATTCGTGCACAAGCTAGTACATTATCTACTTAGCATGGGCCTTATGCGGGACTTTTATATCTTTTGGTATTCTAACATTAAACATTTGTATGTGCCATAACAAGTAAAACCCCACCACAGGATGAAGGACAATCTGGTTCGATGCTTTGGTGTCCTTATATGCAAATTAGCACATCACAAATTACATTACACATTTATGCAAATCAGCACATCTCAGATCACATCCCACAGACAGCTGGGTAAAGGTCGCTTTTCAATAACGACCGTTTTAATTAGGAACATCCGTACATCCGACTGGAAACAAAGCCCTCTTTGAGATGATGATTGACTTTAAGAACGATACGATCTCTGTTTTCAAAGGCAAAATTCGTGAAAGTTAAAAAGACCAGATTTTCTCTCCAGATTTAAACAACAGTTTTAAAACAAGCCACAACCAAACTTGTATTTCCCAGCAGCGTCGCGCGCACACGTCAAGCGTCAGGGCTGAGGGATAATTTGACAGGTGATATAAGCATGACAAGTTCCACACTGAAATAACTCAGTTTTATAGACACTCATAATTAGTTTGTCAGGAATTAGCTCTAGCACGGTAATTACGATGTCTCGAATTGACAACGTGTCTCCGGTGTAACGAAAACAAGAGCCACTGTTCAAACAGTTAATTCAATGAAAACAAATAATTTTCGTAGCTATCAAGTTATTGTCAGAGCCAAATTGAATGACTAAGATTCGCGGCCAAAGATAATATTTTAAGGGGTTGTTGTGGCTCAAAGAAAATCTCTGTTTTTAAAATTCTGTCTTCAGACGTGTTTCCTCTCATGTCGATATCCTCTCAAGTCCTGGACAGAAATATTCCTTAAAAAAATCTATCAAAACAAAACGAAGAAATTACGTCTCTTGCGTTATTTTGTGTCTAAGTTTTCAATAAAATGCACCTCACTTTTCACAATTCTGGATAACATCCAAAAGTGTTGTCGACGTTTGTTTGGTGACAAATGGCATACCGGTACCTCTTACTATCCAGTTAAAGTCAGAATATATATAAACAAATGATAAATTAAAACTCATTCAAGTTATTACATAATAATACGTGGAATGCAGCTTTAGTTACTTAACTTTCTTGTGGATAAAAACAATATGGAGGCGGATGATGTGTTTTTATTACGAGACAATACCAAATAAAACAAATACTTATTAGCGTATTTAACAAGTATAAAAATGGTTAACAAAGTAAGTATAATAAAACATTGTATGAATTGACGTAGTCATTATAATAGCAATGCTAATAATATTAACAAAAGGAAAAGATACCCGAAACAATATATATAACATTTGTATATCTATTTGTGTGTTGTAAGTCACACGGCTGTCAATATATTAACGATATGCGGGGTTTCCAAAGACCCGTTCATAAAGTAATCAAGTATTGTTATTGGTCAGTGAAATGTGAAGGCGGGAGAGGAAAGCGCGATTTCCAGATGAAGTCTATACTGGACACGTTAAAGGGATATTTAACTTAACTTATTTAATACTTGGATCTAAAACGTATTTATAATAGTAACTTTTCTAGTTATGACACATGCCTACATGATTATTATGTATATGCGCCTAATAAAAAGGGTTCAGATGTTTCGAATTAACGTTTTTTATTGACGGATTTACCACATATTGGTGTATAACCAAATTAAGTCCTAAACATTTGTCTTTGACGGCGCCAAGAATGCCATCCAATTCGTGAAATTTTCTGGACCATTTTGTTTTAAAATTGACATATCATACTGTATAAGATTTGTTCTCAATTCTTTAAAGTCTACTTAATATCTTGCTTAGAAATTCCCGATGGAGTGTAACATTATTGTATCTTGATGTCAATGGAAGTAAAAAGCTGCCAACAAACGATAACTATGTGCTTAGTTCATAGTTTTAAATCATTCTTGTCTTAACATCTCTTGTCTCAATAAAGTGTCTTGGCGGACAAACAAATCATAAAGTTGATTATTTATTGAAATGTTTTATGATGTCATATCAAGATATTTAGTCGTATGCGTTTATGTTGTCTGCCTCAGATAATTTATATACATGTTGCAGTTTGTAAAAAAAAAACTTTCGACAATAAAACTTACAATATTATATGCCCTTTTATAAAGCAAGAAAATAATTTCATAAAATGCGGCTATTGTGTCTTGTTTTTCTCGACTGACTTTTTTAATATGCCGTTAGTAGCGGCTGTGTCATTATTGCCCCCTTCAGACCAGATAGCATATTATTTTATTTTAAACATCAAAGAATAATTACATTAACGATCTTATGATGAAACTTAAAGATTTTTGCTCATAAATAGCCTGATGTAATTGTTTATGCGTAATAAACTGAAATACAAAAGGTAATATCAAGTCAGTTTTCACCGTTTTTGCATTAATCACAGCAATCCAAATAATGCAGCACATATGTTTCTTGGCAAATGTTTTTCGCTACATGATTGCAAAGTGTAACATAATTTATAGAAATAAACAAATAGGAATCAAGAATTAATGACTGAAATTCAATGGAGATGAGAGCTGAAAGTCATATATTATTGTTATGCATTATTAAAATAGATGGGAGTTCTTTGCGAAGAAATTAAATTGATAAATGCCCGGCTTATTTGTTTGAAACAGTCCTATCATGCATTATAAATCGTCCCCACTTTCTGCGTTTTGACGTGCAATTCTTCATACTTTATGTGAAAGCTTATCAATTACTTTGATATATCTAATTAAAAAAGAATAATGATGCATTCGTTCTTTGATCCTTTGACATTTTATGTTTTATATGATGAATCGTTTGTTCTACTGGTTGAAATAATGAGGAAATACACATGCAGAACAAATGCAGGGAGAAGTTCACAAAGAATTGCTGTCACAGTATAGAATCAATCCATAGCTCATTTATTCCTTATATCGTTTCATTTGTTGTTACGGAATGTTTAGTTACTGCAACTTGGTGACTTAAAAAGTATGTAACTAAAGATATATAGAAAGACATCTCATAAATAGTGTAGTTACAGGCCAGCGGAACCTGTCTGGCTCTGATATTCAAATTCAATAAAACTAATGTCAGTTGGTGTTTGGCAGGTTTACAATAACATTCGATTGCAGTCTGTCGGGGATTATGTACGGAAAATCAACGAGCGGTTTGAAACGCAGCAGCTTCTCGTCGGACAAGCTTATCACTCTTTCATTTAATCTAAAATCAAGAATTTATAAGTCTGAGTGACTTTATTATATTTTTTCTTCCTTTTTTATAAAGAAAATAATTCTACGATTAGTTATGGAATTAAGAATTGGTTACTCTGATATCGTAGCCCACAGAATATAAAGTTGATACAAAATGTTGTACAACAGTCGTGCCAGTACGTCAACATGTTCTTGCTTAAATGTATATGGTAAGTTATTGTTGACAGATAGTGTGAGTTTTGAGAAAGTTTTAATCTTAACTTAAGACTGTAAAATAACCCATGTTCGTAAAATATGAAACAAAACATCTAATAGTTTCCCTCCAACTTCAAAATTAATACTACTCATATTTCAAATCTATCAAAATATTTTCTGATCTATCTTCAATCTTAAAAGAAAAGGAAAGGAGGATGGAGAATAAATTGAATTCTACCATGAAAGGAAGTTGACAGCATGTTGTTATCGTGCGCGGACAAAACATTCGGAAGTTTGATGTAAATTGAATGTAAACCTCAAGCCTTTGTAGCCACTCTCTCAATGACAGCCGACGATGACGACGATGATAAACGGTATAATGAAGTGAATCCAATTGTCAATCAAATCTTATCAACCGCGACTGCTCAAATCTCGCGAGATTTCGTCTTAACGCTCTTCCGTTTTCTCCACACGGTCGTTCGTTTCTATATTCGCTACTTATTTCGCAACTGTGTACCTCTTGTTAACAAAAACACTTCACTTTATGCCTTAAGTGAAGACAGAGAAAGCAGTAAATAACTTATTCTCCTTCGTCTGTTACCGGTATATTCTCAGAACTTCCAGTGATGCGAAAAGCAGGGAAGGGAACCCTCTTCTATCATATATAATTTGTCTTGTCATGTCACAGTCATACTGGCGAGCGGAAAATGTTCCTTTGTCAAAATAATTTCACAAGAGCTGAGGTTGAGTGACAGTGCGAAAGAGATAATTATTTAGAAGGTGCACTGGGAATAGCTCGTTAATATCCCGTCAAATTAATCCCGTTTATTTCTGCTCTCTGAGCGCCGTGTTCACTTGCCGTTATGAATTTACAGGGAAGCAGACAACTATCAGCAGTCATTAGCCGGCAACTGTTTCAAGTCAGAACAGTTGAGAAACGTGAACCACCGACGGCGCATCATACAATTATTGAGTATCTGCGCCATCTAGCGGGGAATGGCGGGCACGTCGGAATCAGAGGCGTAGCTTGGCTGAACATAAGTGTATGCCCTGCCCAGTTAGGGTATCGAGGGAGGGGGCTTTGGGAAGGGCCTGGAAAAAATCAATGAATAAGATTATCTTAAGACAATAATAAGGTGCATCCTGTCGTATTTTCAGGCATTTGTTTATAGAAAATATACACAAAAACAGTGTAAACAGAACCTACCGCCATGTGTTCTATCAAATTATCTAATAAAATGCTAATATTACAAATATAACATGATGGGGAGTTAAGATGAACAGAATACAATCTACTCATCTGGTCCTTGGTTCGAATACAATCGAGATATTATTTGTTTTCAATTATCTTTGGCTAAGTATTATGAATTGTACATTTTGTACCATGTTTTGCTGGAACATAAGGTCACTTTAAAAAAGTTCGTGCCAGAAACAAACACAATGGAAAACACCATGAATTTAATCGCTTTGATCGAAACCTGTTCACGAAATTAACTTTTTGTCATCAACTGAGAAGATACTTACATTTTATTTCCAGAGTACAACTTTTACTGGCGAGTATGAATCGAATTCAGCCAGCACAGCCAGACATTGTGCATTCTATAATAAAGCTCAAACATTTACATTTTTGTTTATGGAAAAGAAAATACTACCCAAATCCTCCTTTTTAAGAAAAGCACTCATCTATGTAGAGATACGTTGTATTGAAGCAATTTAGAAATGGTTGCTTGATAATGACATCTCATACACCGCATCTTACAAGAACTGGACATTAACTCGTTTAAAGTGTTTTTATTTTCCAAACTTTTCTGTTTCAAGTGGTTTGTCTCTGAACCCTTTTTGACTGGCCTAACGTACCAAGATGGATATGATGGTAACATTGCCATCATTGCGTGTTCTTTGATCATCGGTAGGAGAGTCGTGAGGGTGGGGTGTTACACGGCCATTCTTTTCAACACAGTTGATCATCATTGTACTTGACCCCATCTATTGTCACTGGATTTACCCCATCACCGTCACTCCAAGATGGCGTCCGTCGACAGTGACCACTCATCACTCGTCACAATGATGTATCCACGGTGCTCAGCTAATAGTTTGGGGATACTATCAAGGTGGCAAATGTCACACATTTCCTATCCAAATGACCATTGTCCGAACACTTATTTATAGGGTCGGGGCGTTGATGTCGAGCGCGGACTGGACATCGAGTGTCGAGGGCTGTTAGCGCTTGTCACACTTTCTGTCAATAACAGAGGTAGATGATGCTGACATATTAGTGTCAGCCACCTCGTGGTCGACTACCTGTCAACTTCATACGGATGCACATAGCGGGAGTAACTGGGACTAGAGTCGTCAAAAATGTCTCAGATATCTTAATGTTTTCTTTTAAAACAGTTTAATTTCCCAACATAGTCATCGGTAACGGTATTGTATTACTACAGTCAGTGAAGTATCTTGATTTCTGAAAACTTATGTAAGTTATCTTTCAAGGTGCACCATCCAAAACATGTAAAATGTGCGTAAGATGTTGAAATATTGGATGAACACGAATGTTTAGACTTGTTGAAAAGGTAAAAGCGTTGAAAGCCAACTATGATAACGACAGTTTACACGATCTAGTGTAAATGTTTAGAAGAAACAACCTGTAACTTTCAGGCACTGCTGATTAGTAGCATCCAGTCTCATTTCAATCAACCATTTAACTTTAAAGGAAATGCATTTTATTGATTAAGAAATCTAATACGTAACAGCTTAATAGTGACAGGTTTGCTCTGCATCATGTTCTCTATCTTGAACGTTTTAGTTTTCTGCACATTACCAGCAGCAGTAGCAGCAGCAGCTGCTGCTGCAGCAGCAGCAGCAGCAGCAGCAACAAAACGTCTAATTAAAGCGAAGTAAATGTCTTTTTTAAGCAAGAAAGTATATCCTGCCTCACAGCGAGGATCTTCCTTGTGCTTCATGTTCCTGAAGCAGAGCATCCTGCGTGCTGGGTCTTCTTTGGGTGGCCATGAATCTGTCTCCAGTCTGGTTTTATTGGGTTTTACTTGGCATTTTGAATTCGCTTTAAACTTTAATGGATGCTAATATATTAGAATGATGCCCCTCACATGTGACACCGAGTTGCAATAACGGGGACTTTCATCTGACACAGCCATTATATATTTATGACCGGGTCACGTGAGTGGGGTGGTCGGGATAGAATTACAACTTGGCACGCATGGCCACAATAAATGATCTTTTATAGAGATGCACGGCACAGTCAACACTCCGGCTCGATTGACATTTATGTAAATTATATGCAAAGTAACCATAGAACTTGCACATTTTTACGCCAAAGAAATAGAAACCATTGGCGCCGAATTACGCAATATAGCCTGATTTATGTGCAACTTTCTCCTTTGATGTGGCACTTGAACAGATATTAAAATTAAACAATTAAATCCAAGGAGCAGCTGCTTTCTCCAGGAGCCATCCTTAGAATATTCACAGGGCCGACAAATAGCGGGAAATGATATACAGCAAGAAAAGTGAAAAAAGATCCCTATATAAAGTATAATAGGTATTAGTGTATCAATAGATAGTTTCCACATCAGTGAAAATCCCTTATCTTGGCAGCCATCTTTGATGGTAACTCCAAGGGATTTTTATATGGAATTGTCTAGAAGGGTAAATTTTATTTTCTTGTAATTTCTTCATTTGTGGTCCGAAAAGTAAAAGCTATACACCTCTTGGAAAGCTCTTGAAATTCATATTTTTAGAATTCAATATTCTTACAAGTGATAAATGCACACAGAATTAATACACAGAAATAAATACAACTATTGACTCCTACTTTAAACAAAATGAACAGTGTATCATTTTCGGTTGTATTTCTTTAACCTTTTAAACTATCAAAATATAGTTTTGATATTTAAAATACTTTATAAAAGCTGTTAGATTTGATATAAAATATCAGTAAAATAGACTGAAAAATTAAAACACAGTGGTGAGTTTAATACAGCACATATTTCCCGATTTCGGCCTACATTAGCTTCTTCCCACAAAGATGGCTGCCTTAAACTGTCTTATCAGTGTCAATGTCATACATGGAAAATATCCATATAGACCTATACAGCTGAAAGTGAAAACATGTGTCCGCGACATTAACAGTATTACTGTACTCCTTCTGTTTAATAAAGTAAAGGACCGGCTCCGGAGTAAGTATTTGGCAAGTTTATGACTTATATTACGTATAATTAGAGAACATGCTAAGAATAGTCGTAGACATTAAAAAAGAGGCTCCGAATATACACAACCTTGCAAGACGTTTTATTGTTTAATTGTCACTTCCGCAAAGCGTTTCTTTTATATTTTGTAACACACCAAGCAGTTTGCTGTAGTTGTCGTGTTCCTACACATTTGAATCATAGCCTGCTGGGCACGAATCGGTCAGGCTTGGACAAAAATTGTACATTCGGATCTGTCAACTTCCCCAGGCATCAGGATATACACTGTTTACTTCCAATTATGTATCAATTACACCTTATAACATATTGTAAATTGTAGTGGATAACTAGAAATTATGCAGCACTTGTAGGAAGATAACGGTAAAAATACTTGCGATGCAATTGACCGTTTATAAATATGACAAAACATGAAGGTAACAAGTTGTTAAAACAAAAACAAAAACAACAAACTAAGTTAAACCATTATTGGAGATAACGATTCGGATCAGCCAGAGCGCTAGATCCTGCCTGATTGTGGACCTACGTTATCACTTAACCAGCATTATTTATATGTAATTCATATTCATTCTTAGTATCCCGCCCCCTCCCCGCCCAAACAGCTACGTGCCTGGATAACCAAACATACCACCAAGACGTAACAACAAAAAGTGTAGATCCAAATCAGACAGCTCTTAGATGGAGGTTGTTGAGCAGGATCTGCACTGTTTTTACTAGTCAGGATTACAAATAAGTTTTTGTATTTCGTTCTTTGCAGGCTAGGGAAAGTTGATGCTTGTCCACTAACAACAGGTCGCATAACCTTTACTAGGCGCTGTTAAGAATGGACAAATTAATTGGTTCTTGTTATGAACTGTAGCAGGGTGGTTTTACCTTTACATCAACTAGTTTATCTTCAAGTAATGTTAATCAATCATCAGAGCGCATTTTCAATTTAATGTGTAGGACGTAATACGAACGGAATTTTAAAACGAAAGCAAAATCTGGCACGATACTGAATGCCTCCAAATTTATATTAATTGATAATATTACACATAAATAGTCCTGTTAAGTTACTCGTAAGTGTAAGCAGTATACATTCATATTGCTTAACAAAATAATGTATTTTATAATGGACCTTAGTTCTTTTGGCTTACTTTGATAACAAACAGTTAACGATTGTGACGAAAACTGATTTATGATACACATATTTCATATCCTTTAATTAACTGACCTTTGTCGATTTTCCTTCATTATTTTCATTTCTTTCAGGCGATTGAAAATCGGTAATGATTCTAAATGCACCGAAAAATAATTTATTGAAATATGACTATGCTACGTAAAGTGATAGCCACACGCACAGTAGATAAAACAGATTGAAGTGTTCTTAGATTTTCGATGATTTCTTACAGGTGTTCACTGTTCATTTCACACGTAAAGGTACGTCCGTCGGGGGAACATTAGTTCGTGGGTCGAGGCATCCACGAAATCCACGAACTGTGTTTCTCCACTTCTCCACAAAATACATGTATACTGATTTTACAGTAGCTGTTCATCAGTTTCCTCATTTAATACAGCATGGAAGCATCTATTCGGGTTGATGTATTAGAGAAGTGTTTTTGTTTTTGTATGGAACTTATTATGGGAAAGACTTTGAGCTGGTTATACATAGACATGTTTGCGGCTTTCCTCCGCCCACATAGCTAGCTGGACGACGACATAATGATCACAAATGGCCGTTGTGATGTATTTCATAACCAAAATAAAACAAGTAAAACGCACCAACCCTTGTCATTCTACACGGTATATAATGCCCTTCGAAACCAACCTCTAGCTGTTTGCTGGAGGAAAACTAAGGCGAATATCTGAGCAAAATTACCGGCTGTTCAAGTACAAGACTTCCCTTCCTTATCTTTAAATGTAACATTTATGTTGCCTGTTACCTATAAGCAGCCAAATTCCCAAATGTTTACTAGTTTTTACGACAAATATTTGAGTTAATTTCGTACATTTGGCTCCCCTGGCCATCGGTGATTTCCATTAAGCCTCATAATGGTGACGTCATAATCATGAGATTTTATACATACATATCAGCTAAATTTGTTTATAAATGTCGCTTACATTAGTTATGACAGTATTGTAATATGCGCATCAAGCTAAATAGTAGTGACCTTTATTGGCTTATTGATGGCTGTTTAAATAAACTGTCAGGGGACTTTTTACCACATTCTGAAGAATGCGAAAGAAAATGAGTTTTCTTCTTTTTGTCGAAGTGGGAATATTAATAAAACGCGGTATTGCTTGGGACGTCACAAAAAAAGAAATGCTTAACGGGCGTTCTATGCAGTTTCCAGGACAAAATCGGATATATCCGTAAGGTGTGTTGAATTAAACGTAAGGCTGTATCCAAAAGTTTAGACCAAAGATTTTTCTCAAATAGCCAAGTAAGTCATTGTTATCAACTTAACTCAACTCAACTCAACTTTGAACTCGTTACCGCTCTAAGCGGTGAATGAGCAATTAAGAATAAAATACAAATATTAGACAATAACAAATTCCAGTGCAAATATATCATGCACAAAAAACAAGGGAAATCACTAAAAAAGACTATAACATCTATGACGTAAAGTGTAAACAAAGCGTCTAATGATCCTAGTTGAATTTAACATGTTTGTGTGCAACATGTAAACCCCGTTTGTTGACCGGAAAAGGTCCCACAAAAGGCCGTCCATTGATGCCCTAGACCATTGTGAACAGTCAAGCATTAATCCACACCCGTCATTGCAAACAGGTATTTTCTATCTGAGCCACGCTGCAGAGTTAGCTACTTTTAGTCTAAAAAAACCATGTCACCATTTACTTCTGAGATCACGTAATATCGTCATCCGGCTAATCTGACGTCCATATATATATATATATATATATATATATATATATATATATATATATATAAATATATATGTTAGCAGAGATTACTATTAGATTTATTTATAGATTTGGAACGAATGACCATAAGGAGTGTTTTTTTTTTTCGCGATAAGTACATTCCGACAATATAGATAGTGTTCAAAATTGTCATAATTTACACTTAAGTATGAGTTTATGCAGAAAAATATGCCGAAATTTCCCGTAGCATTGTTAAGAGATATTGTTCCATGCATTGTCTATAGGCAAACTTTCGAATACCACCTTTAATCAGTAAGTACATGCAATGATTTCAGCACTGTTTAGAAACAGTTCCCGATATATTAAAAAGGGAGCTGGCTGATCTGGATTTACACTACTTGCCAAAGCCTATTCAAATCTTGGTAAACAGGCTCAGAGTTAAGATGGATATTTTCACGAATTAAGTGAAAAAACATTCAAGTTTATTCAGCTAATGTGTGAACTACAATTCCTTGAAGATTCACATGCCAGCCGGGCGTGAAGCGAGCACTTTGAAATACCTGCAATGGGGCACACTATCGACACACCTTTGGCATGTAAATCACTCGCCGTCTCATTAAATCCATTTTGATGCATGTCTTTTTAACGCGAACTCATGCAATTCGGTGTATCGTATATAAACTGGTCGCATTTTTATTCCCCGATTCAAAAGAACTGTCTATGATTTATTATTCTTATCTTATTTTCAATTTAAATGATTCAGTTCAGGTTTCGAAGGCTACAGTTTATATCGTTCTTGCTGACAATGGCAGTGTTACGTTATAAAAGAGGCATTCGTCCCGCAACTCATATTAGGTACCTTCTTTAGACATTCACGCACAATGGACATGTCAAACTGTTTTAGGGACATGTATGTCTTGAACAAGTTTCCAAAGACGCTTTGTCATATCGGGTTACCTAACAGGCGCATTAAAGAACAATAACGACGACATCTTAAATTATCTCTAACAAGATAGCGCAGAGAAGAAGCGCCCCTGATCACCGCTCCTATTGTCGCAGGCCCTCCAAAGGGCGGCCTGGGTGGATTGTCAGGGGTACTTCACACAAACCTGCACACACCAGTCACCTGATCACAACCACGCCTCAACTGTCTCCGACCTGTTTACAGCGATAACTAGTCCTGATCAGGCTGCATTTGTCCAAAATAAACACAAAATAACTTCTCAGCCCCTAACAGCGGGTGTTCGAGTCCCGGTTGGGGTCCAGGATTTTCCTGTGAGGAGGTCTTCAAGCTGACGCTTTACCAAGAATTGTTGTTTTATTTACTAATATGGATATGAATATGGATCTTCAAAAAGGTTTCATACTTATCTATACATACAAATAACAAAATATAATAGAAAATAATTTAATTACTTAGTGCAGTAAAATACACATATTGCAAGGTAAAGTGCTTATTAAACTTGTTTCATTTGCAAGAAAAACACATCTTGGCCATCTTACGGTTACAAATCAGACAAAAATCAATGGGTTTTATTGACTTCCTCACATTAAAAGATTCTAGAAACTCTGTATTTTACTGACATCCTCAAAATGTTCTCTATAAAACAGGACGTTCTGTTTAAATGCAGGTTTTGAAGATGTGGCTTTGATCACTGACCCGTCCTCGCACAGTAATACAAGCGTAGTCTTTGATTGACAGATTTGTTGAACAAACCAAAGGGTTGACTGACGGCTGTATAATGAAGGCCTTCATGCTCAGAGACATGCGCATTGGGCGGAAACTTGGTCCATGGTGGGAGGTCGCCATTGTGAGCAGGGCAGAAACACAGATGAGTATCATTTCATTCAGGAATCTGCCTATCTGCAGCCGTCCCGTCATTTGAAATGTATCGTCGTAGGTTTAAAACTATTTTATCGACTTCACAAGCTGACATATGATTTATACCTCCAGATGCGTATCGCGAGTCTTGACAGCTCTCCTGTTTGTTCGTCTTATGAATAATTACACGTGGAATAAAAGGACTGAAAGACACACAGCAATGGGGGCCATTTAGATGATCTTAGATAGATCCACGGCTATCATTTACAAGTTATCAGTGGCTTCCGTGTATTGCAACTATTTACCACGTCATCTTGATTAATGCCTATTAAGGCCATAGAACTTTGGACTATGTCTGTGTACGCCATATCATTAAAATATTTGATCTAACATGATTAAGTCATTGTTAAGTGTTTACATTTAAAATAAAAATACTAATAACTGTTAATCGACGAACGTGAAAACAAGCAAGTCTAACTAACGCGCACTTTACTAATGCATGGAGTAGCGGAAAATGGAGATTGGATAATAAAAAATATAAAAATAGAACACAACTCCCAACACTATTACATTACAACCGGTATTCCACTATTCCTACAAACGGCAGCCGCAATAACAACATAAACAACAAAGCTCACCCCACTCCGCCATATACACGGAATGGAAGCGAGAATTCCGACCACCACCAGCTTTTTCTTATTATCATGATTGATGACAAGTTATTCGTGATACATTGTTGTAAAGTCGAACACATTTGTAATAATTGTTTTGCACTGAGCGACGTCAAGGATGGAGCCCGGTAGTCGTTATGACAACCATCGATAAACAAAGCAGTGTGAGTTAAATATTAATTATACGAATAAAGTGCGACTTCATTAATCTATTTGAAGACATCTAATGTTGTCATGCCGCACTATTTACAGAGTGCATGACTGGCGCAATAAATTATTTTTGCGAAGACTAATTGAAGTTAGGAAAGAGAACCTGGGGTCATATTCACAAAGAATCTTAGTAATTTTTATGACAAAAACTAAGAAATTGTCTTAAATTTTGAAATACTTTCATTCAACATGAGAAATTTACTTTTATTCATAAAACGAGAAAATTTTAGAAACTTCTTATAATGTTTGCACATTTAAGGAACTATCTTAGTTTAAGTTAGAACAAGTAACTTAAGGTTCTATATGAATACGACCCCTGAATATCTCAATATAGCGAGAATAACGTGTTAACAAATCGCTTAATACCCTCTTAAACAACAAGGGATACAGCGACAACAACAACAATGTCAAAAACATAGTTACTTCCGTATACAATACTTAACTGATAAATGAAACTTATTCACAGTATATATATCGTCGTTAATATTAGCAGCTGTTTACTGTAGTTACTCTTCTGAAATTTATTGTGCCTATGTAGCCCTTATTTCTTCAATATGTGTTTTATGTGCATCTTTAAGAAACTTATATATCAACGCTAAAGTTCTGTTATAAACACCACAACTTTCTGGATATATAGATATTGTCAGAAACTTAGGATAAATCTTCCAGTTCTCGTTTGTCAAAAAGATTTATATGAACACACGTACACCCTTCCCATGCGGCACATGAAAGTGACGTTCTTTCTCGAAAATGGAAGTGTCGGAAAAACATACAAGCTAGACTGGTTCTAAAATATTGCATCGGTAAATAATATACAAACAGTTGTATACGGGTACCAGACTAGCCATATTTTTCTCGTAAAGTGGCGTACGTCGGAAAATAAAATATGACAAGGATTAAATTGAAAATAAATAAGTTTATAGAGAGAATATGAATACTGTGTCTAGACCAGCGGAATGTATTTGGTAACGCCGATAGAGTGTTGGGCTATTTCCAGTGACATATCTGCTGGAAGATGAATGTCTACTGTTGGTGTAACGGACGGTGGATGAATAAATAAAACACATACGTTCAGAAAATTGCTACACAGGACGAAAGAGAAATACAGTAAACAAGAAGATCTTGACAGATTCGCATACATCTTCCGGCTTTATTGGGTACTAAACCCTATAGAAAATCTACAGGGAAATTAGCAGAGACAGTTTGTTACGGTTACTTACATTTTCTTTTTAACATGCCTACGGGGCTCCGACAGCTTGCTTAATATGTTTGTCTGACTCCTGTATAAAAACGTCTAAAAGAATCTCTTTCTGCGAGTCAGCATGGTATCAATCACGAACAACATTTTCCACTCTCACTTCTTAAGCAAAATGGTTATTTTAATTACTTTTACGAGAGTCGAAACGGCCTGCTGCCCTCTGAATTGAACCTTAAGATATTGTCTTTGTTTATTGTGTAAATCTTTCATTAGTCATTCATTCACAACAAAACGCATTGCTACCGACTTAAAATTAAATATTGCATACCCCGACTACATAATTCCAGTGTCGGTATACTGATCTGGATCTACACTCTTTGCGTAATATCATCAGTTAATACATAGCAGGTAGGAGAATAAGTTGCAACAAAATCACCATAAATATTCAACGTAAATTTGCTGTTGTCATTGAGATGCAAAGCTCTTAAGGGATGATAATATTTTATACTTGTAAATGCGCAAAGTATGCAATTTCCAATGATACGCAATTGTAATAGGAATGTCAAACAGGAAGATATAGCTATTCCCTGGAACGATGCAAAGGTATGTCATTAGTTAACGTGCTGCATAGCTGCGGGACATTGTGACACGATGTTATTGGTGTAGTACACAATTGCAAACAGCCAATAACATTCAGTGAAATATTACATGGCATGAGCACTTTCAGATGGCTAAGTTTTTGTCCATAACTAAGTTTGTTAAATGTTTATTGCCATTGTGCCTTATTGCACACACACATTGACGGAGTGCTAATTCAGCTATATGGGCCAAACCGGTAACACATGCCTTAATTTGAACATTTTTTCTGTTAATTGACATTCTATTACATACACCATAGGAGAAGAATATGCCATAAAAGCATAGACATATTAACACCTGTCTTTTATTGAATGCAAACGAGCCATTAAGTGAAACACACGCCATACCAAATTATTGAAGTAACTGGAAAAGTAACAGCATCTCGAATTGAACACATTGTTTTTAATCAGGCCTATCATAAGCGATAGCATGTTGGCTTCATAGATGACATCCTGACGCAAATGTCAGTCGTTGTGTGGTTCCAGTAACTCACTTCAGGATTAATTCTTTACCATCACAAATTGATCGGGCGTAGGCAATTAGTGTAGATCAAAAGTAGACAGCCTTCGCCGAGACCTGACTGATTGGGGTCTGCACGATTTGCTGCTAGTCATGTACCAATAATTTAAGTTGCATATGCATTACGTTGTATGCAAATAAAAAAGAATATATTATGGGTTATTTACAAATTTAGCAGGATAAGGAAATAGTCCCTGACGATTGACTTGAGTTCTAGAACCCTAATCCGAACTTCGTGACCCTGATTATACCCGCAGTCTGCACAATTAACTGAACGGTGACCCTTCGATCCATAGCTCTTCCTTGAGCCCATGTCACCAAGGTGCCTAAAGAGGGAAGCATTGTCAGTCAGTCCTGTACAGGACGTGGTAATTAAATCATTGTCGTCAGCCGTCACAAATTAGCCCCAACCACAAGGGAAATTGTCCGCACATGCGCGGTGGGGTTTGCAATGTGCTTTTGGTTTCTCCTACAAAAGATATTAGATGTGCTTTATATTCTGGACAGACGAAAGATACATTATTGTTGATGTTGTATTTTATTTATTGAATTATAACGTTGTTTAATTCACACTGTCACTTTATAACAACAAACAAAACAAAGCTTTCTACGCTGGAGTTTCCACTTTTGGGACTCTTACATTGAAGATAATCGTCCTATAAAACTTACTTATGTATCAAGACAAACGATGACAGAATTATTTATTTTTTCACCCCAAAAAGAAAGCCAAAAGAATTCAATATGCAGCTTTGACTTCCACGATGGTCTCAAACCTGCGGTGAATAAAATAGTCATGCTTATTGTGTTTAGAATGGAATAATGATAATTACGTCTATAATACTATCATGATAATTGTGTTCAGAATGGAATAATGATAATTGCGTCTATAATATTATCATTATAATTGTGTTCAGAATGGAATAATGATAATTACGTCTTTAATACTATCATGATAATTGTATTCAGAATGGAATAATGATAATTACGTCTATAATATTATCATTATAATTGTGTATAGAATGGAATAATGATAATTACGTCTATAATACTATCATGATAATTTTGCTCGTGCATTTTATATTAAGAAACGAAGAGGACAAAACCAAAGCAAAACAGATCATGATTATGTCTGAATTCATAAAACCGTTAACATTCACTCGTCCGAAGCGTTAAGAGAACAAAGACTGACTAATAACACGCTAACTGCTAGCTATGATGAACATATTGATTCTACGCTTCAAGCAGAATTAAAGTAATAAGATATGACATTTATATAGATCATAACATATCATAAGATCTAAAGCATGACAAACGGTTTTCATCTGTAATATTGACTGGCAGTCAAGATCAAATGTTTTGTGTCATGACCAGTCGTTTTCATTTCACCCTTTTTTATGCTACACATGTTGACAAGCCAAGTTATATTCTTAGTTATCTACTTAAACAAATTTTGTGGAACTGAACATATTGCAAAAGACTGTACAGCAAAAAGTGCTGGCCATGACAAGACAATCCCACAGCGGGAGATGGTTGATCTGGAACCTTTTTTTGCTAATATGGTCAATACGTTCTTAGCAGACTGACAGCTAACAGTATATAAAAATGGCGTCTCTTTGAAATATGTTTGCCATGAATGCAAAGATAATCAGCTGACGTACAAACAAACATGGTGTTTGGACCACAATGGATATTTAAGTATCATTCCTAATTGTTGCACCGGAAAATAGCAGTTATGACAAGACTTATCTGAAACACGTTAACGTGATGTAGTCCCGGGGCTTCCGAACTCTACGAACAAGTCCATATATTCATCTGCGGAGTGTAGAGGAGCTAAATCGGTTTTGTCTGGAAACTCGACTTGTAGCATTTTGTCTTGAGCAGCAGTGATTATCGGGGCGATCTATTGCGATGTTGTCGTGTTTTCTGAACAGAACGGAGCTGGCAGAACGACTCTGGCACGGCCTATGTCAAAGGATCCGACAAATTCGGCTTGACAGTCAGTCGACCAAATGTTTTATACGATTTCTTCCTGTCACAAACTATTACCTTCACCATCAATGTGAGGAACAATATTCACTTTGAATCAAATTGAATTTATCAGGCAATTTCGCACAACATTAAGTGCTCGTTTTTCAGAAGTTTCAATTTTCTTGACAGAAGGGGGAAGAACTAATAGAAAAGTAGGCTTTAGATTAGGTATGTTCGTGTCATACTAAATTAGTCACTTTCATAAAAGGAAAAAGAAATCTCCCTAAATTGTGTTACATTTAATTACTTTATCTTTCACGTTGCGTTTGTTACAAAAATATAGAAACAAACGGTAGACTGTATGTAAGAATTTACAAAACGTCTAAAAACGAATAACGCATACAGCTGGAAGAACTTCTTGCAACAGTGTTTGACATTATGTAAATCCTTACATCAATGCTTCATTCTTTATAACATCAATCTTAATGGTTGGAGCAAACTTCTGTTCCGATTAGAAACAAGCAACGAAAAAAAAAGATTTCTTTCAGCGACAATTATAGTTGAACATTTTCATTCCGTCATTATCTGCACACAGCAACAACAGAAACTTTCTTGAAACGTCTTTTTAGGTCGTCTGTAGGGATAAAACACGTATTGTGGACCGTCCGAGTGGTTTGTTAATGTTATACCTGTTATGTCCATTTTGACAACTGGATACATTCCTCAAATTGTCCAAACAACAGGTAGTAAGGTCATGCTAAATATCAACAAATACAGTTTTTTTTAACCAATTTCAGACATACAACGCTATCAACGAGCAACTATAAAGAAACAAAGAAATTGAAAAACAACAACAATAACACTGACACCAGATTGACAATAAAACTTGTTTCTTCTAGATTAAATCTACACGAATTCTAAGCACTCATTATAAAAAGAAACTTCCCAATGAAATTGAGATTGAGATGTTGGTCGGTCTAATGCCAGAGCGTCCATCTCTGGGGTTACTTTCCTGGGGACCTGGGGTGCCTTTGACTGGAACTGGTGGTATTTAAGACTTATTATGTTGCATTTTAATAACATGCAGTGATAAAGTCTTAAATATAATTTTAATTTTACTAATGTTCATTCACAGATAAAACGTATTTTAAAGAATGACATGCAAAATGCTTAGATCTTAGATGGATTATCTGGATCAACACTAGTAGTTGTACAGGTCATGTCAATTCCACACGTCTTGTAGAAACGCACAGACTGCCAAGTACTAGTATACATTGACACTTAGTTTTAACGATGACAAAATTATTACACACTTACAAACATGCGTAAATATCTTGTAACAAAGGAAGTAAAAGTGTAATTATCTGTATTTAAAGTGTAAAATGATGTGTAAAAAGCGACAAGTAATATAATAGAAAAAAATTGCCTTCCAGAAATTGAAAATAATTTTGGAAAGACACGCTAATTGGTGTGGGCATCTAGCCGGTCACTTAATCAGAACACTTAAGGTGCGTTTCATCATAAAACTTAAGATCGGTTTTTTTTCTTAAGAATTGTTTTTCTTCTTAAGAGCGTTTCATTAATATTTCGGAAATCGCTCTCAGAGCGAAATCGCTCTTAAATCTTAAAAGTGTTCTTGATCGATTTGCTACCAATCGCACTTATGATAGTTTGTTGAAACGCACTTAGGAGTGATCGGAGTGAAACGCACACAAGATTCATGATGAAACGCACGCTTAACTTCCGAGATCTATAAGAATTACTGCCCTTAGAGTTTTTTTTGTGCTGGGGGAATGAATGCTATAACATCTGAAGGTGCAGTGGACATACAATCGTACGGCAAATACACTCATAACTGTTATAATGATATCTTATTTCTGGTCTCTTCTTGAGTCATATACACTAGATGCCTCTTGTCAACAGAAATGTCAAAACATGTGACTAGTTCTTTTTGTCCATCATAGTTGTTTAGGTTCCAAGTGCTAAGCAGCCAAATTTGTTTCCCCTAACTGATGTTGAAACATACGGCACTATAGCGTTTTTAACTCGATAGTTACGTACAACATTAGGTTGTCATTCATCATTTTTGTCTGACCTTGTTATGTTTAGTCTTCTGCGATTCCAATTTGCCAGAAAATGATTATGTGGCATTGTCATGTTGTGGCCATATCACCAATTGACATGGACAAAATTCTAAGAACATGTGAAGTGCCAATCATGTTATAAGAGACGCATATTAGTCACCCAAGTGTGTAGAAATTGTCACAAATCACAGTGCGGCAGGTTAATAATTAAATGTGAACTAGTCTCCTGTATTCCAGCATGCGCATATGTAAATTGCTTCGTCTATACATCACAATGCTTTCGAAAATTAAACCTTATCAAATTAAATCTGATGCGTGTGGCATGGTAATTATCAAAATTATTTCAGACAAAAAAGTAACAACCGTACCGTCATCAATTCTTCGTACGAACATTAATCTATCAATGGTAATTGTATGTTTAATTAAAACATGCTTCGTCTCTAGTTGAATGTGTCTTCCAAGACGTATTTATTAACCAGAAATTCTTCCTTCGAACAAACTGGACCAATTGTACAGCACTTGCCATTTTTATGCCTAGCACCACCTTCTGTTTTGTTCGTACCGTGCTGGTACCCATATAATAATCGCATTTACTCACTTTTCCATCCCTTTCTCGTCACTAACTCCCCAAACAGGGCTATGGCAAAATGAACCATTTTCGTGAAAGATTTACAAACAAATCATTGCGATGACACTGGGTTTTGACAATCATTGGTAATAACGATCTAATTTACGCATTCATCAATCATATGATATTTTCATAAACTGACAGATGACGATGGTCCCCGTAAATGAATTAGCAGCCTCCATGCCGTCTCTGTGTTAGTCAGTATTGAGACAACAGTCTTTCTTCGCAGTTAGCCTGCAAGTTTTTTAGCTTCTATTTCGTCAGAACCGTAGGCTTTAAAACGTTTAGGGATAACAAATTAATATTTAAATGACGCCTTGAATCAGAGTCGATCTGTCATTATCCGCCCGAAAAAGAAGATTGATGAGCTTGTAATTACACTTGAAAATGCTTTTAAGTGAGTGAAAGGATTTGTCCGCTGGGTGACAACCTCGGGAGTGTCGGTTCTATCTATGTGTTATTATATTCGGTTGCAGAATGATGGATGTGTGTTTTGATTCACCGGAGGTTAGCTTCATTATCCTTATGACTAGATTACGTAAAGTGGCTTTTGGAAGGCCTGGTGTGCTGGTTACCTTTGATGGATGAGGTATTGTGACACCGCCGATCAACGCCGGAAAAATAAAGTAACGCCCAGATTTGAACTGGTCGCCGTGCAGCTCGTGCTCAACAATGTTCAACGGAAGCATCACGTGCCCCGAGTTATCGACCTGATATGGACATCGCTTCCTTTAACCAGTGCTAGGATTAGAAGGGAAAAACCATCCCACCGTGTGAAGAGGCTTTAAGAACCGGGTGATTGTCTTGTATTGTTCACAACCCGGGGATTGTCTTGTATTGTTCACATTGTATTGTTCACAACCGGGAGGATTGTCTTGTATTGTCCACAACCCGGGGGATTGTCTTGTATTGTTCACAACCGGGGGATTGTCTTGTAATGTCCACAACCGGGGGATTGTCTTGTATTGTTTACAACCGGGAGATTGTCTTGTATTGTTCACAACCCGGAGATTGTCTTGTATTGTTCACAACCCGTGGATTGTCTTGTATTGTTAACAACCGGGGGATTGTCTTGTATTGTTCACAACCGTGAGATTGTCTTGTATTGTTCACAACCCGGAGATTGTCTTGTATTGTTCACAACCGGGGGATTGTCTTGTATTGTTAACAACCGGGGGATTGTCTTGTATTGTTCACAACCCGGGGATTGTCTTGTATTGTTCACAACCGGGGGTTGTCTTGTAATGTTCACAACCCTGATATTGTCTTGTATTGTTCACAACCCGGGGATTGTCTTGTATTGTTCACAACCGGGGGATTGTCTTGTAATGTTCACAACCGGGGGATTGTCTTGTAATGTTCACAACCGGGATATCGTCTTGTATTGTTCACAACCCGGGGATTGTCTTGTATTGTTCACATTGTATTATTCACAACCTGGGGATTATCTTGTATTGTTCACAACCGGGGAATTGTCTTGTATTGTTCACAACCGGGAGATTGTCTTGTATTGTTACCAACCGGGGGATTGTCTTATATTGTTCACAACCGGGGAATTGTCTTGTATTGTTCACATTGTATTGTTCACAACCGGGGGATTGTCTTGTAATGTTCACAACCGGGGAATTGTCTTGTATTGTTCACAACCGGGAGATTGTCTTGTATTGTTCACAACCGGGGGATGGTCTTGTTTTGTTCACAACCGGGGGATTGTCTTTTATTGTTCACAACCGGGAGATTGTCTTGCATTGTTCACAACCTGGGAATTGTCTTGTATTGTTTACAACCGGGGGATTGTCTTGTATTGTTCACAACCGGAGAATTGTCTTGTATTGTTCACAACCGGGGGATTGTCTTTAATTGTTCATAACCGGGGGATTGTCTTTAATTGTTCATAACCGGGAGATTGTCTTGTAATGTTCACAACCCGTGGATTGTCTTGTATTGTTCACAACCCGGAGATTGTCTTGTATTGTTCACAATCGGGCGATTGTCTTGTATTGTTCACAACCGGGGGATTGTCTTTTATTGTTCACAACCCGGGGATTGTCTTGTAATGTTCACAACCCGGAGATTGTCTTGTATTGTTCACAACCGGAGGATTATCTGGTATTGTTCACAACCGGGGGATTGTCTTGTATTGTTCACAACCCGAGGATTGTCTTGTATTGTTCACAACCCGGGGATTGTCTTGTATTGTTCACAACCCGGGGATTGTCTTGTATTGTTCACAACCCGGGGATTGTCTTGTATTGTTCACAACCGGGGGATTGTCTTGTATTGTTCACAACCGTTTGATTGTCTTGTATTGTTCACAACCGGGATATTGTCTTGTATTGTTCACAACCGGTTGATTGTCTTGTGTTGTTCACAACCGGGGGATTGTCTTGTATTGTTCACATTGTATTGTTCACAAACGGGAGATTGTCTTGTATTGTTCACAACCGGGATATTGTCTTGTATTGTTCACAACCGGTTGATTGTCTTGTATTGTTCACAACCAGTTGATTGTCTTGTATTGTTCACATTGTATTGTTCACAACCGGGAGATTGTCTTGTATTGTTCACAACCGGGATATTGTCTTGTGTTGTTCACAACCGGTTGATTGTCTTGTAATGTTCACAACCGGGAGATTGTCTTGTATTGTTCACAACCGGGGGATTGTCTTGTATTGTTCACAACCGGTTGATTGTCTTGTATTGTTCACAACCCGGGGATTGTCTTGTATTGTTTACAACCCGGAGATTGTCTTGTATTGCTCACAACCCGGAGATTGCCTTGTATTGTTCACAACCGGTGGATTGTCTTGTATTGTTTACAACCGGGGGATTGTCTTATATTGTTTACAACCGGGGGATTGTCTTATATTGTTCTCCATCGGGAGATTATCTTGTATTGTTCACAACCCGGAGATTGTCTTGTATTGTTCACAACCCGGGCATTGTCTTGTATTGTTCACAATCGGGCGATTGTCTTGTATTGTTCACACTAAAGTAATCGACATATGATTTGTAGATGAAGACCAGAACTACAGGAATTGCAACTACATTATCATCAACTGCAACAACTACAATAGGAGAATGAAGACGAATCTGATTAAAGATAGCATAGTCAATGTCCCACCAGCAAGAACAATGAAAAACATTATAAACAACAGCACAATCCATAACATCAACATGAGAAACCACCGGAAAAAACAACATCCAAACAACAGCGAGAATTTGAAGCAATGGCAACATCGAGGACGAATAATCACCAACATCCACAACGGTAACAACATTTTACTCAACAGCAGCAATCATCCCTACAGCAGCAAGCACGATAGCAAAGAGATAAATTATAGTGTATGGTGAAGTCTTCACATACATACGCGAATGGATGTTTGAGCATTAACATTAGAGAAAAAAAAGGATATACTTTATACTAAATAATCCTACATAGTCGACATTTGGCCAGTGCGTTACGGACAATTTATGACTTTTGAACTCTTCCATGTGTTTTTAGTTTTTACCTGTTTTTCAGTTGTTCAATTACGCACGTTCTACGCGAATGTTATTTCCGAGATCTTTCCAAGATCTTGCCATTTAAAATATTCACCACAACATTTAAGGCAGTTCTGAAATATCCTAGCCTTTGATTTAGACTTCCATTAACACAACCAGAGAGAAAGATCGTAGGTTTGCATGAAGGAAATTGTAAGGGGCAATGTTTAATAATTATCAACCTTCGGGACGTGCCACTTCTAGCAGGTTCGCTCAGAATAAGACGTTTTTCATGAAACCCGGGAACCTCCTCGTCTAGCTGGCGACCACTTTATTACATTGTGTTCTATTTCCTGCCATCAAATCATAATTTATGTTTTTCATTGAAATTGATTCTCCACAAGACGGATACTGTTTCGAGCAGCTACTGTAGCTAATAGAAAAAAGTAATTTTCTGATAATTTATGGCGTTTGCTATGGTAAGCGATACGCTGGGATGTCATTTAAACTATGTTTATGATCTGATCCCGCCATAGAATAGCATTACTATTGCATCAGCCTAAATCAAAATGATAATTCCATACTGCCGAGAGTAAAGCAGGCCCCGCCGCTGGGGGACTATAAACAATACCCGCACTATTACAGCTTTAGCATTACAAAAGCTTATCCTCGTGTTTCATTTAACTGACATGCTTGTTTCTCGAGCACTTTAATTTAAGATCAGCTGCGGCAACTAATTGTGGATGAACCATGGCGATAGTTCAACAATCATTTGTGTTTTAAGGCGGTATGGATATATTTGGTACATCACTTTCCAACGTGACAGCGGCTCTCTAGGGAGATGTTATCTCGTATCCTGCTAACCATGGATTGATCGGGTTTATGCAAATGTTGTAGATCCAGATCAGCCATCTCCCACTTTTAGCTGTCTAATTAGGATCTACACAATTAGCTTCAAATTATTACCAATACATCTCATTCTCGAAGCATGAAATTATAAGCAAATAGTTAAAAATTTAACATTGCTTATTAACAAATATAGCACGATAGGTGCTAACCAAGAAAAGGAATGAAGGTGCCGCCACTGTTAGGGCAAGAGGTCACATTAGTTGGTTATTGTACAGAAACATTTCTTTTGGAAACAACATAAATGATTGTTTATTATTCTACAATAACAATTCTTGGGGAAACAACAGAAATAATTGTTGATTATTCTTCAGAAACATTTCTTTAGGAAATAACAGAAATAATTGTTGGTTATTTTACAGAAACATTTCTTCAGCGAACATTAGAAATAATTGTTAGGTATTTTACAGGAACAACAGAGCCATACATGCCTATTCCATTTCAAAACACATGGTAAAGTCGTAATTTTCAAGTCAATATATCTAGATGTAATCGAGGTCTGTTGAATCTGTCATGCTTGTATCTATTGCAATTCTTATAGCAGAAAACATCCATGAACGTTAATAACGACACATTGCACTGTAGTCATAATGGTTAAATTTGATCCTATAATTTATATACGCTTCATACAGTTATGATTAATACAGATTTAGTTCTACATCACATTATATTGCATAAATCAGGAAATAATAGTATTAATTAGTTTTATTAATGTTCATACATTACGCTTATCGAAAAGTCACCTGCGTCGTAGGTGACCACATTACAAAAAGCTGTGTTAACTTCGAGGAGAATTATGTCAAATTCTCGATTTTCTTATGCATTAACTCTAAAATGACAAGCTCGAATAAACCATGCTCCTACGCAAAGTGTAGATCCAGATTAGCCAGTTCCCGCTAGGAACAGGATTTGCACTTTTTTTTTGCTGAGACACTTCTTCACGTGGATTAAGACGATGTAGAAGAATAGGTATGGGTTATTGCCAAACACGTACCACCATGTTTAGAGGGTACTGAGGCATGCTGTACCGACATTGGGAATACGTACATCCCATGATTAGGGGTCGGGGACACACTGTGGGTATACGTACATCCAACAGCTAGGGGTTCGGGGCACACTGGACCCGCTTTTAGTATATATACATCCCATGGCTAGGTGGCCGGGGACATGCTGGAAACACCTTGGGTTTACGTACATCCCATAGCCAGGGGTCCTTGGCACGCTGGGCCCGCTTTTAGTATAAATACATCTAATGGCTAGGGGGTCCTGAGGACATGCTGAAAACACATTGGGTACACGTACATCCCATGGCTAGGGGTCCTGGGGCATGCTGGAACCAACTTGGGTATATGTACCTCCATAGGCTTAGAGGTTTGGGGACACGCTGGACACACTCTGACTATAGGCACCACAAATGGCTAGTGGTACGGGGACATTTTGAACCCACTTTGAGTACAGCGGCATGCAAGGTCCCCTTTAGGTAAACATACATCATATGGCTAGGGGGTACAGCGGCATGCTGAGCCCACTTTGAATATATACATACGACCTATGGCTATTGGTACCGGGACATGCTCTACCCACTTTGGGTACACATATAATCTATGGCTAGGGGTTACTGGGGCATGCTGAACACACTTTTGGTGCACATACATCCCATGGCTTGGGGTTACTAGGTCATGCTTAACCCACTTTAGGTCTACATACTTCCCATGGCAAGTGGTAACGGGGCATGCTGGACCGACTTTGGGTATACATACTTCCCATGGCAAGGGGTACCGGGACACGTAGGACCCACTTTGGGTATACATGCATCCTATGGCAAGGGGTACCGGGACATGCCGGAACCACTTTGGGTATACATACATCCCATGGCTAGACGTACCTGGACATGAAGGACCCAAATTGGGTATACATACATCCCATGGCTAGGGGTACCGGGACACGCAGGACCCACTTTGGGTATACATGCATCCCATGGCTAGGGGTACCGGGACATGCCGGAACCACTTTGGGTATACATATATCCCATGGCTAGGGGTACCGGGACATGCTGGACCGACTTTGGGTATACATTCATCCCAATGGCTAGGGGTACCGGGACATGCCGGAACCACTTTGGGTATACATATATCCCATGGCTAGGGGTACCGGGACATGCAGGACCCACTTTGGGTATACGTACATCCCATGGCTAAAGGTACAGGGGCATGCAGGACCTACTTTGGGTATACGTACATCCCATGCTAGGGGTACAGGGGCATACTGGACCTACTTTGGGTAATATGTACATCCCATAGGCTAGGGGTACCGGGACATACCGGACCCACTTTGGGTATACATACATCCCATGGCTAGGGGTACAAGGGCATGCTGGACTCACTCAGGGTATATGTACAGTCCTTTGTAGGGGGTCCGGGGACAGCAAGAACCCACTTTGAGTATACGTACATCTCATGGCTAGAGGTCCGGGGGCAGAAATACCTACTTTGGGAATATGTACATCCCATGGCTAGGGGTCCGGGGAGCATGCCGGACCCACTTTGGGTATACATACATCCCATGGCTAGGGGTACAGGGGCATGCTGGACTCGCTCAGGGTATATGTACAGTCCTTGGCAGGGGGTCCGGGGACAGCAAGAACCCACTTTGAGTATACGTACATCTCATGGCTAGAGGTCCAGGGGCAAAAAATACCTACTTTGGGAATATGTACATCCCATGGCTAGGGGTCCGGGGAGCATGCAGGACCCACTTTGGGTATACGTACATCCCATGGCTGGAGGGCACGGGGGCACATAGGTGAAGGCTAGAGGCTACAGGTGCATGCTGGATCATTATATATATATATTTACACGTAAATTCCCGGTCTTTCTCCCCCTTTTAGCATTTCTGTCAGACATAAAATTCACTGTTTGACAACATGTACCCGTTTGAAATATTTATCCAAACGTACTCACCGATGAATTGCATAAATAAACAATCACAAATAGTAAATTAGAAACATAATACTTTATCCAGGCAACAAAGAACGCTGCTTGATTTCTGTCAAACTAATGGGCCCGAACACAATACATGCCGTGTTATTAATAGACACTTCTTTGTTAACCTGTCAGTTTATCATGCATCACAGGTATCGCTCAGATCTCTGGAATGATGTTCCCCCTTTTGTGAATCTGTTTAAAATGTATTATACAATTTGATAGGTCTGCCTATTGAACAAGGGCTAACAGTTTATAAACTGGCCGTATGGTGGCGTGGCGATAAGTGTGGGTAATTTATCGTCTTATCTCGCATACAGGTAATTGAACCGCACCATCTAAGCTCATTTTTATCACTTATAGGTATCGACAGACAGACCTCAAAGAAGATATATGAATACCGCAAGATACTGTGTATTCAGTATAAATGCCCGGACAGAATCGCGGGTGATATTATAAAAGTGAAGAAAAGTAAACTAACATATAATGATGAAATGTCTACTTTTTATTTTCTTGCTCAGTCATCTATTTATACTGACCGGCCGCATTAGTTCAAGTGGTAGAGCGTTGGCTTGAGGATCGGGAGGTCTCGGGTTCAAACCCCGGCCGGATCATTAGCAGCATTATGAGAAGGGCCATTACATTAAAAGAAGGTGGAATAAGAAGTATAAATAGAAGTATCAGTAAGAAAAAGACAAAAATATGAGTTGACATTTCACCATTTTTACTTTTGTTCCCTAGTTATAGTAGCAGCAAAAAGCAGCGACATTATCATTATCGTCACAATCATCATCATCATCATCGTCGTCGTCATCATCATCATCATCATTATCATCATCCTTCATCATCCAGCAGCAGCAGCAGCAGAAGCAGCAGCAGCAGCAGCAGCAGCAGCAGCAACAGAAGCAGAAGCAGAAGCAGCATCGTCTTCCTTCTCAAAATAATTGTCTCCACCACAACAACTGATTACGTTGTTTCTTATGCTAATGGATGAAAAAAGAATTATGTTATTTTACTCATTTAGATAAGGCAAACAGAAATTTTTATCAAAATTGAAATAGATCTTGTTTCACAAAATGCACTTTATTTTAAGAAACTCTTTAAAGCATCACAAGTAACGGAATAAATTGAATGTGATGCAACATTAGCAATAAACTTTAAATCAACTGGTTCTGAACCGACACTAATAGTGTTGGAAAATCGAAACAAAAGCGCAGTGAGCCTTTCCTATTAGTTCCAGCACGAGACAATTAGTGGAGGGTTGCATGTCAATTTTCCATCGTTTGTACATTCTCAATAATGTATAGCTATTTATTCTTTTATCTCATCATAAAGAGTATGTATAGATACTTAGTGGATAATGCACGATACCCTCGCGAGACTTTGCGAGAATTTGATCATTTTGCATGACTTATGTGAAAAATATGGCGTCATTATTTTCATTTATTCCACTTTTATGTCGTATCTAAATTTTCCGAATAATTAGGTTCAGTGTATTTTATTGCGAGATATACTTTTGATAAACTGCAATTTAGATGCATTAGACTCGGTGGAATAAACAATGTGTTATTTTCACACCACCCTGGAATGAATAATATAAGATAAAGAATTACAAAGCAGTTTTTATGGGAGTTTTACTGTCAAAAATGATGCTAGGTTGGCGGAGTGGAGCCAGAGAAACTGGCAGTGAGTTTGCACGCACTTTCTATGATGTTGGTTAATTGACGGACATCAATGGACGTTTGATCCGCGCCACAAAACCATCGTTAGGGAAATTTGGATAATTACAGCTATAGATGTTTTACGATAAAACTGTCCACATAAAACCTTTGGTCGGAAATGTTATTGATAATTTATAGCACCATTTGATTGCTTCCATGTTTTAAGCATTTGATCAGGCATGCAAGCTACTTGGGTTTTGTCATAAAATAAACATGACTTTATCTACCAGATACTGGAATAGTATCGGGAAATCTTATTTTAATTCAATAATTCATGTTAAACTGCTATACTGACACATTGGCTTGATATATTATTTAGTTGACTTACTATCCATGGGAACAATCGGAAACCCATAGAAATACGTCGACATAGAGACATACAGATAGCTTACAGTTACATATCAGCATCCTTGCTCGAGCGGTGAGACCTAAACTTTAGACAACAGTACTTAAGTCGACTCGAGTCCCAGTTGGAACAAACAAAACTCACACGCGCAGATATTTATTTCTATCGTCGCGCGGTTTCTCGTTTTTCTAGTCAGGCATACGTATTGCACAAGGCGTCTTCCGACACCAGCCGTCATCAAGACCATAAATGTGTAAATGTGACAGAAATACCGAAATATTTTACAAGTAACTTAACCGTTTGTTGTTATCACTGCAAACCAAATCACTAAAACAGAACTCATATTAGTTAAATAACAGGACATATTCTGGTTATGGGAACTTTGTTCTCGTTAATCAAGCTTCAAAATGGTATATTCTCATTCGACTATGGCAGCAGGATGCGAAACGTGTCACCCTGCTTCCTATAGTAGCTCGAAATTCAATTAATAAATTATCTCCACTTTTAGCAATTATCAAATGAAAGTCGGAACCACGCTATAAATTTGATTTAAATCTTCGTTGTGACACAAATAATCTTGTGCGATAGAAATCAGGCAGAGCTTGTAACGAGGATTTATGAAGCGGGAGACATCAGTTTGCTACATTCGGATCACCCCGCTCGTTGCCGTAGACGGCCCATTCGTCAGACAATTCGATGTGACACGACTTCGATTAGATTGAAGCTATATCTCAGAGAAGCAAATTGCCTTTCCAAACTTATTAGTTTCTAAAGTCCATCTTATTTTATTGCTTCTCTAATATATGTCGTTGGTGTTCATCGTTGTTTATGGGAAACTCACGAAACAATGGGCATTGTATTCTACACGGGACCAAAATATTTACATGTTATCGATACTAGAGATTTACGTTATATCATCGCGTTTCTGCATTACCAAATTAATTGTACGACATACGTATTTTTCATATACAATTCGAAAAATGCAGTAAATGTAAACTTAATTTTCCCAGACTTCAATTCGGTGAAACTACATTATCAAAGCTTTGGTTGTTCTTCCTAGACGGGGGCTAAAGCTAAAATACTCATCAATTATATGTAAACCTATGTACGTCTTACTAAAATCAAATTGTAAATGAGATTTGGGCTCCTGACAACAAAACCAAACACAATTAACTTCAGAATAAGCCTGGTAAATCCGGAAGACGTCTACATTCTAGCGAGATAAGTTGTATCTACATCCAGAAGCATGGATCCGGAAAGTCATTACCTTCGCATTGTAATATAACACCAATATTTGTAAGAAATGAGAAATTTTCTAAAAAACAACAACAAGAAAACTTCCTTTTTAATTTAGCCTATAACCGTTAGACGCGGAAACAAAATATACGACAGTGGATCAACGGAGAGCATGTGAGAGTGGCTATTGCTGGTGTGGATAATTCTTTACTGAATTAAATTTCCTTGCAAATATTAATTGTATTGGCGTGATCATTCTGCAAACCTTTAACCAGTTCGCTGCACGAATTTTGAGGCAATCATTCTTGTCGCCCTCGAGACCGCCGAGTGACAATGTGGCTTTATTGGCTCTCACAATGACCAATTAAACTTTCACAAGGTATTTATCATTTCAGCCGAAATTAATCATCGTTAGAACACAGCTGTCAGTTATTATTTTCTCTTAATATTGCAACAACGGAGAATTAATGGAAACGTGCTTCTTGAATTATTCACAGGACGATCTTTTGAATCATGGGAGTTGACGATGTGAAAGCGAAGTATTGTCGGGACTGTATCCAGGAGCGGATTTAGACGATGGCAGACCTGTCGCACACATACCTACCTACGAATCTACTACTGGGGTGGGGCTCACCGGTACACCCCTTAAAGCAAATCTGTTTTTGTAAGAGCGCAAAGACCTTATTATCTTCCGTTGTGTGCGTCGCTTTTCATTTTTCATTTACTCTTGTGCATATAAGTTAAGTTATGGAATTCCTCCTTCTACTGGTGTTAAATCTGCGGCGGGTCAAGTTTGAGAGAAAACTGACCGGAGTCGTGGGTCCACAGCCGGTCAATCAGACGAGCTGTCGAATTTAGATAGTAAATTTTATTTTTAAATATCACTCACAATATGGCCCATTCTTGAAAGGCTGTTGTTATCAAAAAACAAACTGTCACATTTTAAATGACAATTGCAACCAACACTAAACGAACGACATTTGGCGAAAACCAAATAAAAAATGTAAGTCATTTACTTACTAAGTAAACAGGAAGTAACAAATCTTGCAGCAAATAGATTCTGATCAGACTGCCTGAAGTCTTAGCCTGATCAATTCGTGCTTGAACGGGGAAAAAACAAACTAAATCCCAGAAGATGGCAAGGACTAGTTGTACTATGGTGCTGTCAGCTCGATTGCCAGGCTGTCGGTTCAATTGCCAGGCTGTCAGTTATCAATATTGGCTTGTCGCAGTATAACTGTCATGAAGCCTGAGACAATGCCATGCTGTCAGGTTTTAAAGAACATGTGACAGACATAAGTGTCACACAATTGTCCGAGTTTGTTATTGCTTTTGTCGACTGTAATCAGAAGTTGGAACCAAATCTCCTCGCAGAATCAAGTCATGTCTAAAGGATGAACAATAAATTGCCCTTCGTTGTCCAAAATAAATGAGCTATCGTTCTGTGCGACAGAACACTGTTCACATGGAAACACGCTCACAGGATCACGCTCACAGAGACACGCTCACAGGATCATGCTCACAGAGAGACACGCACAGATGGTGTCAAGCTCTTTGGATCAGAAGTCATGTGACTATAAAATGCCAAGGGCGGATCCAGATTTTTTGTCAGGGGAGAGGTCCTAATTGAGTGAGGGTCCTCGTCCAGCGAGACGGGGCCTGGACAGCCACACAGAGCAATTTCCGGCATTTCAGAGACTGCTAGAAACCTTTACCACGACTCCAAGCTGTTTTTAATTTTTAAATGTAACTTAATAATATTTTTCATGAAATGATGAGAGAGGTCAAATTGAACCAGAACCATAGGTACGAGTATTGTTATGGAATCGGGTGTGGGTTGGGGAGTGGGAGGTATGAACACATACGCGTTACACGTAAGCACGCTGGTTTCTCATCATTTAAACATGCTAATGAAGAGTTTGTAAGTGACTTTGTGCATGGAAATCCAACAGCGACGTATGAATATTGTGACAGACCAACCAGATCCTATTAATAGATTATAAATTGTCTTCTCTCCAGTCTTCTATTGAAATACATGCATCAAACATGTTTATCGGGGAAAATAACATATACTATTGCCCAGCCACGTATATCATTCAAAATCTATTTAAACGATGAGAGTTCCTGGTGATAAAACTTTGATGAATCGGAAACGTTCACCCACCGCTATCATCAGGCTCCTGTAAGCGATTTGTACCCGACGTAGCAAGCCTCTCAGTGAACATGATGTCGCTGACAACAATGGACGACTATTTATGTTGACACCTGTCACATGTAGTGAATGTTAAATCAATATTAATTTATTATTTATACAACAAATGTGTTCCATACAAATACATACCTGTCTGAAACACGATAGGCGACATTTGTCATACTACGATGATGAATCCATTTTAAATGATGTGTTTGGTGAAATGTCGTCATTAACACTTAGTCTGCTAAGCACAAGTGGGTCGGCCAATGTCAGAATGTGTATATCCAGAACAGACAGCTCCAGCTGGGAACTGGCTTTTCTTGATTTTTTACTATTCACTGCTAAACATAGAGCACCATGGTTTGTTACCTTTGAAGGTAATTGCTTTGAGATTATCAAGATTTTGTTTTTATATCAATAAATGTGGCACAACAAGGGTTAAAATCGTTCTACAGTTTTCTGCGACGCATAATTGTGCCTATATCAACATACCGGCGGGTATAATTAACTATAATGTTTGACGAGGCCAACAAGCCGTGGACAAGAGTGAGGAAAGTTGCTACTGATTGCATTTAATAGTCAGATACGTGATGAGGATAGCCATTAAAGGCTTCATTTTGTCCATGCCACCCTTTCATACAGTGCTAATGATGGTTCTTTGACAATATCCGATGCATTCCGCAGACATATCTTGACGATACTGCGACATCGAAGCATGAATTCACCCTCTGTTTAGTAGTTCGTTTAGAATAAAAATATACACAGGAAAAAAGTAGAACATTATAATTATGATTATATAGAATATATTAGATAACATTGTGTATAAAAACACAGGGTTAAAACATGCTGACGAAGATTTTTGTCCAAAAACAAATCTATAAGATTCAAACATTCTTGTAAATTCCCTATTTCATTTTTCAGTTTCAAGCAGATTCTTACCAGTCGTCATGTAAAAAGACACTTAATCACACCTTGTGACGTTTACTTATTATCCAAGGTTTAGACTAGAAGCTTTAAGTTAACACATGCTAATTTTGTATTACCAGACGTAGTATAGATGCATTTGATATTATTGCCTTGGCGAATATCATAATGAGCGAACTCATGCATCAACGTGCTTCAGCAGAGAAGTAATTAACGGCGATATTATTTCATCCTCAGGACCACGTTGACGTATAATCATAATTAAGTCCAATAAATTACGGCCCCCAGTCAACATGACACATGTGTTTACAAGTCTCGCTTTATAAAAATGTCAACGGACGTGATATATTGCTTCTTTGCTTTGAATACAATGTGGAATGGCTGCTATTTCTAAGTAATGACTCATTTGCACATGCGCACTCAACCTTATTATTCTGCAAGTCATTTTCCTTAGCATGCTTAAGGACTAATTAAACGAAATAAATATCATACCTGCAAGATTGTTCAGATTTGAACATGTTCAAGCTTGTTTCACATGAAATATGTACTTTCTGTGGCAAAAGTTTTGATCTTAAAATTCATATACAGCTTTGTAGATAACTTTACAAATGAGCTTAGTTGTTCTTAATTCGTTATTTATAGCAGTAGAGTTTCCGTCGACAACAGCCAACTCGATGTCATTTCTTGCGGGACCCGCATTGTCAAGATGGACGCTGAATGCATACATCGCCTGATCGATGACTCGTTGTTTATCGAAGAACGTTGATTAAAAACGAAATGTCGACAAATAGGTGATGAAGGGTGCCTGTTGGTCCCATCTGTTTTAATCCGGGCGAGGAGTGGCGCCTTAATATACGGTATGGGAAGAGAATTCCAGCAAATCTTTATTTTTCGTAGATTTCATCATACAATAAACCTTAATTCAAGGGAATATTCAATGCATGCACAGAACCAGCTGCAGCGTAAACAGAATAAACAACAGCAGCAACAACATAACAACAGCAATAATAAAAGCAGAAACAAAAATTAAACAAACTGAAACTTCCTAAGCAACATGCATTTTCTGATAATCTCTGTCTTGAAACAACAACAACAATAGTGTCAACATCTGTTTCAATTTTCTAAAATAGTGGGTGTTAATTATGTGTATGTTTTCATATTTTATACAAATAGAATTAAGTTTCTTAATTTCGTTTAGACAACCAATCAAGCGGCGCATCTTAGCGTCATGGTCGGATGACATGTCCCCTGGGACTCCCAGAGTTTTGGCTCCGGCCGACCGTATGCTAGCTGCAGTGCGCGCTTGTTTGTCAGAATAACTGGACGCTTTTCTTTCCCACCCACCCTCCCCTTTTATTGTTGTTATATATGATATGCTTTCCATTGTTGCGCTGACGATAAACTTTACAGAAACACATTTCTGTATCACCTGATTATTTGATATGCCTTTGTGTGTATTATTTGTATGCGCTTATGTATTTTGTATGATTATGTAATTCGGCGCGCTTACATGCACTTTTGAATTTAGATACATGTTTTGTAGGTATTTGTCTTTACTGTGGTATCATATAATTTCGCGGAGACGAATGGTCACGCTAAAGCTGCAAGAATAGATTCGCGCAGGCATATATTTCCCGCAGTTGTATATTTCTACTAAGATATGTTACTAAATGATGTTATTTCGCTATGTTTCAAATCACCACTTTTACCATAACACGATATATGCGCAATTTTAAACATGCGCGGAATATATGATACCACAGCAATTAAGCGCGCTTGCTGTATTAGTATTGGAGCGTAGTTAGAAATAAAAGCTCCCAGTTTCCCCCTCAATTGTGTTGGTTGTTTGTTTAAAATGAGTTAATCGAACAATGTGTATCTTTTCGATGACCATATTGTGGCGTTGCTTAGAAGATTTTAAATAAAACCATTTATCCATATACATCATTAATTTATCAACAGGTAAACAAAGGTGCAAAATGTTACATCACTTAAATGAATACACATCTTCCATGTCAGCATTGTCTTCATTTTGTTTCCATATCAACTGAAGTATATTCTTCTGAGCTAACTCGTTACGCTGCCAAAATTTCTTTTAAACAACGTTTTTAACAAGTGTTTTATTCGATGGCACATGTCTGCGATGTAGATCTGAAACTGTGAAATAAGAGATGGTTTCACCACGCCTATCAGATAGGCAGACAACATGGCTGTTGTTTACCAATTGTTGACAAGGGATTCGTACAGTCAGTCTACAGCCTGACAGAAATTGCATTTTCAAACAAACTATCACTCGACTCTTGGAGGAGATACCGTGGCATTCCTTGAAATTGAAAGGCGACAAAAATAATGGAAATCACTTCATGTTTTTATTGCAGTCTGTTGCCCCCTTTTGAGATTCATCACTGCGGTGAATGAAAATTGCCGTTATTCTGTAGCTTTGGGATGCGTTTTCGACGTTGTGATAAAAGAAAACAGGTGGTGACATTGATTTCTGGAAGAATAAAACTCTTCTGCTTTCGGAAGAAATAAATGCAGTTAACTTAGCAGACAATATAGTTAAGAGTGTGGTTACACTTTCTGAATATCTGAAAACAATGCATGAGTCTGTATGAAATTTCGTTCAAGATTATAAGGTAGCATTAACGACTCGGAAGTTAGACGCGATTCGTCTTATTACAATAAGTTAAAGTTGTTAATAAATGTTCCTTTTTTAATCAATTTCCTCATAAGTGAAATTTGTACACAATTGCAGAGATGTCTTGAAACGGCATTGTCGCCAATGACTCCAGTCCAAAATGACTGGCACGGTTCCCGCACGGTTCCCTGTACTTGGAGGATCAGATTTTTTTTCTTTGGTTAAAACAATTTTAAAATATGAAAAATAAAAATATAATAATTTACGATGCTAATAATACGGTGTTTATAATAATAAAGAAGGAGACAAAAGAAGCATAAATTTAATGTGAATGGTGTCAAAATAATAAAAAATTAATAAGTTTACATTCTTTTTACTTAATTTCTTAAAGATTTTTAAGGGCGAAGGGTGGCGTATACACTTATATCAGAAGAGCTCATAATGTATATTAAGACGAAGAAAACAAATACAATGTGAATGGTTATAAATAAATTAACCAATTTACTTTTTTTCTCGATGTATACACTTATATCCGAAGGCGACATGTAGCAAGGGCGAACTGTTACCTATCTCGGGCGAGCTGTTACCAATCAAGGGCGAACTATTACCAGTTAAGGGAGGGCGAAGTGTTATAATACCATCAAAATGCGTCGCAGCCGCTTGTTTTGAGGAAATCGATGCAATGAAACAGTTCTGTTTTCGACCACCTTCCCGCTATAAACAACACCTTTACATATTCAGCAATATTTCGGCGATTTCCATTTTGGTTTTGTTTCTTTCTTTAATCAACTTTCCATATCACTTGATGTGTGTGTTATACACGCTGATAAAATTTCTACTTATACCCCGGAAGTTTTAATGCGCATGCGCATTCGGAGAGTACTCAAGGGAAGACAACTTAGTTATCGGACTGCCCAATTGTCTGCTAACGGTCGGGGATGGCCATGTGGTGACATTTATGGATGCACAGAGGCCCTCAACTTGACACGCGTTACATCGTTCACTACGGCACCAGGCTAATCACCCGGGTGTCGTTAGGATGGCATCGAATACGGCACGCATGAGGACAAACTGCGTTGTATTCGTATGAAACAATGAACGATTCACTATAAACATAACAGAACAAATTTTATTTTACGTGTAACAAAATAATTATGCTTTATGTTCAAAACAATTTGCCTTAAATTTTACGAGATATTAAACATATAGCATGCGCTTGTTGGACATTTTTTCTTCTAATGTTGGCTGATTTTTTTTTGTTATTTGCAGCGAAACATCCGCTTTTGTAGATTGTTGGTTTGGTTTGTCGATTTATGGCTTAGTTTGTAGATGGATGGCTTAGTATGGTACACCTTTCAGTCTTTGATTTCAACCAATAGCATCAATGGTTGATGGACGAGTAACAGCTTATTGCTTTTGATGCCAACAAATGTATTAAATTCTTTGGAGCCCAGACCTTCCTTCGACGAAAGCGTTAAAGCTTGTATTGCGCAATACATCACTGTCGACCAATGGCATGAATGGCAGAGAAAGACAGAACGCCGGGGTGAAAGGTGCAGCATCTACAAGAAGCCAAGCAATAATGAACGTTCTATCCATGATGTATCGTCGCACCGTCAATGTAATATCTCTTATATTTAAATGCGCTGTACTCTTGTAAACGTCAAGTTATCCAATAAAAGTGTAACATGCTATGGACATTAGGACCGGAAAAACTGTGCATTAATTTCATACAGACTTGCAATTCAGTCAAACGATAAACAAATGGCTATGGTTTTCAAAGTCTTAAAATGTCTTGAATAATATTGAAACGATTTAACATACAAAATATGTGATACAAACAATCCGCTTAGTATGAGTTTGCACATCTGATTCCGTTTTCAATCTAAATTACATTCAAAAGAATGTCTTAAGTTACATAAACATGGAACATGGTGCATATAAATGAATCTAAAATTGCAAGATAATCGTTGGAATAAAAAACAACCAAACGCGAAATAACCAATTCAGACAGCACAGAACGAGCCAACAACAAGATAGGAAACTCTATGACTCTCAGAATGCCTATCCTAATAGCAGTAATGTGGGTAAACCTTGTTAGTAACCTTAATTGAGAAAAGTTCGTGCCCTGTACAATAATTCATTTATTAAGAAAAGTAATTATGCATTCTGTGTTCCTACGAAACCAGCATCTCCAGTGTTTCTGCTTTGATTGCATCGCGCCACCATTTTCAAGCCTACACCTCGACTTGAAAACAAATGCATCAATTAGGCTTTCCGCCACAATTGTTCTAGAAATCATTTGCTCGAAAACAGTCCATCATTTAAAATTGGCAGCAGCAATTATGTCATTCAATTACAATTATTAATTACCACAAAGATTCGATATATTTTATGTTAGAAACAAATGTACATGTTTCGTGATAAAGAGATATTTAAAATGCATAATCAGAATGTTGTTTGGATGGAAGCAGATAAACCAATGGTTTTCCTTCTAGATTTATCACGGTTTCAATTTTGCAAAGCAATTAAGCCTCCAGTTTTTAATACTGATAATACTGAATACACAATCATGTCTTGTAATTATACACCTAGGACAAAATATGTCTTATGTCGACATGATTTTTGTTTGTTATAAATTTCGTAATAAAAATGAAAACAACAAAACCCACAAAACTAAAATGAGACTTTATTGTAATTTAATGAATAGGTTCCATCTCTTTATTGCCATTCATTTTTATGTTATCGACGTAAGGAAACCAATGTTTTACAGTAGATCATTTAAGAAGTTTACCCTGTGTCTATCCTCTAGTTCAATCAGATAATTTGGTTTGTAAAATCTTAACCCTCGGTCCATGCTGGAGCCGCCGGCATCACGAGGTGATCATTAAAATTTAACGCTGCATCTCTGGCCCCACAACACCCTATCCATCAAGGGTCCCGGTAATGTGTGATTCTGCTTTCAACCAAACGACAACCACAACGGTTCCTAACACCTAGCTAGTCACGTGATATATCAAATGTTAGCACTAACGTGAGGCTCCACTTTAACGTTAACAGCTGGACATAGTCTAGAAAATGTAATATATGCATTGTAACTTCTCTGAAAAACTTTAAAGCACTTTAAGAAAGATTTTCGTTTCGATTCAGAATCATTTGCCATCAAAGCAATTCGTGTTGGGATAAGTTTGCAGAAAGAAAGCAATTTGTACTTGCAAGTCTATGATTTCTGAGACCGCCACTATATTCAAACATGCTACTGGAAATAAAATGTGGCGATGCAAAACATCCTAAATGTTATATAAAAATAATTGGATGCTTACAGTTTAAATCTAAAAATGAGAATACGAAGTCAGCACTTTTTACAATAACATAAAATATTTTAAACACTTCATCGACGCTTCTCTTGTAACATGTTTAACTCTCAAAAGCCAGCAAACGACAAAACGAAAAATAAACCACAGTGCTGTCCTTCTGAAAGAATTATCTCAACGGAAAGAGCAATAAATCATTTTCAATCATAAAATGTCGTGAAGTAGAAATACTAACTGTGAAGAAGATAGTGATTATATGGAAGGAGTTCCCATGGTGAATCGGGCCCCCATATGGCGCCATTATTCTTCTGTCTTCATGGGAACACATAGACAGGCCATGACAAAGTGGTCATAGAATCGTCGACAGATAAAACTAAAGCGAAAAACGAAAGTTACAGATCATGACTGAAGCATCCTTTTGTTCCGCTTGGCATTGATGTATCACTGAAAATCACTAACTAGTGTTGATTAATGGACAGGGTCACAACAGCGACCGCGATCTGCCGTACGTTAAACAGAATCCCAAACATTTCAATTACGACAATCTTTTACGACATTCTTTTAGGAGCAGAGTAGCAATTAAAACGTTTGCATTTATAAATATTATGACAAGATGCCACAATGTTGAGTCTCAGAATTTTGACAATTGATTTATTGCCAAACTTAAAAAGCTATCTGTCTTTTTATCCAAGTGATGAATAGAAACATATTCCCAAATGAAAGCGGACTGATTTGATACAATTATATTCGTGCATTGGTAATAAATGTCTGCATGGGTAAAGACAGCAGCTACTCATCTTGAAATTCTCAGACCGTATACATGTACTCCTACTTTTTGCTGGTCCATTATTTAAATGATTCATCGGCGATACAGACTTAAGTCAACTGTCACACTACGAAATACGTATGCAATGTATTCAAATGTTTTCAGCCTACACAAACTAACTGCTAAGGTTATTCTTGTTAAGCTAATTGACAAAGGACGAAACCACCAGCATTGTCGTCTCTTGGGCCATTAATCATTCGTCTCGTCGGATGCCTTAAAACTTCACACAAAAAACAACAATAATGTGATTCATGCCATAAATCAGCACAAAACCCCAATCTTAATAAAAAACATGATTGAAATGATGGCATTTATTAATAATGTTTATAACTGACAATGGGCATTACACAATCAACAGCAGAAGCTACGCAAACAGCTGCTTTGTAAGTGTTGTTGTATGTATATACCAGAGGAAAAAGTGAAACATTTATAAATTGTATAAAATGAATGGATATGGTATCTATGTAATCATGAATCTAGTTTAGGTTTTTGTAAAACATGGTGAGTAGATATCTATAATGAAACATGGCAATCTATGCATCTTTGCAAAACACAAATATGGTTTAGTTTTCAGTGTAAACCGTGTATGTGGTTCAGGTTTCTTTGTAAAACATGTATTTGGAATTAGGAATTTCAAGTGTGTTCTATGTTTTTGTTTATAAAAATGTGTTCTTACTAAGTTTGATTCCTTTCTTATCTTTCGTCGAAGGTGTTTAACTTGAGATCAATCATCATGACAAACAAACAATAGAATATTTGAAGAATATCTAGGGGAGACGTGTTATTCCATCGTAGTAATAACCGTGAGTGACATTGCTTTAATACAGTGCCGCCACATTTGACATAGCCCTTCAACCGTCAGCCATTCCACGCCGTGAGATCAGTGACTGGAAAACCTCCGTCAAAGAGAGTTTTGGATGTTTTCTTGGCACAATAGTTGATTCCGGGACAAACATATCTCTGGGAACAATTTATTGTAGTCTTGATTGGATGTCACACTGTCAAACATTATTAACGAGATGTGAAGATTGGAGATTGAAAGTTCTGTGACTGTTGACGCTTATTGTCTCTATGAGTCCTTGCCCACGCAGCGCTTTAGAAATCCCTCTTCCGGTGCGGGGAACTCGGTATTCATCATACTAGTATTCATTTGTTTACTGTCACTGCCAGCCTTAAATGGAAGCATTTGAACAACATACATTTCAAGAGATAGATCTCTTACCCAGTGTCCGCGTATTTTGATTCAAAACAGATAAATGTGCATACATCTAAAATATGTAAATGACAATAAATTTTGAAATTAAATAAACAGAAACAACTGGCAATTTACCAAAGCGATACGTGTTCAAAGGAAAACGACAACAAGTGTAAAGCATTTAATACTACGACAATGCAGAAAATAGGAACGACTTCAAATGCTTCCAAATTTCATAGTTCTATATGCAAGGTTTGTTTGTACCTAATAATGCCACATATAGCATATCGTTAAACTAATTAAAATTATATGTATTTAGGTGTTTCAATATTCTTCTCCAAAAGACGCTAATACCCCATTCAATTACATGTATGTTACTAGCTTAATGTCAATTATATTAATCGCTGTTTGATATAAAATAGATGGCTTAAACGAAACGTATGTGGAAATAATGTCATTTCTATAACTTGCTGGAGAAAATCCGCGTGTAAATGATTAAAATATAATATTTATCGTCTAAAGATATTTGGTTATATATTATCATTTAACAAGACAAAAGGCAACAAAATGGGGAAATATTTGTCATATCGTTTATTTAATCGTGTTGCCTTAATTATAACAGACATCTGCATTGTCGGGTTTCCGGAAAGGGCGAGTATTGTCCGAGCGGCAGGAAGTTTATTTCTGTGGGACAATTTCTGCCAAAGTGAACCTGTTATCGGATGACATTGTCGGGTTTCCGGAAAGGGCGAGTATTGTCCGAGCGGCAAGAAGCTTATTTCTGTGGGACAATTTCTGCCAAAGTGAACCTGTTATCGGATGACATTGTCGGGTTTCCGGAAAGGGCTAGTATTGTCCGAGCGGCGAGAAGCTTATTTCTGTGGGACAATTTCTTCCAAAGTGAACCTGTTATCGGATGACATTATCGGGTTTCCGGAAAGGGCTAGTATTGTCCGAGCGGCAAGAAGCTTATTTCTGTGGGACATTTTCTGCCAAAGTGAACCTGTTATCGGATGACAATCACTTCTACCCATAAACGGTGATATATCGGTTGTGAGTGGCAGTCCAGCTGATTGCCATGTCGAATGGCAGCATCAATTGTAATATTTGTGTTGTCGCACGCCAAGATCCGATCTCCGATGTCACTTCGAGAATTGAATCTTGTATATCATGTATGACATAGCCAGCCCTGTTCCGTCTGCTGCCATAAATCAGTCGCATCGTGGAATTGGGTGCTGGACATATAACGACATCAGTAACGAAACTAGCAGAACGGATGACGGTCAAACAAACCGTGACGCTACATTTTGCAATCCTCCTACACAGAGTAAACGTTCTTTACTCTAACACAAATCATTGCTACAAATACAACAAGCTCACGACCATTAATAAAGATTGTAAGCATTACAAAGACAAAGAGTTTTATTATGTTTTTGGAGATTGTATCTATTAACTTTGAGTTTAAATTAAAGATATTTTGTTTTCGGCAGAACATTTCATATTACTAAGTGTGAGTATGTAAAAAATAACACCGTATATTTAAAAGGAAAGCCCTGCAAGCACTGAGGTATTCACTGCTTCGGTCACATATTGAGATAATTAATTTGCATTTTATAGTCACATGCACAACAAGTGGGATACTATTCTGAACAATTAATGATTTTATACTGATGCGGGAATTTAACTGTGTGATTCTTTCGTTGAACACCCGATAATGGAAATATGTGAAATTATTTCTTGTCGAGACAGGAAAAGAAGAACTCTGTTTTGTCCGCTGCTTTTCAGTGAATGGTAATATTTTGAATGCTAACGCAGTGAATACAGATAACTAATTGAATAATAAACTAAAATCATTTAACCAAATTAAAATGATTATGTTCATTTTATTTATATTTTAAAATCTGAGGTTGTAGTCAAAATAAAACTTCTGTTTTAAATTCTAAATGGACGATTAACTTGACACCATGATGAGTCACGTGTCCTAAAGTAGCCCCAGTCTGTAACAGATGTCAATTATTATAGAGAGACATTCTGCTAGAAACGTTCTAACGTTTTAAAAGTTGCATTGTTTTAAACGGTGTATTAAAATAATCATGATAATGCTACATTTGTATTTAATATTCCATATTAACTTTAGTCATCTTCTAACATCTACATTAAAGGTGTCTTGATATATAACTCAGCAGCAAATCGTGCAGGCCCTGATCAGTTCCCATGTCTGATCTGGACTAACATTATTTCTCGTACACTGGACAGGTCGCGCTAAACGGGATTTGACCTTTTAAGCTCTTTTCTTTTGTTTTGTAACTAAAGGTTGTTGTGTGCGTATGAGCCCAACTGTGCGTTGGAACAAAAGATAGCTATGTGCACGCAAGAATATTTTACGTTGTCTTGTATGACAAGCCATTGGCAAAATTAATCACTCATTTTATGGTTTCTGCATATCACGGCTGATGGACCAGCCTCCCCTGGGAGACATTTATGTTGATGCTTGCTACCAGACCCATACACCGCGGGCCTCATAGCCACACACAAATACTGCCGCTGCTGCTCCTATTGATGTAACTATAACATCTTTTTAACGAATGGTTTTTCATGTAGAATATTTATACAGAAAGAAAAACAATGTACTCAGTTTAGGTAAAACGACGTGCACTGTTTGTTACACATTCTTACCAAAATACGAGCAGAAATATAACTGTGTTAATTATTATATGTATTACTATCATCTTATCGGACTAACGTGTTGTAATAATGCTGTTTGTAATCGATATCCAACATAAAATGTTAACAACGATGATACAGAGTGACCCTCCTTGTATTAGCCTGAACTGCACGCACAAGATTAAAGACAAAGTGACGGTACGAGTTATCTAGTTTCCATTTATAGGAACATCACCAACCCTTGCCACATTTTTATGATTTACATATGGCAAATAGAAGTGAACTTCTTTATTTATTAGTTTTTTTTTTTTTTAAAAAAAGCACCTATTCCGACAACCATTTTACAGATTTCTGACAAACCTTAGCTGCACGTTGCTACTTTTTGCGAGAAATGTCACAAAACGGGCAAATCTTACAAGAAATAGTAATTCATATTGTCTTCTAGTATGTTATTTATGGTATAAAAGACGATGTCTTCTAACGCAAGTAAAATGGCATTTTTCGAAACACATTTATGTTTTATGTCGATTTAAAATTACATAATGTAACAGTATGCCAAACTATGCCTCTCGCTATTGGCTGGAAGGAACTTTTGTGTCAGATGTCGTACAGGTTTGTTATTTCCATATCCGTACAAACGGTTTAAATTGAGACTCATATCAAAAGTAAAACGAGACAAAGAGGCGTAATGCTCTACAAAACACGTAATAGATGCATAAAACATAAATACGATGGAATAAAATAAAATTGATGGTGTAACCATCATTTAATACGGAGGCATATCAAATCTTCGGCATTATTTAGATAATTATGGCTCTTGGAGGGAATTAAATGTTGCATTCGATTTTAAGCTACGTCAATTGCTTTAATCTAAAACTCATTTTTGAAGTTTATTGCAGTAGCGTAAAGCGATTAAGCGGAAAAATAATGGGCAATAAATTCGTCAAATATATTCCAATTGCACGGAGCTGCGTGCAAGTCCCTCGCAGAGCATGATCACGTACCATTGTGGCTAATACCGATGGAGTCAAGGCAGATTTAAAAGCTTTAAAACACCCATATCTCTTTGTTTTTCGCATTCAGATTATTTCTTAAAATCGTATGATAAACAGGTTGAGATGTCATAAAGTCGATATTTATGGCACATTTTGCGTACACATTTCTTCTTGTCCTTAGACAAAGCAGTTGGAGCTGCCCGAAGGTGTTTTGATGTAGGTGATATTTAGGCAGGGCTTGTTGAGTCCCGGCATGGGGTCGGCCATAAAAAACATACGATACTTAGCTGTAGACTGGGGCATGATTCCTGGAAACACAATTAGCTTTCCTGATGCAGTTTTATGCTTACCACAGTACCCAACACTAGAAACAGTTGTGCACTAGATGTTTCGGCAGTGTTTTGAATAATTACAACCACCATGCGTTTGTTGAAATAGTATAGGTCACGATTAGACAGCCAACACCAGGGAGCTGGGTGTTCTGGAACTACACTTATTACCGAGGACTTATCTGTATGTTCAAGCCAAGAGCTAGGTTAAAAGACGTGTATTTATGTGCGATGTACAACTTATAGCTTTACTTTATTATTTTACTCCTAGATTACAATTACAATCACAATCAGCTTCAATAATCGTACATGACATCAGCGACAACGGTTTACACTTTTTTGCCACTGATATAAAAAGTATATTTAATGTAATATCGCAATATTACATAAATACTTTAAATTTAGCAGCAACTGCATTTTTAGATGTGATGATAAGCAGAAAACTCCATTATGCTCAACCGCCCCGAAGAATGGCATATTGCTAAACCCTAAATGTCATCTGTGAGAGAAAGCAGAAAGCTATGCATGCAGAAACTGTCAGTGCCTACACTGTTCACACGGCACCCCCGGGATGCTTCTTGGCGATGTCTGTCTGGGCCCCACTCGACTCTGATATCGCCACTCGATTGTGTTGTTTCTCGTTTTTGAGGATTCCCATTATTGTCGGATGGAATCGTTATCTATTAATCATGGTTTCTGATTTTAAATTCAATTGATGACATAAAGCATGCACGTTTCAATCAGCCAACTATAGTGGGTAAGCCATCGTGTTATTTTGAAGCATAAATACACTGGTATCATTGCTGAATTGGTGCCAATCACTTCGTGAGAAGATGTTGTTTCATTTGAAGTTGGTGCTGGGCAGAAGTGTGAATGTCATTTTATTATTCACGTTTCCTAGGATGCATAAACTTTTTTTTCCATTGAAATCTATTTAAGTGTTCAAGAAAATAGTAACTGAAGATTGCAGTCTTTGTTACTTTCGTGATTTTTTTTCTAAATTTGCTTTGATCCCCTTATCATTTTATAAGACAAAACAATAGTACATGACAATTAACAACCATAGGCGAGCAAGTATGGAAACACACTAAATACATATTTTATTTGTAATGTTGCTTTTATTGAAAAAAACAACACACACACAACAACACACACTGCAAAATCTGGTTATATGAAATTTAAAAGAAGATAACACAATCCTTCGAAAAGGGTCGTAAACAACATTATTTGTATGTAAATGTAGTTGAAGCAATGCTTGTTTTATGGGTTCGAACAATGACTTTTTATAGCCTCTGCCGAATGCGTCAGGGAGACTGACTTCATTCCTGTGTATTGTATAGAATATGGCTTGAACAACGTGAACTTACAGCTTTTAATATAAATATGCTAGGATTTCAGCGTCCTAAGACTTTATAAACTCTATAACTTTATTTGATATAAAGTTGGGCCCAAAGTATTGTCATTTGCTGCTTATTTTAGTCAGTCTTCTTTGGCATATACTTCATGTCTTGAATTGATTTGTGCCGATTATATTGCTTCACGAAAGTTTGAGAAGGTTTGTAAGAACATATTTACATAGCTTTAAATGTTGATTGATATGAAAACAGAATATTTGTCATTTGTTACTGTAAGGACCGCAGAGGTAAAAATATAAGCACTTCAGCGACATGGTTTAAGCGGCTTCCAAAGTTGCGCGGTTAAGCAACGGTTACCGTGGCTGGTGTACGGATTGGGGAACGTTAGAGAGCGCCGGCCTGCGGTAGAGTTGCAAAAGAAACGCAGCTCTGCTTATTTGGATATACACGTATACAGTAACTATCATGCATATAGAAATCAAGGGGGTGTTAAGTTAGCACAGCGGCACACCCTGTGCTAACTTCACGCATATATCAGAATCATAAATGATTCTATATGACATGGGACATCGAATATAATGCTTTATGACAGTGTAAATGGGTGTACTCATACATTTTAAAGCGGGTATGTCACTGAGTAACTGCAGAACACATGTGAAATATTTAGACCCATTTGTGATATTTATATCAATTGAATAGCACCATCATGTTCGTTTTATCGAATATCGCATCCTGCAGATCAATGCGCGCCAATAAATATCACGTGGCGGGCATCAGTCGACACATTTTGACGTCTGTCCCACGGTTTGGGCGCCAGTTAGCATAGCTTACCCGTATAAATTACCGACTATTGGTGCGCAGGGGGACATAAATAAGTACAAAAACACGAGAACAAACTGTTCCATTAACAAGACATACCCACACTTCAACATTAACACACTGGATTTTGGTTACCATGGTAACTGTAACAGTCGACATTATGAAGTCATGCTATCGTTTGCCAAAATATAACAAATAAAAGATTTAACCTTGTCACAATTAATACACAACAGTACATTTTAATTAAAACATCTTAAAATACATTATTTAATCTTTTAAGAAAACATATCGTTTATACAATAAGACACGCAACTGTTTTGGCATGTGCAAAATGTCATTTTACATACTTATAAATAAATCAAAAAGCATCTTAAGTTCTTCCGCAATTATTTATCTATTAAAATAGTTGCCAAATAACAGTGTGTCCACTGGACATTTACAAGCTTTTGGCTGGGTTATATAATATAGACAAAGCAATAAAAGAACTTTATTATTGAAAACTATGCAATGCAATCTGCCGCACCCTGTGCAAATGATTATGTATGAATAGTGTATAAGTGAGTTGTTTACGAGTGTGTTTCATTCCTCCAAGAGGTGATAAATAAAGCAGAACAAATGAACATTTAAAGCATGATTACATCAACTTGACAAGCGATCTATGACCGTGCAATAGTTATGGGCGCCACATCTGTTTGAAGGTTGGCAATGGAAAAGATTTACTGTTGTCAATCAGACAGTACTCAATAGGCCGGGAGGGTCGATAACTGCAGCAGTACGGATCGTTGATGCAATCGCTTTGTGAATAATTCATGGGCTATAGATGGCAATTTCCAAGTTACAATCGAAATAAATCACTGAGTGCGTTCTGAGCAGAATGCAGGCTGTTCCTGTTAGATGATCCAATAGGACAACAAGTTAAACAAACAGCGATCTGTAGTTATCACTGTAACAAACTATGACGTCATGTCGTTGCTTCAATTATCCACCTAATGAACGCGGAAACGTGTTAAGGGCATACATCTTGTTCTGCGTCGTAACAGTTGTTTATAGACACATGCATAATTGTAAACACGTTCAAACATGTGTCACTTAAGCTGAATATAAAAGAGAAATTCACCAGTAAAATGTGTGTGTTTCCCTATTATGTCCTTCGCACGACAAACTCAGATCTGACAAACATATGCATATCAATAAAACTATTCAATGGAGCATTTGAGTAATCGGCTCCTGTTATATTTTGTGTTCTGTGTACCTAAAATGCCGAGCAACGAGTAGAACATATGTTACATCTCTGTCACGGACTGTTTACGCCAACAAATTGCCGGCGCTGAAATGCTTCATACCTCCAGCGCGATAAATGCCGCACCATTGACGTTTAAACAGCGCCGCTGACAGCACTGACGTTGATTTAGTCTTGGAGAGAGACTTAAATGACAAGCGTGTTGAAAGATAAGTGCGAAAATATGATAGACGAACTCCAGGTGATGTCATGGCCGCTGTTACCACCTTCAAGCGAAGCAGCACTAGCTCGTAAACCGTTCTAGCTAGAGATGGTACATGGAACAGGGGGCATGTTTACTGCACCTTTGAAATTTGGAACCATTGGTGGGGCGCTGCTGATTTCCAGGAATGTGCAAATGTGTTAACAATTAGGCGAAACATTGTATCTATCCTTTATCTCTTTCGACCTGTACCATGTAGAAAGTGGGCGTGAGTTTGTTGTTGCTGATTTTAAATATGACTGTTCTTGTTAAACATCGTTGAAATGCCATTTAAATGCACAGCGGTAAATCTGTTGAAAGCTTGTTTACATTTGATTTAAATATAGAGGCGATGATTGGTTTATAACATTTAGCTGTTAATCGGAAGAAAACTGACGAACATAAAACACACGCATAGCCCACGCTATGACTCATTCATACTTGCGCACTTTTTTCAATGATCACAGGCATGCTTAGCCCACGTATTGCATGACGATGGTACGTTAGTTTAAGCCTTCAATAGATATTAGTTCGCTTATGATGACCAGTCTATCATAAATATTAGAATTTAAACTTCGAAGCATATGTTAAGACCACTGTGTCATCTTTTTGATCTGTACAGTTTCGCATAAGTTTACTAGATCTAAATGCCCAAACGAGGAAAACATCTAGTTTAGGACATGTAAGTTGGTGGTACGTGTATATCATGTTGCGCTGTGACCATTAACATATTCTGACATAAATATTCACTTTCATGGTAGACGTTAAGTCAATGTGTCTAACAAAGAAATCCATCTACAGTAAAACAATAGACAAAAACTCAAAACATATTTCTCCATGTGATGCGTTTTAATTTCAACTGATGTGTTTCTGTCGTTTTCTGATTTCGTCTATTTGCATGTTCTTTTTTTCAATTGGATAATAAATGCAACTTACAAACACAAGTGGCGCCTCATGCATATTGCGGAAAACCTCGGATCTTATTAAAGATTTTTGCTGCTCTTTCACCATACATTTGTGTTAGGAAATGCGAAGGCTTTGTTTGAAAATTGTTGTTGAACCTATATCAGAAAACAACTTTCGTCCAGTATCTTCACATCGAATATAAAAACAATATTCGCAAATAAAATCCTAAAGTCGTTAAAAATGATTTTCTAAATAAAAAACAACAACGTCCAGCATCGCTAAATGTTTTAGATCTACACAGTAGTTGTACAGGCTACATCCAACATCGCTAATTGTTTTAGATCTACACACTAGTTGTAGGGGTTACATCTAGCATCGCTAATTGTTTTTGATCTATACCGTAGTTGTAAAGGCTATATCCAACATCGCTAATTGTTTTATATCTACACAGTAGTTGTACAGGCTACATCCAGCATCGCTAATTGTTTTATATCTACACAGTAGTTGTAGAGGCTACATCCAGCATCGCTAATTGTTTTATGTCTACACAGTAGTTGTAGAGGCTACATCCAGCATCGCTAATTGTTTTATGTCTACACAGTAGTTGTAGAGGCTATATCCAACATCGCTAATTGTTTTATATCTACACAGTAGTTGTAGAGGCTACATCCAACATCGCTAATTGTTTTATATCTACACAGTAGTTGTAGAGGCTACATCCAGCATCGCTAATTGTTTTATATCTACACAGTAGTTGTAGAGGCTACATCCAGCATCGCTAATTGTTTTATATCTACACATTAGTTGTAGAGGCTACATCCAGCATCGCTAATTGTTTTATATCTACACAGTAGTTGTAGAGGCTATATTCAGCATCGCTAATTGTTTTATATCTACACAGTAGTTGTAGAGGCTATATCCAACATCGCTAATTGTTTTATATCTACACAGTAGTTGTAGAGGCTATATCCAACATCGCTAATTGTTTTATATCTACACAGTAGTTGTAGAGGCTACATCCAGCATCGCTAATTGTTTTATATCTACACATTAGTTGTAGAGGCTACATCCAGCATCGCTAATTGTTTTATATCTACACAGTAGTTGTAGAGGCTATATCCAACATCGCTAATTGTTTTATATCTACACAGTAGTTGTAGAGGCTACATCCAGCATCGCTAATTGTTTTATGTCTACACAGTAGTTGTAGAGGCTACATCCAACATCGCTAATTGTTTTATGTCTACACAGTAGTTGTAGAGGCTATATCCAGCATCGCTAATTGTTTTATATCTACACAGTAGTTGTAGAGGCTACATCCAGCATCGCTAATTGTTTTATATCTACACAGTAGTTGTAGAGGCTACATCCAACATCGCTAATTGTTTTATATCTACACAGTAGTTGTAGAGGCTACATCCAGCATCGCTAATTGTTTTATGTCTACACAGTAGTTGTAGAGGCTATATCCAACATCGCTAATTGTTTTATATCTACAATGTTTGTCGAGGCTACATCCTGTGTCGCTATTTGTTTTAGATCTGCACAGTAGTTGCAGAGGCTACATCCAGCATCGTTAATTGTTTTAGATCTACACGGTAGTTGTAGAGGCTACATCCAACATCGCTAATTGTTTTAGATCTACACAGTAGTTGTAGAGGCTACATCCAACATCGCTAATTGTTTTAGATCTACACAGTAGTTGTAGAGGCTACACCCAGCATCGCTAATTGTTTTATATCTATACTGTAGTTGTAGAGGCTATATTCAGCATCGTTAATTGTTTTACATCTTCAATGTAGTTGTAGAGAATAGAAGTGATTAAAATAAGCTGAGTGAGATCAGAGGTAAACATTTAATTGATTTATATGCCTATATAATGTACATAGATTCTAATATATCACACAAATTATACAGCTTTATTTAAAATATACCTGTCATATATATAAACACATTTATCATTTTTCTGTCATCGCTGAAAAGAACACATGATACAAGTTCTCTTACTTCCCATGGCAATGGATGGAGAAATAAATACTTACTGGTTCAACACAATTAGAGAGGAATAGAAACCCGATGGTACGTGTCTCCACTGAAAAGCTTTCGTTTCTTGGCATTAATCAAACATTTCAGCCATAACAATAAATTATTCAAACAGTAAATCAGTCGGAATGGCTTAGTACAGAATATCAACTGGTCGTAACTCAGGCCTGTTGTCATTATAACTCGAACAATTGCTTGTTTGTAAATAGCCATAAAGGGTGTTAGTGAAAATAAATGTGTTTGGTCCAGACAATATTTCATGTTAATTCTTAATCTGCTAAAACAAATGATCAGGCTTAAGTTAAATTTATAGATCCGGATCAAATAGCCCCCTGTTGGAACCTGTCTGATCAGGATCTGCACTGTTTGCTGCTAAGTGACTGTCAACTCGTCCTGTTGTCTTTGTATGTCTTTGTTAGCAAATAACTAAGATTTGTATTGCATGTTTTATATTTAGCATGGTAAGGGAAACTATGGTCGAGTTGACACTGGAGTGTGACAGGCTAGGGTTTTATTTCAAGGCATGTAGATAGATCGGGTGTGAGGGGTCAGGTTATCCAGCGCACATAAACATAATTTATGGGCCTAACAATCCCAACGGATGTCCAAGATGGCGCTGTCATCAACATAGGATCAAATTTATTTGTCAAAGCCTCCTACAAACTGGGATTGCCGACTCTGATAAGAACTGATGAATGTTCTTAAGAAAAAATAATTATTCAAATTAAAGTACATGCTATAATTATTGGCTTAAATGTTGTTTAACTGTTTGTTTAACGAGAACACGCATTACGTTGATTAATGTATTTAGCAATGCCTTATGCTAAACGTTGCTCACGTTAGGATGTTCAGCAAGCGCCGTACATTAAACACTGGAACCTTTATACAACTGGATAAAAAGGCTATTTAAGTGTTATGAATAATTTGATTATTTAAAAGTAAACTCTATATTCGAACTCTAAACTTAAACTTTAAAATCATATATTTAGCAATTTTAACGCACCGACAGAACATTCAGGCGTAATACAGATACAGCCTAAAAACAACAGAAATACAAATAACAACACAATAATAAATTGGATTTAGCATTGAAGGAGACAACAATCGATTGCGACAATGACATCAAAGTGACACAGACTCATTATAGTACGTTAAAAAAGTAGTATAATACAACTACAAAAAACGGGGGGAAACAGACACGTCGAAAAGTGCTTTGATTACGCACATCGCAAAGTGATACTTAAACAAATGAAATATATGCAAGACAGATGTTAGGTAGATCACAAGTTTACCACCAGACAGTCATTAATATATGTGTTTTCAGAATATGGTGCAATTGGTCGATGCATTAACGCTATTATTATTTGATAATGTCTGATATAATTTGATTATTATCATTATATTGCATTGTTTGTATGTCTGTTGTTTAGCTGACTAATCAAGTTAGACATATTTTAATGACCAAGTCATAACATATTATTCTTTCCAGATATTCAATATATATTGAAATTAAAGAATATCGTTTTAGGCACTTTGAGAATAAAGGAAATGTTTTAACTGTCATTCAATTCAGTAACGTCTACATTTTGGGAAATAATCTGAAAGCGTGAAGATTAGTTTAGTTATTTATGAAATATTAAGTTATTTGTACATCGGATGATAATGCGCACAGCGAGTTCAGCACAACAAAAAGTGATCAAAATTTATTTATGCATTATATAATGTATTAACGATCTATGTAAGCATCGTCTTTGGTTATGTTTCTACGGAGGATTTTATTTACTAGTGGTTGCGCTAAGTTCCATTTTGGGGAACAACTGCTGGAGTGGCCATTTATTGTCGCATGTTTTATCGACTATAATATCAGTTATTTAAGAATAAACTGGTAATTATCACACATATAGGCAGTATCGTATCGGTTTATTTACGTTATCAATCGGCTAATCATAACATTACGTTTGATGCTAGGGCCTCGTGTTAGCTACAGTGGCGCCATCATACATCATTAATGTTCTCAACGCCTGTGAAGTGCCTGAAAATAAAACAGCTATATAAACAATGAAGAAGGCTTTAAAATATACGATTCCGAACTTACCGTGGCATAGCCTTGGTTTAATTGTGAACTATTAAACCTTCCTAGTTAGGCATGCCTTATAGTAAAGATCTCACGCTTTGATAACTTTCTGATTTATAAATATATTTATGGGATTTAAAACCGCTAATGTTCATAATCATACAGGAAATTGGAATTAACTGTTTTATAGTGTAAGATAGTATCAATGTACAATGGTGCCGTATAGACAGGTCGTGGTGTGAATGTCGAGTCGACATTCTCTGTAGACGGTGGATTGACGATTTAAACACGTGACACTGTGACAGAAAACACATGTATGTCCTATATCTCTGAGATTAAAGAACTCACCGCTATAAACATTTAAGTATTTAAAGACTACTGCATCGTTGAAAACACAAGATAAGCGGTCAAGAATTGCATAAACGAAACCAAAAACTATTCGTTGCAAGCCTTTTAAATTAAAATTGGGTATACAGGTTTCCTAATCACAATTACCGGTAATGGCATACTGAAATTAATGGTCAAAATTGTCTGTTTTGTGTTCAAGACTATATACTTGCAAGTGCTGTGATTTGAATATATTTAAGGTATTCCTCACAAGTTTATCTCAGATCAATCTACGTATAGGATAGGCATTAACGCATTTCTATTTGGTTTATAGTTTTTAACCTTACGCCTTACTCACGCTTGAATATTTGAAAAGTTGTGAGAATATTTTATTGCTTTTTTACGCTAATCTTACATCTTAAGCACCCGCGCTTCTCAGCCATACCAGTAGCGTATATATCCATTAACGGAAATGCATGGCGTTAATACATGAGAAATTTGACAAAAAGCGCATCGAATTATCTACATAAACACTCGATCAAACATTGTATAAATACATAACCAATGCTGATGAAGATATATCGCGCATGCGCATATATGAGCTCCAGCTTTATTTTCATTTTATAAAGATTAGTTTTCAGACACAATGATTTTTAAAAATAAAACTGCTTGCCAGTTTACGCATTACGAACAGGTATAATTCATAAGATACAAGAATAATAACATGTTTAAACTTTTAAAGAAAACACAGCTTAATCAAAGCAAGGAGTCTGTAAGATAAAACATTGTACACATACCCCAATCCTAAATCGGAAAACACTCATTATTTACAAGGCGCAAAATAAACATATGCTAGAAATTAACACGTTGCAGTATAATAGCATGACAATCATTATGTTCGATCATATATTCGAAATAAACGAAGTCACAACGCACCAATGTGAGGAGCAGACTGAATTATGTATTATATTTAGATGAGCAATAAAGGGAGCTGGAAGTGTTGTCTAAGCACAGCAAGACATACAACGCATCAGTATGTTATAACCGCCACAGTGATTCGTTAAAAGCTGGTTATTTAGCCATTCTATCAAACAAAAGTGATACTTCTTAAGAAGAAAATACAGTGAACAACTTATTCAAGACCTGTTCTGTGTATTTTTAACATGAAAAAAACCCACAACTTATTAGTTTGTTTGGCTGATCCGAAGACGGTAACCACTTAAAGCAAAAATATTGCTGCCCACACTGTGTAAAGCATGGCGTGAACAACATTAAACACCCCGCCACATTATGCTGACATTGGGCAGACCAGTCGTCGAACTGCCCTTGTTTTGTTTGAGCTTAGCAGCGGAGCTATACCACGAACGTACCATTTTATGACTGTGGTACGTCGCTGCACGGGTGGGTTCGAATCCGGCATCGGCAGACGATGCTGTACCGATTGCACTACACGATAAAATGTCCCTGATGTTCCAGCTAAGTTTTTTTTTCTCCATTTTAAAAAACAATGAAATAATACAATAACAACCATACGTGCTATGATGTGAGTGCTTCTTTTTTTGTTATCGTCACACCAATAACACCAATAATAGCCTCATGTCAGAATGGATGAAGTACATGCATAGCTGTACAAATTGTCTACATACATACCACCTTCGTATTTTGTTAATATTCATGTAAAGATACAGTCACAATGAATACTTACAGGAATACACAACCCTTTGTTTTTGCTCAGTGCTTTTTCTTTACTTTGTACAGACGAAAATAACTGACAAATTACATCATGCTAGTTAAATCAACGTATGGCTAAACGCTGACAGAATATTAATGGTTTGACAGACTGCAGGTTGTCAGTTGGGTTAATGAGTCCCTGGCAAGTTCACTCTGGCATCGCCTAATGCACCGCGATAGCAAAGATTAATTGTTCGGGTAGAGCTTGAAGACATCTATGTTTGTAGGAACGATCAGTAGATGTTACACAGATCATGAGAAAACTTTAAAATATGAACAAACCGATTGAAAGTACATACAGCGAGTGACAGCAGCCCATCCATCAAGGATACGTTCATTTGATAAACGTACGTTATCTTGTTGAGCAGTTCTACCGGAGCCGTACCCGGGAACCGGGATCATCAATCATGTCCCGGGATCGAGAGAACCCTGACAGCTGCCGGGTCCCGTCACTTTTTTTTCACTAGTGCCGCAGAATTGACTTTCTCTGTATTTCACTTTCGCTTGTCGCTTTATTTGACAGTTGTTTTGCAAACAATTGTTTCTTTGCGGATTTTCTTGACTCCTATGAAGTGTCATCGTCACGGAAGACGTGTATGGCCTCATATTTTCCTTTAAGTAGAAAAGCGGTATTTATTATTGCGTGAGTCTTAAATGATTAGATAGCGTCAAAATGTCGCATACTACTTTTAACAAATCAAATACGAATTACATTGAGCATTTAATGGGCTGCAAAATAGTGAATGCAGACGACTCATTAGGCAAAAACCTTCAACGCGAACAAAACAAACATTGACTTTATAGCGTGTTGTTGGTTCTAAAAGGCTTAAACATAGTTTCCATACTTCCGCATATAAGTTACTTATTCTGATGTACAACAGCTCAGTTGGCGCTTCTTTTTTCAGGTCTGTTTAATATCTTTTAAAATTTCCAGCAATAAAGTGTCACAACATTATCAAACGATACATATGATGATCTAGAGAGATATATGTCGAGTGTATAGTGATGTGATTATAGTGAGAAAAATAGTCTACAGACACAACGCAAAATATAATGTATTTTATTTATATATTCATTCAATTATAATACGTGAATGTGGAAAACGTTATTTTATTTGATTACTGAATGTCTTAACTTTCTTTACTATAGTAAACAGTTTTCAATTAAAGTTTAATTATTGGTGCCACTCCATTTTTAGAAGTGACGAAGTTACTAAACAGTGCCATATCAGCGATACGTCAGGCGTGTTCTTTGTTGAATTGTGAACAGCATACCAAAGTGACTTAATTAGAGAATCGTACCGTGAAACAGTTCGTATTAATTAAAAAAAACACATCACAATGTGAAAGATGTAAACTGGCCATTATCGCCAGAGCGTATGAGCCCACCTGAAATGGCCCTGACTGATTGCCTGACGGGCACAAAAACAGCCGACAGTAAGTTCTGTGTCAGCTGTGTGGTCTAATGCCCTCGTTCGGTGAACTTGGCTACGACACGGACCGGCGCCATGGCGTTTTATGGCAATAATTTATGAGACATATCCAAACGTTTCACTAAAACGCCACAATCCTACGGTTTGCAAATTTTATAAACCTATCAACAAAGCAATAAAATACCTTTTAGTCGAGAGCAGTGCAAATCATATACATGATAATTGTCTATGACAATACTGATAATAGTATGTTATGTAATAGATGAATTAGTTATTATTGCCTCTAATCAATATCATGTACAAAAAAGATGTCCCTGAACAGGATTTTATTTATATTCACATTAACGCCATTGAGAGAATATCGTTTTGTCTGCATGTAACTGTGCCGTTAACTTTGGTTATCTGTGAATTATCGAATGCACTAGGTGACAATATAAAATCATAACTTTTGAATCAATGGCTGAATCAAATATCCACTGTTGCGTATTATTTTACACACGCATAGTCATGCATTAGGGAAACTGTTTGATTAATAAACTAAGCTATCCTTATTGTTATGTTTAAAGGCCAGAGTGGGTGCAATGTTTGTTTTTCTTTAAAATATCGTCATTGTTTGCAAATAATGGATGAATCATTCCTAGTGGAAATTACTTACTCTTCACATGTAGAATATTTATGCAAACGATTAATGCAATACCCTTTGCGGAAATATCCTATTTTCTATTTTTACGGAAGCTGCCTATCGCGTCTTCGTTAATATAGCATCTTTGTTGCGTCTAAAAAGTAAAACGTTGTAATTAAAAATCCCCGCTAGGAAAAATGACAATGCCAGTACAGAAAACCCGTTCTTCCGAAATCATCGGAAAGTGGCAAAAAGAACTTGAATCGTTCATATTATATTATTTAGTGTGTTTCGCAGACCTTTTTAAAGAATACCCGTGAGATTGAGCACAGTCAAGAGTTGGGAACATATCCTTACACGACGTCATGATATAGAGTTAAAGGTGCCTATCGCACGCTAGTCATTATACGACTTGTTGTCAGCTCAAAGACATACCATGTTTGAAGGTCTCTGCATAAAATAATAACCATTGTTTACTTACATCTGTCCTATCTAATATCAATTTCTTAAAGTGCCAGTACCTTTTCCAAAGGCTACATGACTCAGTAGGACGTCACATTTAACTTTGGCCACGAATTTATTTAATGCATTGCGTAATAAAATACAAAAATCCATGTGTTATTATTTAAACAGCAAGCGTACAGTAGACATCAACCTACAAAAACGTCATTTAACTCTTTATCTATGTAACTTCAAGAAATCTGTGGTTGCCGTACGCCTGTTGATGTGGTATATTTAACAACATAACTCTGCATAGGAGGAGGGTCCGATATTTCCGCATCAGCTATGATAGTCAACTAGCAGCTTTAGGAGTCGGATATTATAAGGTAACCTTATCTCCTTACCTTATATGTTAAAGTTCGTTTTTTATAAAGGTGGATGAAAAAGCACTGGATTGTAATCATCAATGTGCACGTGGACTCGTGCTGAGTCCATTAAAATAAGTTACTCGTACTTTTATTTTACTATGCTGCACAACACGAGTTTCCTTTGCCTATAAAGATAAACCCACAAGCGGTGTAACTTTTAATATTACGAGTAATAATTTTGTCTCACGCCATGAGAGACACTTGATGTTAGATTATCGTTGAAAAATCTCCCTATGTTTGCTATGTGTGTATGGGGTCGACGTAAATCATGGGAGATTTTATCCTTGAGGCGGGGGTATGCATCATAAATACCAGATGAAGGCTGTAGATATTACATAATTGATGAGCAACAAGCCTGAGATATGCACGTCCGACCGACATGCCCAAACCTCTCATGTCTTTGACGATTAACAGCCACCCTCGTACCATCTGGTGTTGCTTGTTTGTTTGGTAAACGGCGCGCACCGTTAACCCGCACACATCCTTCCAGTCATATAACAATGATGATGCTCACTTAAGCAGGTAGGTAATTACATGCAGGTTGGTAGAGAGGTTAACATTCTAAACTTATTTTCTTTTACATTAGTTAGTTGTTATTTAGAATGCAGCATTCGTTAATAAGCCATTCTTATTTCAAAATATTTGCTTAACTTTTTTGTATTTAGACAACAATATGTTTAACTAGAGACTACATGTAAGTGCAGATCCTGATCAGGCGAATCCCAGCTGCAGCCTGGTCAGTGATTTGAGAGAACGACGATGTTCTAACAAACCCACACATGACTAGTCAATCTTCTAGCAGATCAAAACGCATTGCTCGTCGCCTGGGTTACCGAGGAGAGAGTTTCCCACAGGACGAACCAGTCTGTGATCGAAAGTCGACGACTGAAACTAACTCAGCCCAACCCAAAGAATCTGTTGGTTATTTTGCCATTGAATCCCAATCATAATGGACATCAGAAAAACGAGGCCAAATCCACAAAAGAAGAAAAGACAAACTTGACTCACAAGAAGTATCAGCATAACACAATAACGCGGAATGTAGATATGAAGTTAAGGAAAAACAAATAAACAGGGATGTTTTCCAAATGTTTGGCCAAGAGAATAGAGAACAGGAAAAACTCTCCAGCACTGAGAAACATTAAGCGATGACATCAGAATGCAGTTTGGGCTTAACAGTTGTGCAAAGGTCTCATTACATCGAAATAACCTAATGGAGACCTCAGATTTCATTCTAGATAATGACACCTCAATTAAGGAACTAGAACAAGAAGAATGATTAAAGTATCTTGGTATTAATACAAGGAAGAGATTGGTATTCAACATGCAATATGAAAGAAACGATCAGAAAGGTGTAATATAGAAAAGAAGAACTTTTCAGCAAATTAAAATTCGACCTAAATGCAGCAATCAAACCATAATCTGTCAACTCCTTTGCAGCTCGTGTGGTGACCTAACATTTCAATATCATTCACTGAAATGTGGTTGAAATAAAGAGACTAGCTAATTAAGGCCAGAAAAGGATATACAATGGAGAGAATGCATCTTTTTAAGTAGATAAAAAAATCTTGCAACCATGATATGAAAAAAGACAATGGTCTCACTCTACTTGAAATGGCCTTCAAAAAGTAACAATGGGTTTACAATCATATCCTGAATACACAAACGGCCAGCTAGTGGAATTCAAACGACAGCAGGAAATAATATGAAGAAAGGTTCTTATACCGTTTATAAACAAGCTGACAAGTACTCATACAACCATGAAGATTATCTAGAAAAAATCTTGGTATAGGAAATGAGATCACAACATACTATGCTAAAAAATTAAAGAAATTACAAAAGAACACGCCCAGATAATGCAAACAAGGACAATCTAAACCATGCATGAGCAACACCGTAAATGAATAAGCAAACCTGGTGTAGACCGGACACAATTAAAAATATGGCTTAATGGTGCAAGATTCTGAAACAAACGGCCTGATTATGGAAGCACAAGACCAGGGCTTGGCAACTGAGTCATACCATTACAGAATGCTAAAAGTTAATGTTCAATGAATATGAAGCAAAAATTAATCCTACGTATGTCAGTATACCATGCTGGTTTAGCTAGAATTGAATGCATTTTAAAGCATGATTAAGGATCAAGGTACATACAATGAATATATGCCAGCACTATAACATACATTCATCCGATGTCTGGTACAATCGTCAACCTTAAACTGTCACTGACAATGACCATGATGTAGCAACAATAATAACAACACCGACCTCGAAGGACGGTCACCGTACTTACTTATGATCAGGTGTCACTGGTATAATAATAACTGCATGCCGGTAAATATTTTCTTCTCTTTCGTCTACTCTGTCTTATTTGTCATCTTCAGTAAAAAACTATGTTATTTTCAGATGATTGTATTACTTATGCGTGCAATCGTTATGTTTTGTGGGAAATAAAGGCATTCATTAATTATATAGACCCTGCCCCCCCACTCCCGCAAGATTTGCTGCCGATCTTTATATCAAGTGACTCACACTAAGTGAAGCATAATATATACTTTAATAAAAATATTTTTAGCATTAATGCAAACATTTATGGCCGAACAAAAATATCGGAAATGCAAATTGCAATCGTACTAAGACCATCTCGTTATACATCAATAATGATATTTAAAGACTTTAAATTTAACATAATGACGACATTTTGAATCAATGAAGCCGGTACAATCTTCTTAATTTCGACAAGGTCTGCAAGTCAGATGATCGCCCCGAAGATAACTGTCAAGAGAAAGGCAAATTATTGTATTATTACAAGTAAATGTTTATTAATATTTCAATAATAGCGATGAGAGTTTTCTTTGATCTTTTTGAAATTATTCATTTCACACTTTTGAGAATCATAGCGTGAAATGCAGCCCTCAAAGGATAATTATGTCAATAAAACCCACGAGAGTAAATCATTGATTAAGGTGATAGTGGGGGTATTTTAGCAAAAAGCTTTTATTCAGTTCTTAAATGTTTGTCGGTATATTGACATTTAGCCTGCAGCTGTGGCCTGTCATCAAGTATACCACGCATGTTTATTTGTCAGCCCCCCTATTTATTCAAGAAAACTCCGATAATAGCTTTAATACATACCTGTAGTTTAACTTCTTTTGAAATTGCTTCACAATTATAAACTTCAACATCAAAGCATATGCGAGCAGACAAACCAGCCTTTTATGTTGAAATGAAAGGAATAGTGTTTTGAAATTATCTATTTTATTATTTTTCATTACTGCTTCTTTTTATGACATCGATATTTTTATTGAAAGAAAGAAAGCGTTGATCTAAGGATTGTTTTATTGGCATTAGTTTTTGCGGATTCAGTTGTGAAATGTGGTGGAATTAAATTAAATCCCCGGTCCAAATTACAATCTTATAAAATGGCATTTACTTTGAATAGAGAAGCAATAACTAGAATATAAATATGAAAGCTAGAAAGTCTTTTTTTTCCATTTTCGCATTTACTTTTAAGCCACGTTTTCTCGTAAACAAAGATTATCAATTTGACGTTGTCCATCAAAATACGGTATAAGCAGAGCAGACCCTGACTGTCGGTAAGTATTGTGGACATTGCTTATTCCAATGTCGTGCTTTTCCAGTCCCTGTCTAAAGGCGGGCATAAATCTCCCAATACAATTAGCTTCCTCCGTCCGCGATAGCCACTATATAGCCCGGTATCATATGGTTCCATCAAGCCCTTCTATTCGGCAGCAAAATAATCAACAATGATACATAGCCCCGGGATCCCGCTAGTCAATTTATTGCCATATTTCAATCTATCCAAAACAGGGTATTAATATGAGGCTGAGAATCATTGCCGTATTTCGTGTTACTCCAATCTATTTTACATTCAAACAACGTCTTCTGTGGCCCATAATTCTCTCGAAATGCTATCGCTGAAGACTCCAAGTCTGCCTGGCGCTTAGATAGCCTGTTAATTTGCAATATATCACAAAGAACAAGCGTCGGTCGATCAAGACTTTTGGACAGATGTGTCAAATTTACTCCTCCAATGATTTAGTGTACTTGTTAGTTTTAACTACGGTTTCCGAGAGTTCATTAAAATATTTTGGAAGGAAAGTATAAATTACGTCATTTGTACTTGTCAGAATACATCCTAACCGGTTTCTGAGCTTTCCTATTTCGACAGCGAAGATAAATCATCGGAAGCCCTCGTGCCAAGATCGCTGGATTAAAGCTGTAACATTTCATCTTTTTGATGCAAAACAGGCTTAAATAATGTTTTAACTCTTAACCATGATATATAAAAACGAGAGCTAGTTGATCTAGATCTTCAAAATTCATATATTCTGACTCTGGAGTTAAGCCTGTAATTGTTCTTTCTGGTGCAAAATAGGCTTACTGAACGGACTGAACAGAAATTGTTATCCACCATGCTCCAAAAAAGTGGCATACATCAAATATTTGCTGCTTTGAAACATGTCTTATGCGGTCCTCTTTCACGGTGGTCACTAGACAGAGGTTATTTCAAGTCTCACTTTTTTCCCAGCAACATGACATAATGTTTGATTTCCCGATTCTCTCTCTCTCTCTCTCTCTCTCTCTCTCTCTCTCTCTCTCTCTCTCTCTCTCTTTCTCTCTCGCATTTGAATATTAACTCGTTAAAAGTATATTTCTGCTGATCAAGCCTAGATCACTTATCATCGCTGTGTCCTTTCGAATTGGAAAATGCAAGTTTGTTTCATATGTTTTAGTTGAGAGAAACAAGCCTACAGTCTTCTCTACAACGAATATGCCTCACTGAAGAACTTGTCAGGCAAGGCTTTTAACAATCAAGAAACAAGTGATTGTGATTTGAGAAATCATGACTAATGAGAAATGCTGAATTTTGTCTAATTACAAGGAACATATTAGAGTTGAATAGATCAAATTTGACAACCGTTTTTCACCCGATAAAAGACAATAACTATTTTTAGAAAATGGATATTTTAGTATTTTTTGTTGAGGAGATGGTATAACAAACGGCGGTGTGCCAGGTTATGCCACTAATATCATTAAGTATTGATCACCTACGGATCAGTCTCAGTGTTCGGTGGTTTGAAGTCTGTTTCAAATCTACTCTTGTTAAGTTTTAACCCATAGGCGGCTAAGGTCATGAAAAGACATCCGGATAGATATTCTGTTAAGCTAATGGGAATATATCCTGCCAAGCTTAGGGATAGACATCCTGTTAAGCTCAGGGATGGACATTCTGTTAAGCTCATGGGTATACATCCTGCTAGGCTCAAGGGTAGACATCCTGCTAATATCAGGGACATACATCCTGCTAAACTCAGGGATAGACATGATGCTAAGCTCAGGGATAGACATCATGCTAAACTCAGGGATAGACATCCTGCAAAACTCAGGGATAGACATCATTCTTAGCTCAGAGGTGGGCATCGTGCTGAGATCATAGATATAAATCCTACTTAGCTCAGGGGAAGACATTCTGGTAAGCTTAGGGAAAGACATTCAGCTAAGCTTAGCGGTAGGCATAGTGCTAAGTTCAGGGATGGACATTCTGTTAAGCTTATGGGTAGACGACCGGCTAAGCTCATGGGTAGACATCCTGCTAAGCTCAGCGATAAACATCATGTTAAGCTCAGCGATAGACATCTAACTAAGCTCGGGGATAGACATCCTGCTAAGCTAAGGGATAGACATTCTACTCAGGGATAGACATTCTGCTAAGATCAGGGATAGACATTCTGCTAAGCTCAGGGATAGACATTCTGCTCAGGGATAGACATTCTGCTAAGCCCAGGGATAGACATTCTGCTAAGATCAGGGATAGACATTCTGCTAAGATCAGGGATAGACATTCTGCTAACCTCAGGGATAGACATCCTGCTAAGATCAAGGATAGACATCCTGCTAAGCTCAGGGATAGACATCTTGCTAAGCTCAGGGATAGACATCTTGCTAAGCTCAGGGATAGGCAAACTTCGAAGATCCAGAGCGCAAATGGAGCTGCCTGATCAGGATCTGCCCTTATTGCTGCTACGTATTCATCAATCCATTACTGTTGTATTAAAGTATTATTATTATATTACTAAAAAGTATCATAATAAGGGGAAGCAAGTCTTCAAGATGGTTATTTATTAGTCTTTACAAGTCTCGCACAGGAACGATCCAGACAAGGTCTTGACTATCTGTCCGTCTTGACATGTCTCGCACAGGAACGGTTCATCCAAGGTCTCCACTATCAGGTTTCGGCACCGCTCAATACATCTCAAAGAGGAATGGCCAAGAAAGGACCGTTCAATTATACTTGCCGGGTTCAAGGGGCCAATTACAAGTGTTTAACGCAAGATAAAACGTTACAGATAGAAGCAAGAAGGTAACTTGATGGCCAAATAAAAGGTGACGACATGATGGTTATCTCCTGTTAATACCTATATTCAGGAGGTTGGAAAATACTCTCTCATTACATCGGACCACCGGGAAATTGCAGTAAAATGCTACGATGATGTCAAAGAGGTCCCAATCACACACTGACCTTCAAACAAGCCAACTTAACCTCCCGTGATAAAGAGGCGAGCCATCCGAGTTATTACAAGCCTTAAATTGTCAATTAAGCTTTAGCTTTATTACTTCGATGACATTGCAAAAATCAATTTAGAAATTCAAAAAGAGCAAGTCCTGTGTAATAAACCACGCTTTTGTAATTTCAGTGTTTTTTAATCATACTGGATTGGCTATAAAGTAATGTGTTATGGCCACACTCATGAAAACAGACTAAAGGTTTTTGGACATGACACATGTTCTGAAGTTGCTGTCAATTGAATAGGATTAAAGATTTACAGTTTTCTATCAACATTACTCTGAAATGTTCAACTTTCAATTATTATCAGTCTTTGAAATATACGCTTTCAGCAAACACCTAATAAAATAATATCATTGTTCGATGACAAAACATTCTATATGCTCCGATTTTATAATCGTGTTCTTGTGTTAATGTTACATTCTCTATTTGCATGATAAAAATGCGGAGATAAATGTTATCGGGTTAAATTGGTAAGAATCCATTATTTGTTATCTGCTGCAATTAAAGGCGATGAATTTGAACACAGTTATATGGGCCTTGCCATCTAGGGGACACGTTTTTTACGTTATGATGTGCAGCAAGGGACAAAACATCGACGAGATTTTGTTTTCATTTACATTTGTGCGTTTCTCACCGTTTTGGCTAATTTAAGACGTTTTTTTCCTTCTTAATTCGGAGGGGAGCTACAATCCGGGTAACTCTCTCATTAAGATGCAGTTTTTAATCAATATAACATATTTCGTATCCAAATCATTCGCACCGGCCCGCATCTCGTGTTGTGAAAGAGAAAACAGAAATAGGGGTTTAATTTCAACTGATTTATTCCTTCACGCCACTACCACCACCTGCAGTAGTGAAGCTGGTGTATTTGCATGCATTTATTTCACAATTCATCCGCTTTTATTACATCAAATGGGCCACAGAGAGCAATCAAGGGACGGCGATTGGTGACCCCAGCGCTTGTCAATTTGACGTGAAATATGTGTATGAACGACACAGCGTCAAAACAAATGTGTGAGGCCACAATCGCGCAGAAGGCTTTCAAAACAGTGGTTGACAGATTGCTAGCAAACACGACAAGCCATTGACACGAGGAGAACATTGGGTCTTGATTAAATAGCTCTTGTAATTAATACTGTTTAGGACATTTAAATAGTGCATACGCTCATTGAATGTTGTTAAAACGACGGGTTTCCTAAGGTCGCAGACGGCATGAAACAAATAGGACAGATTCTGGGTCGGAGCAACGACATTATCCCGTGAAATGACGTTAAAAGTGGTTTCCAGCACTTTGGACCAAAAATAAAATCAGAAAACTTGGAAGGTCTTGCTGCATGTTGACAGTATCATAGGTTTGTGTGGTAGTTGCCATGGACACATGGTTTCAGTTGGGCGAATCCTATATCTGCCTACGCTGCAAAGTTAGTTATTTTTTGAAACAGCCATCGGATGTTTGGGACTGATTGGTCAAAACACATGGATAGAGTAACAATATTATCATGCTTTGCTTCTGTTATTAAATTTAAGTTTTGAATAACTTTTTTTTTTGACCGTAAATTTATGCCAATGAAAGATATGGTTTTCTGTCAGATCTGTCGTCTTTAGCGAAAATATCATTGCATCTATATATAGAAATCAATGATCAAGCGAGTGATCATTTCAGGACCATTACTCCCTTACCATGGAATTTGTAACAAAAGTCTCTAAATAAAGGCAAAGCCGTACCTTCGAACAGATATCATTCCTAAGTATCTAAAAGACAATGGTTTGCCGTCCTAACATGTAATAAAGTAAATGTATTTTATATAGGCGTAACACATATAAGCGGCGCAATTACTGAGACTGTGAACATTTCTCCCAACGAATTACGAGTTTAGATTTCCTACTTATATTTGAAGTCAACATGATTAAGCGGTGGTTACATGCAACAAGCGTATATGAACTTTCGTGAACGTAAATGAACGTAACATACAGTTTACAACGCATAACATGTAAGCAAATGATTCACACCCTTTGGCACCACATGTAGCCTTTTCCCACACTTTCTTCTGGACGGGGAGAATCTTTATCACGTCCATTCCACACTCTGTATTCCACCTCCTTTTTGGATATTGCACCTTATTTGTTGATCTTCACTCTTTCAATCAGCGAAGGTACAATTAGTAGTCAGGATGGACGTGATGAAATCGCGGCGCGGTGTCCGTGACAGGAGGGAGATAAGCGGCTGCACGCTAATGACGTTCAGGGACCTGGTCCTGATACGGCGCCGAGCCGGGTGTCAGCGCTTTCATCATGCTGATAAATGAGCAAGGAGAGTGTAGGTGAGCGACACAGTGGGGTTCCATGGCGCTGGGAGGGAGGTGAAAATGATTCCTGTCAGTTGTATATCACACAAGCTACACGGAACAGCGGGTTGGAAACTTTGAAGCCGTCATAACGAGCGCCCTTGCTAGCTTCTTCTTTGAGTTCATTTCTGTTATGTTGAACAATATTTAAAAAAATTAAAGAATTCAACAAACAATGACCAAAGCACGTACTAAAACATGACACAAAGTCATTGTGTGTATATTATTATATATACGCAAGCAAGTATAGATACAAAACGGTTTTTTGACTGCGTAGGTATGCATAAAAACATACAGTTGAATAAAATAAACATAATGTGATCAGTTTTAAATGTAAACTCCATGTTCATACCGTCACAACGCTGGCTTGCACGTGGATTTACCTTAATTACAGGTGTTGTAAATGGTATATTATAATAAAACTAGAATAAAAATGTAGGATTCGAACCCTGGGCCTACTGAATGGCAGTCCAGCGCGCCAATGAGTCCTGGCACGTGGTTAATTTTATGTTTAATAATAACTACGACTAATCCAATAATTAATACTAATAACTAATAAGACATAATAGTGCTTCTTTCTCATGACTGATAGAAATTATTTATAATATTTCCATATACTTGTTGCTCATGTGTTGTTTCTCGTTAGAGGTACTTAAAAGGAGTAAAAATGACTTATTGATCAGTGTTAGAGTTTAGAGTACTTATGGGAAAAGATTTGAGAAATGTAATCACTATTTCACAGTTTTGCTGAGTATACGCAGGAGAGAAGATATGCTGTGATCAAGTTACATGCATTTGTGGAATGACTAAAATTATAAAATGTATTTACTCATATGCAAGCACTCTTTAGTCATGAAGGTAAATTGTTAGCAAAATAAGAAAAGTACCAAAGAGACGTTAAGTCCCCATTTGCACTTCAAAGTATGACACGCACACGCGTACTTGATCGATCGCTTTAAACCCAATTTACATCATTTATAGGACAGATGGATAAGAATTGCAGGTATCAAAACTGGCATGGTAATTGACATAGCCCGACCTGGGATCTACGGTCAGTGCTTTTGGGGTCCCTGTTTGAATAGGTATACATTATTGTCATGATGAATTTAGAATGTCAAATTGACACTTGCCAGCGTCAGGTACTGGATGGTGATAAACGGTCAAACGTCACTGAACAGGGTGGGAGAGCTTCTCGTCATAATATACGTACTGTTAAAAGGGTATCGGTAACAGAATAACTGACGGACGTACTGCTTCTGTCGAGGTTTATGTTGACACCCATGCAGATAGAGCAGAAAAAACGTTCAGATTAAAATAGCGAAATGAGTCTGGCACATTGTTGTGCTTTAATGATCTGATGCGTGTTTTTGTGTGCGTGAAGTGTGTACACGCTTCGCGCGAATTAACATTTTGAATGGCAGATGGATCTTAACTACGTGGATCACGCCAATCATTTGCTACAAGGTTATCTGTTTCATTCGTCTGTCTTGCATTACATGTTTGGGTTCAGTGTTCTTGTGATCTATACATGCTTTTAAAAACTGGGGTAGACATCTATTGCCTTCATTCCAATGAGATAGTTTGAATGGAATGTAGACTTTGCCATATCTGGACAATGTTGAGATTTCTACAGTCATTCTTAAATCTCTTGCTCAAAACAGTCAAGTTATATTGACGTTTTATGCTTGTTTAAAGATTATAAGTATATGCACACTTTTATCAACAAGCACAGAAGTTGCAGAAAATTAAAGCAAACACCTCTAATCGACAAGAATCGAATCCAGATGATAAAATTCATTCGAGCATTCTGTTTTTATGGAAATTCTTGCTGGTATCAAAAATGAAGAGAACATCAATTTCAATACATTATTTGAATTGCATAAACATAAGACAAAACAAACAGCTACAGACAACATGTAAACTATAAACAATTTTCTGTGGCTGTAAATTGCACTTGCAATGATTAAGGCGGCGGTCTATGTTTTCTCAGAGTAAACGGTAATTTCCGGCCGCTGAGCGAAGCCGGTGTACGGTGAACAGTGGGTGCCATTATTCATCAAGCATCTGTCTTCAGGGCTGCACTAATTGAGCTGATGTATGCGGTTCCTGGTGATGAATGGTAGCCAAGGCCTGACAGGCACCTCCCTTCAATCATCGCCAGGCAGCCTCCACCGCTCACAGCTCCACTATACTATCTTTGAAGATTCGCTTCCATGTGCGGAGTTGACAGGAACCAGATTATAATGCACGATGGGAAGAATCCATGATAGATATCATTTACCTTCTACTGTCAAACTCGACCAAACATCAGCAGCACCCTGACAGATTCACTCGTAAAGCGTCCGGAACAATTTGTAGCCCAAGGTTTCGTTGGTGTTATCTGGGACGGTTGTGAAGTTAACGTTATGGTTCGTCTTTCAGACAGACAACTGTGGACGTCGTTTAGTAGCTGGATGGTTTCACAGGGATTCCATTAGTTTCTACATGTTTCAATGATGCCCGGTGCCTATAGCTTTTGGCCATTTTGGCAGCGGCAACCTTTGTCAGACAAAAAAAAGAAAAAAAAAGAAAAAAAGATTGTCCTTGCAATTAAGTTTTTTTTTATATATGTATTAAAAATGTTTCGTACTTTTCCACTCAAAAATACATATAAAAGAAAAAGAGGGTTTAATTAAGCAATCAATAATTACACAAAAGCTTCGAATGTAGAAACTATTTTTTCCCAGGGTTCCTCAAATGCGTAGAAAGAGCCCGGAATTCTCCACTCCTGGAGTTGCGTGGCTGTTTTGTTTTATCTGCAACCCTGTCCTGAGTGCCTTGAAAATCAGATACTTCTTGAATATAATGGTAAATGTTGTTTTGCCATAAACTGTCAGTTTTGTAACGTGTTTTCTGAATTGCATTGGCCGTTTTTGTGAACGAGCAACAACAAATGGCAACCAATTTATTTTAACAATAGGCGTCAAATCTTTTGAAAGAATGTTTATATTCCGATGGTGACATAATTGATACTACTGAGAAGCAAAAGCTTTTCTATTACAAAACACTCCTTACATCAAAGACTTCAACTTTTAAGGATGAGCTGCACAGCTGCAACATATATATTAGTTACTACTTGATAGAAATTGAATGGAGACATATTAAATTGTTGCCTTACTCTGAGTGGGTAACTTATCATTACGCACATAGAACATTCCATTTAAAGTACTATTTTAGCAATGAAGCAGATTTGGAGAGACTTTGTGTTTCTATATCGAACTAGATACATTAACAATTCATTTTGATACAGCAATATGGGTGAGAAATATACATTTATAAATGATGCATGTAAACCTTGCACAACTTTTGTGTGTATATATTTAATCGTAATTTTGATATTTCAAATTGTCAAATCTACGATTCAAACAAGAGTCATAAAATCGTAGTTCTTCCCCAAGAGTCGCATACCTTAAAGCTATTCTGAAGGTTTCATATGTCTGACTGTAAATAAATTGCTTGGCATATGAGAGGCTGATACTGTACATTAGAGAGGCCACTCTCACTGTTAGAAACAGTACATGCAATATTTCACGATGACATTTGAACATAACTCGACCGGTTGGAGGACCACTTCTATTTTAATGCGATAACTCTGGATAACAGCAATAAACACGAGTTTGATTTATTGAGTCATTTTACGAGACCCACATAATAGGGGACGCCGTGCACATGGAGATATTTGAATGAGGCTCGATCATAACAACCGTGTTGTTACGAATATCAGGAGTGGCGTGTAAATCAGTCATTTTAATGTTTGTTGTTTACATGGCATTGTATGTAAACAACATATTGACAACAAATAAAAATGGTTATTTAAATTTATGTTTAGTAACATTTAGATTGCGCGATGTAAATTCTGATGTTTTACACGAAAGAACGTATTGGATATGATGAAAGTCTTAAGGAAAAAGCAAGTTTGACTTTCTTGCATGTTTTCTGGCAACGACTGAGCATTTATGTTATACGTGATATGCATTTAAGTAGATATCTGGGTTTAAATGAAAGATCAGTTACTTATCTATATTTTAAATCAAATTGATTTCAACACAGGTATATGTACTCCTTATTTATTAGAATCGTGGATTGAATAAAGCTGAAAACTTTCCAAAGTGGTTAAGCTTGCTGCAAATTTTACCTTTTCAAGCAATTACACCACATACCTTTCCGGTCACATGACCAGTAAGCATGTGGAATGGCAGGCTTATGTTACGGGGGTACAGGGCTATCATCAGTGCATTTTGTGCAGATCTGATATATAAGTTATTTAATGTCATATTAAATTGTCTGATACATGCGATAAGTAGTGCATGAGTGAGCCTCTTACAATGGCTCTGATGAAGGTCTTAAACTGGTTGATATGATAATATCAAACATACGATAGCTCGCGTCTGTACAGAATAGCCTTCCTGAGAGTTCATACCACGTGACCCACACTCCCGGCGTCATTAAAAATGAAGCAGTACCCTAGCAACTAAATGCAAATTTACGATTTTACCTCTAGTTTGTTTCGATAGCAAACAATGCAGATCCCGTTTTGACGGCTTCTTTTGTTTCCCAAGGTCTGTTTAATTCGTGCTGTCATGCTAAAACCAATAATATTAATAGTTATTTTTTTAATTGCGTGTTTAACTGTTTATGTTTAGATATATGTGGAAACATTTCACATTTTTGTTGTCTATTAAGTATTTAAATATTTTGGCCAACGTGCTTTTATACAAAAACCAGGTACCTCATTTTCTAGACAGAATCTGCAGTTGGTATTCAACCAAATTATTTTATAATTTAAGATGCAAAGCAGAATCAAAACGTAGACCTGTACAGTCTGTTTATTTCCCACAATAGATATATCAGAATGTGGCAGATATAATGATATATAATGCCATGTCCCAAAAATTAGTCTCGGTTTGTAACTGTCTGGCCTGTTATGGTTGGAAGTTGTTGATGTCCACGTTTGACCGGCGCAGTTTGTCACCGGTGCTGGGTGTCCTTTTAACCCTGCGACGTCGAATCATGCCTTACATCATATGACATCGTGTCATCAACACAAGGGAAACATGCTTTATTTATTGATTACATAAAAACTTAAGTTGCTGGAACGTATCACGGACTTTCTTGTAAATTAAATGATGCAGATTTTGTAATGATCTATGTATCGAATTATAACCCAACAGTCCCATGTTCGAGTCCCGGTCGGAGGAAGCTCGTTCGTGTGAGGCGCCGCGGTGGTATTGGCTGACTTATAATGCGTCAGTAGTTTGACCCTAACACTCGCCTGAAGTTTGTCTTTATGAGAAGCAGATACTGTAATGGTCATAGTTTTGTCGGTGTTACACTGCTGCAACTGTGTGATGCTGAGTACGGTGCAAGACAACAACGATGGGGTCGGGCATACAACTTGGCAATGCATGCCATATGTACGGCAAATCCTGTTTAAGCACATTAGTCACTGACCGTTCAAATTCGGGTGGTGTTGGGTTTCACTCAAAAGTGTGTGTGTGTGTGTGTGTGTCTGTGTGTGTGTGCGTGTGTGTCTCTGTGTGTCTGTGTCTGTGTCTGTGTGTGTGTGTGTGTGTGTGTGTGTGTGTGTGTGTGTGTGTGTGTTTGCACTTTTACATTAACATGTGAGTGCCTTTAAGTTTTAATATATGCACTTTCCATATGACCTTTTCGTGTGTTTATTTTATTAATATATATTTCATATTATTAATATTATCTGATTTGAAGAACAGCCGTTTTGAGTTCATGTATGCATTGCCTTTTAGAGGTTGGATACAATGATACAAGTACATGCTTTACATTTGTAGTTCATTCGTTCTAAGTTGTAGAACATGTTTATCAGGAAAACATAAATGTAAAGAAATGAACCTGTCTCAAAGGAAATTCGGCCGACAAACGTCAAACGTTTCTCATTAAACTCGGTTTCTTGTTTTAAAACATTGAAACATTAAATTCTGTTAAGTGGAAGAAAATTGTTTTTATGTTTCGCAAACCGCCAAACCCAGTACGGGTTTAGCGAGTTATTACTATTTTACATGACTTTAAACATGTTTAATGGCCAGGTATTTCTTTTTGGGGTGAATAATTTTAAATTTCCTGCTTAATGTTACAAGACAGTTATACTTACACAAACATAATTGCGATGTATGTATATTCAGTTTTCATTTACAAAACCTGTTAACCCTTTGACAGCAGGCCGCGTTTATGTCTGTTTTATTTTCAAAAGCAGCTACTTTGGCCTGACGTCTTAAATTGAATTATGTACGAAGTCAGGCAAATGTCTTATTACCCTATGACTGGCGATGTATTTTTGTGCCTATATCTATATAGAAGGTTTACACTCGAGGTCTTCAGGGAGCGACGCTTGGCGCTCGTCACCAATAATTTGAGTGGTATTTTAGAGCCAACATTTCCGAAGACATTTTAAGTGTCCGAAGTGACGAAGCGTAATGTGAGTTGAAATTTTCTAAGAAATAAACTTTAATTGCATATATGTGAACAGATGAATGTAAGAATCATTTGCGACACAAGGTCTCGGGGTGATGGCTTGCGAACCGAGAAAGCGACGGGGCTAGCACGATGGTAAGGTGTTAAATGTAATAAGCACACTCGCGGGAGATGGAAGTGTAAACCGGGGGTTGTAAATTATACAGCACATCTACGTCGAGTCACAGTAAAGTAAAATTAGTGTTCACTCTCATAACGCACGTAAGCAAATGACTTTCACGATTCCAGCAGGTCGATCTGTGACAGTTCACTGTGCACATTTTTCTCAAATTGCCAATTATTGCGTGGCACTTTTAAGCTTATTATAGAGGTTTAACCGTACGTTCGTGACAAGGTAAGTCAATGCGGGTTGAAATTTATTGTACTAATGTTTCCCTGACTACTCTGAAGCATCATCAGACACGTTGAAGGTCCACCAACCGACACCTTAAAGGCCCAACATCAGACACCTTACAGGTCCACTATCTGAAACCGGAAAGTCCCCCATCAGACACCTTAAAAGTCCACCATCAGACATCTGAAAGTTCCACCACAGACACCTTAAAAGTCCACCATCAGACACCTTACAGGTCCACCATCAGACACCCTAAAAGGCCCACCATCAGACACCTGAAAGGTCCACCATCAGACACTTGAAAGCTCCACCATCAGACACCTTAAAGGTCCACAATCAGACACCTTAAAGGTCCACCATCAGACACCTTCAAGGTCCACCTTCATACACCTTAAAGGTCCACCATCAGACACCTTTAAGGTCCACCATCAGACACCTTCAAGGTCCACCTTCATACACCTTAAAGGTCCACCATCAGACACCTTTAAGGTCCACCACCAGACACCTTAAAGGTCCACCATCAGACACCTTAAAGGTCCACCATCAGACACCTTAAAGGTCCACCATCAGACACCTTAAAGGTCCACCATCGGACACCTTAAAGGTCCACCATCAGACATCTTAAAGGTCCACCATCAGACACCTTAAAGGTCCACCATCAGACACCTTAAAGGTCCACAATGAGACACCTTAAAGGTCCACCATCAGACACCTTAAAGGTCCACCATGAGACACCTTAAAGGTCAACCATCGGACACCTTAAAGGTCCACCATCAGACATCTTAAAGGTCCACCATCAGACACCTTAAAGGTCCACCATCAGACACCTTAAAGGACCACCATCAGACACCTTAAAGGTCCACCATGAGACACCTTAAAGGTCCACCATCAGACACCTTTAAGGTCCACCATCAGACACCTTAAAGGTCCACCATCAGACACTTGAAAGCTCCACCATCAGACACCTTAAAGGTCCATCATCAGACACCTTAAAGGTCCACCATCAGACACCTTTAAGGTCCACCACCAGACACCTTAAAGGTCCACCATCAGACACCTTACAGGTCCCCCATCAGGCACCCTAAAAGGCCCACCATCAGACACCTGAAAGCTGAAAGGTCCACCATCAGACACCTTAAAGGTCCACCACCAGACACCTTTTAGGTCCACAACCAGACATCTTTAAGGTCCACCACTAGACACCTTAAAGGTCCACCATCGGACACCTTAAAGGACCACCGTCAGACACCATAAAGGTCCACTATCGGACACCTTAAAGGTCCACCACCAGACACCTTAAAGGTCCACCATCGGACACCTTAAAGGTCCACCACCAGACACCATAAAGGTCCACCATCAGACACCTGAAAGTTCCACCACCAGACACGTGAAATTTCCACCACCAGACACCATAAAGGTCCACCATCAGACATCTGAAAGTTTCACCACTATACACCTTAAAGGTCCACCATCAGACACCTTAAAGATCCACAATCAGACACTTGAAAGCTCCACCATCAGACACCTTACAGGTCCACCCTTAAAGGTCCACCACCAGACACCATAAAGGTCCACCATCAGATACCTTAAAGGTCCACCCCTTAAAGGTCCACCCCAGACACCTTAAAGGTCCACCATCAGACACCTTAAAGGTCCACCCCTTAAAGGTCCACCCCTTAAAGGTCCACCACCAGACACCTTAAAGGTCCACCATCAGACACCTTAAAGGTCCACCATCAGACACTTGAAAGCTCCACCATCAGACACCTTAAAGGTCAACCCCTTAAAGGTCCACCACCAGACACCATAAAGGTCCACCATCAGACACCTGAAAGTTTCACCACTAGACACATTAAATGGTCCACCACCAGACACCTTAAAGGTCCACCACCAGACACCTTAAAGGTCCACCATAAGACACCTTAAAGGTCCACCATCAGACACCTTAAAGGTCCACCATAAGACACCTTAAAGGTCCACCATCAGACACCATAAAGGTCCACCACCAGACACCTTAAAGGTCCACCATAAGACACCATAAAGGTCAACATCAGACACCTTAAAGGTCCACCATAAGACACCTTAAAGGTCCACCATAAGACACCTTAAAGGTCCACCATCAGACACCTTAAAGTTCCACCACCAGACACCATAAAGGTCCACCATCAGACACCTGAAAGTTTCACCACTAGACACGTTAAAGGTCCACCACCAGACACCTTAAAGGTCCACCACCAGACAACTTAAAGGTCCCCCTATTTTATTATGACTGGTTATGATTTAATTAACACAATGACATAATTTTTGTTCTAGATGACTTCCTCACATAAAACAAACAAACAATAACCAAATCTAAAAACATATTACCACAATATCACTCACTGGTATTTGAAAAAAAGACACACTGCAAAATGATTCAGTATCGATGCGCAGTGCAGTGATAACAAAAGTAAGGGTATATTTCAATACACGATGAACAGAACAGCAACATTTTACAATGACATACATAAAAGTACAAAGTCTATAAATATAAACAATCTAGTTATTATGATAAACCCGTTAATCTATGCAACTAATTAACCTGGCAATGTTCTATATAAGACAAAAGTCCACACTGGACTGTTGGTACAATCGTTGTTTAACATAAATGGTGTTCAAATTAACTTCTAAAATGACAATTGAAAGCATGACTGAAAACGAGAAAAAACCTATCTAATCCAAAGTAATTTTAATCACCAAAAATACCAATACATGTATTGCCATGACATGGCCTGGACTACCTCAGTCCACAGTCAAAGAAGAATGTTTTTTCCATAAAGGCAAGGATGCTACTTAAGAACTTATTCGGTCTGTTTATTGAATATATGTTATTGGATTAAAGGGACCTAATCCATTACAATACTTTTGTTGTAAACTGTCGAACTGTGAAGAGGAATGCCATTTTAAAGGAAACCGTGGTGCTTTGACATAAAATATCTCCATGATTTTATTAAGACAAACCCCTGGTATCAGGACAATATGTTGTCCTTGCAAGCTATCGCCTCATGGGTTTCAGTCATCCGTCTGCTTCAAGTACTACAGTACTGGTTGGCCCAGGTTTTACAGAACAGAACAGAATTAAAGACTTTATTAGTGTACATTGACATAACTAGTAAGAAAAATATGTACATGCATATATCAGGACGAGTAATTGTAGTTTTTTGACAGTAGTTTATATCAGTATTTGTTGATTTGGTGATGCAGGCCGTGTTAATGGCTCCTGAAGAAGACTGGAAAAAAATCGGGGGGAAAATCACATATCGAGTCATCATCATTTCGTTTCCATTCGTCAAAAGAATATTTTCTTCAAGTATGTTTAAGTAAATAAAATTCCCATTAAATATCAAAATGTGACGACGGGTTTTCTATATTCTGGGTATCTCAATACGTATCGTAGTGAGACCACATATATTTTTTTTGAAATTAACAGTCTACTTGTGCAAAAGAACACAAAACTCTTATCCTGCTATGTACAAATTGATTAGACAATTAGTGTAGAACCAGATCAGTCAGCTCCCGCTGTACTTTTTTACAAAAAGTTGACTTTGGCAAATTTGTAATTGATCTTCCTCAGGTTTCTAACTTGCAGGTATATAACTTAGTGTACCGAACGAACACACGTTCTGTGCTGTCTGCAAATGTTAAATGTCATCTGCAGAATCAACACGTCGGTGTCAATTATGTCTGTTATGATAACCGCATGCTGGGAATGTTGTCAGTCGGTTGTCAGACACACTGTCATCTGTCTGCGAACCTGTCGGCGCGCGCTGCAGCTAAGATGACGTCACGATGCTGCACGAGGAACGCTGGTACCCTGTACATAGTGTGCGCGATACAGAGCACTCGGACAAAAGCCGACTTTGTCATGAAGACAGTGTGATATCCGAAAGTCAATGACAGTCATCGACTTAACCTAACTGGGAACACACAAAAGGTGTATACGTATTATATATAGTGGATCAGCACAACACAGTCAGATCTAAAGCTTTGCTGTTGTTGTTTTTTGTTAACTTGTTGATTAAGTTTACAAATAAGTTTATGTCTTCTTTCATTTTCATTTAGGTGGAAAAAGACTGATCGATTGCATTGTGTGCATATTTGGTAAAAGCAAACTTATTATAATTGTCAGTTATTATTTCTGTCTTTCATGAATTTAATTTTAAAGCGTGATATCACTTAAAGAATCCATATATTTAACAGGGTCTTTTTCACAGAGCAAAGCATGTTGGCACAAATATTATGTCTAGTGATAAAATCCTACTTAAAATATATTTTTATCTCCTTTTCTTTAAATTTAAGTCTATAACTTACGATCAAGCAAAACAGTGTTAACGTCTTGTACATAGTCACCACAGCAGTCAGAGTCAAGTCAAGTATTGTTTACCTTAGCAAAATGCGTGCATACACACTCATATCCAATCTGGCACCGAGCTTTTTTGCATGACTAATTGTTTTGTGTCAGGTGTTTTGATTGGTTCAGGTGAGGTGGCTTGAATCTCTGGAGGTCGCGGCCTTTGGGTGCGGTACAAAGACTGGTGATTCCTGTTCAAAGAATTAAATATCATACTGATAGACTGATGTGCCAGCACGCAATATGGCCATAAATTGTCGATCCATCAAATGAGTTGGTTCGTTAGTCGAGATGGTATCATCTTATTAATTGTTGATCATAAAAACAAGCATTCAATAGTGTAAAATACATATTGTCTTGTTGTGCTGATGATATTGGTAAATGATGCAAAGATTAACCACTGTATTAAAACACGTTGGAATTAGAAGTGGTAGTCGTTATGTCGGTATTAGTTTGTTTTTATATTAGTGCTAATCAAAGTTCTCTTTATCGAATATTGAAATAGACTGCATTATAAACAATATAAGCTCTACATATCATTTGAGTTGTTTTTATCTTAATGGTTATCACTCTTTTAATCGAAAATGGACATACAAATTAATATTAACAATGTTTTATTTATTACATTTTGTTCCATCAATTTATAAAGAGACCGCACTGTTATTATGTGGCTAATATAGCTAAATTAGTGTACCTGATATTAGAGAAACAAAACAACAGACGACTTCCTGTCCCGGATAATCAATATTACGATTAGTATATCCTATTCTGTAGTAACTTGACAAGATTTGCGAAAAACATTTAAAGATACTCGGTTGCTAATTTACGATAGAAATGTAGCCAGATTGAAGAATCAAAGAAAGACATATATACAATTAGGCAGATAAACATGCAGATATACAGGCAGATATACAGGTAAAAAAGAGAGGAAAAGAAGATTTATAGAAAGAGAGATATCGGGGGAAGAAAATAAGAAAAAATGCGAAAGAGGGAAAAACAGAAGTAGATGGATAGTATGTGGATTTGCATGTTAGAAACAAAGATCAGAATAGGAAGAGAGTAAGTGGCCTGACACTGTGATTCATTCGGTGCCAAGAGTCGGTTGACAGGAAAGTGATTGCCTCGAGAAGAGAGGTGAAGTTGCTATACAGCGCACCACCACTTCATCATCATGGCGGCCGTAATTTATGGCACTCGGAGTATTTTAATAAAAGCCAGAGAACTGGCATCTCAATGAGATATGTGTGGTGCAATAAATCTACAACATTGATACTTCATGTCGGATAGGTCCGGGTAGGAGCAAGGAACGTGTCGATCTTAAGGAATAATCGATAGTGGAAGACAGAAAAAGAGGACAAAATAAAGTGGAAAAAAAGAAGTGAAAAGAGAAGAATAGAAAGAATGCATAAAAGAAAATAATAAGGCGAAATAGAAGGAGATGAAGAAATGGAAAAGGGACTAAAATGAAGAAAAACACAAAAATGTAAGAAAAAAAGGAAGAATGAAAGAAACTTAACGAGAAGAAGATAGAATAAGTATCATTTGTTTCGAAAGAACAGCAGATTTATGTATAAGAAATGAGTCTAGTAGACATGTTCATTAAAAAGTTTTTACTTTTACTAAAAACTAAAGTTTCGTCATAAGTTGTATTCAATTTAAATTGCTTTCTTCATGCTTTGACTTTGATGTATGTATATATATTTGCGTTACTTTCTTAAAAAAGACAAATTTGAGGCTTTTAATTAAAATAAGCACTGCTATGAGCGTAACGTTTTTCACTCTAGTTTTGCTCCTGTATGTGCTTCTAAATATATTATATATTTGCTGCAAATTGTTAACTTTTGTTTTATAATGTTATGTAAATACCACAGTGTTATAATATTTATATATAACGAATACCATAGTGTTATAATATTTATATATATATAACAAATACCACAGTGTTATAATATTTATATTCAACGAATACCATAGTGTTATAATTTTTATATATATTTTATATATAATGAATACCATAGTGTTATGTTGGTATATAACGAATACTATAGTGTTATAATATTTATTTATAACAAATAGCATAGTGTTGATATATTTATATATAACGAATACTATAGTGTTTTAATATTTATATATAACGAATACCAGTGTTATACTATTTATATATAACAAATACCATAGTGTTATAATATTCATATGCAACGAATACCATAGTGCTGTAATATTTATATATAACGAATACCATAGTGTTATAATAGTTATAATAATTACGAACACCAAAGTGTTGTATTTTTTTTCTCGTTCATTAAACTGAACAGATAGGATTATTTTTTAAGGTATTCTGCTTTCATTCTTTTTATGCTCACAACTTTTTCTAATGTAAAGAGGTGTTAAAATCAATATTATGGCGTTAGTTTTATATTCTGTAATCTCTTATTACTATTTATTTTGCATTAAAACTTTTTTTCACATTGTTCAATGCAATTTTAATGAAACACTTAAAGCTTATTATATTATTATTATTATTGTAATTATTATTCAGTCCGATTTTTATTTTTTCAAACATTAATTATTCCTCTAACGTAAATGTTTTCATTCATTTTATATAATGTATAGATCTACATTTTTGTCTGTTTCCATTGTATGTCCAAGAACGACTCTGTCGCTGTATATTCTACCAGATTACATTAATTGAGACGTCTTCTTCTATATTATTATTTATTTATTTTTACTACCAATACTCATTCATATAATCATTTCATAATTTATGTAAGGTGTGGTATTTATTTGATTTAATACTGTATGAGAGATATAAAATGCAGTTTTATGAGTATTATTAATAACTTTATTGATTCAAATTAGGGACAATCACTAGTGTACAATTAAAAAGTCGTTTATAAGTATATTATTTTTAATAAATAATCAACACAGGTAACAAAATATAAAGAAAACCACAATCTGTAAATATGTCCCCATCAGGCTTAAAGCATAACTAAACATGTTCACAAAATGTGTTAGCACAGTTCATTTCAACATACTCTCCACTGTAAATTTGTTATACACAAAACAATACACATACATAATTGTACAAAGCTACCACCTTCCATTTCCATCTACAGAATTTCGACAAATCTTTAAGAAGCTGATCAAAAAATGTTTTTGGAAAAAAAAAGTATATAATGATAGAATTATACTTTTTATTTAACAATTATTTTTGTCTGAACAATCTCTATTATAAGCAAACAGATTAAGAAATGTGTTGTTACTATTATATTTTTTACACTTAATTAAAATGAATACCTTAACAAACCGGATTAACGATACATATAATTTGAACTAGACAATAGAAATATTTAAGTATGAACATACTTAGCATTCGTAATAATGCCCCCCTGTGTCTTGTTAATGTATGAACAATCTGCAACATACAATCACGCTTTATAACAACAGAACACAATGACAGAATCCAAAAGTTTGGTTCAAAGAAAACGTAGTCAGCGTCAGATTTCATTCCTCAAATCAACTTCTGACTGTCGCACAAACACCATACACCATGGCATACTCATCTCCATTGTCTATGTTCGCTCACGTACTTTCCAGCGAACAGCTGTGATACCGTCAATCATTTTAGAGTCTCGTTGCAGACTTACTGTAGCACTCTTTTGTTTTAAAAACAACAACAACGATGTATGGATTTTTTAATCTCGTTAAGCAGAATGTCCTCAGCACAGATGACCTCACCGTGGTCTGGGATCTAGTCATGGCACCGCAGCCGCCCCGAGTCTCTGGCCATACAATGAGTAAGGCGAGTAGTAGGGGCCCAGCGATGACAATGGCTGGCCGGGCTGGAGAGATGGGGGCATGTTGGGGAGTGATGACTTGTAAGGATGATATCTACTACCGTTTAACACACTGCCAAGAGGACTTGGAATTGTTGGATAAGCCCGTCGGAGAGAATTTGGGCTCAAACCACCATGTGCTGGTAAAGGTCCGTGTGGATAGGCGGACAAGCCGAGGGGAGGTAATCCGAATGCCGCATAGCTGGCTAGGGATGACGCTGCAGCGTCTGAACCAGATGTGTGAGTTCGGAGATGTTGAAGCAGTTCCTCTGACGTAGAATAACGCTTGCCACAATAATCAGTACCGGAAACCCAGTTACAGACATACGGTGAGGAACCTTGTCCGGGAGCTACGGAGCTTCCCAGTAAACTGTGAGCATAAAGGGAGGGAGAGAGTCCATGGTATGCAGCCAATCCCGATGGCAATGAGCTGGGACTACTGAACTGTGGAAGCATAGACAAGGATGAGGCTCCAGCCATGCCTAACGCACTGAGACTTTGGAGGGATTTCTCATGGGCACACTGAGAGCAGCCAGGAGCCGTGCACGTCGAACTGACGTGGCTGTTCTGAACAGTCAACTGACAATTGGTACAATAGGGATCCCTGCACACAGGTACCAAGGTTGTTGCCCCAGACGGGGTTCGCACACGAGCATATGACACATAAGGGGATAGTCCTGGGGTTAATCCTGGTTTCGACAGTGCAGCATTCTGGGCAGCCAAGGCTGCAGCTGCGGCTGAAGCACTAAGATTGTATCCTGAGTGAGCGGCAGCCAAGGAGGATGCGTAAGCAGAACTAACAGCAACAGGATCGAGTCCTGGAAAATGTCCATACAGAGATAGTCCTGGATGAGCCAAACCGGATCCTAGACCATTTAAACCGGGATGTATATGGCCTGGAAGTTTACTTGCGGGAGAGAAATGCTCGGGACTAGATCTACTTGTTGACTTCCTTCCAGATTCGCTGTCTCGGCTTCGTTCACGATCACGTTCACGATCTCGTTCCGATTCTCGATCTCTCTCACGTTCTACAGGAGCACTGTGTGTAGATCGTGAGTGGGAGCTAGAGTGTCCAACATGTGGCCCTGTGGAGGACACGGGCCGGGTCACAGAGTGGGTCACAGTGGTCGTCTCAATTGATTTCTCTGATGAGGAAGATGGTGTTGGACTTGATTTTCTGCTGGATGAGCTGGAGATTGGAACCAGCGGGGGGATTTCCTTTGGCGGGGCAGACCTGAAACTGCTGGACTTCTTGGTATCGCTGCCAGACTCGCTGCCGCTGTCCCCGGCTGGACTTTTGGTGCGGTCTGTGGACCCAGCCTTCTCCGAATGTTTGTCCGAATCTTTCTTTGCATCCTTGTCGATGGGTGGGATGATAGATTTGGAGGGACTTGGATCTTTCCCTATACTGCTGCACGTCTGGGCAAGGAGTGCAAGAGGGCTCTTCTTTGCATCCAACTGAAATTGAAGGAAAACAAACATTTACAAAAACATGCCAGAAGAGAACTATTTCTTTTTTATCAACGATTGTTTGTTTTGAAGTGCAAATATGACACGAGAAATAATTTAAACAAATCGCACTGCGGAACAAAACAACCTTTGATATTCTGACGAGTTTCTTTATTTAGCAGAGAGAAGGAAAATAAATTGCATGCCAGAATATTTTTCCTGAATTAATCTCGGTGCATAAAATAAGCTCTTTCACATGTCGCTTAATAAATAGACTGGTAATAAAATATTGCGGGCTGACACAGTTCAAACAAACACACCTGTGCTTCACAATATTACGTCGATCTATCATGGCGAGGGTGACCTGGCGAGCTGTTAACCAGACAGCTAGAGTTTCCTCTGTAGTTATCACATCGAGTAAATCACGAGTAACAGGAATACAACAGATTTTGATGAAGTCCCAGTATAACATAAGGAAGAAAACATATCTGTTTCCTTACCTACGAAGGAATAGAGACATTTCGAGACGTTAACTGCATAATTTAAATGCTGTCAGGTGTTAGGGGTTACATAACAATTAATGTGTAGAGATTAAGGGCATATAATTACATGTCAGAAATTGTTTTATTTGAACAGAACATAACAAATACTGAAATCATATGCCACGCCATGTCCTTATGTATATTTTGGGATACAGCTCGTTATCATATAAAGTGTGTTTTTAAACCTTTTATCAATACAAATCTTTCAGCCTTTGTCATGTTTCTTTAACAGATCTGCTATATGTGGTGTGTATGTGTTGTGAAGCTGTTTGTTAAGCTGTTAAATCATCCCTTGTTATCAGCAGCAGTATTTGAGACGGCGCCGTTGAAACTGCTACAGGCTAATGAAGAGAACACGTTGAGCCATTGATTCCGCGTCAAGTTCCCGCTGGCTACTGCAGGCAACAATTGTAGGGCCACTTCATTTACAAATTAGTGGCGACTCCGGACTTGTAAATGCTATAATAGCCTGACTATTGATCGCATTGACAACATTACGACGATGTGTGGTCACTGCGAATATCGGAGAAAATCGAGACTAAGACTGGCATGTCGGTTGTGAGAAATGGTACTACTGTCTGTTAGAGGACACATGGTTATCTGGATTTGTAAACACTTCCGATAAACAAGACTTGGTGTGATATAAAATAGTAAATGCATTAAAAAATAAATTGATAGTTATACTATATCTAATTCTCGAACCTTAAGTCGTTTGTAGTTGCCATGCTGTATCCTTACATTTGTATTTGCATACTACGGAGAACACACTTAAATATAATATTTCTGTGGTATGATTTACGGTGATGAAACCGTCTATGCTAAGAAGCCATAGTTTATGAACAGTACTGTTGCTTTAAATATGGCCAACTATCATTCATGTTAACCACATTAACGTGTTTGAAAGAACAACATAGAACATACAGAATTACAAGACACCTACCGTTGTAGGAAGGGGTTGGAGGTATTCCGGATGAAGATATTGCGCCACATTCGGGGACGACATGATGCTAGACATGTTTACAGGAGTGTCACTCTTGGATTCATTCATCCTGATCAAATATAATTGTCACATCCACAGTCAACAAAATAGTACAACAATGTAATCCAACAAAACTCCAATAACACTCCAACTCTCTGTGCAACACAGTTAACGTCACACCTTATTGAGGAAATCACAAGACTATTATTTCACTCCATTTGTTTAATAGTACGTTCACAATACACAGGTTGAATTCAGTTGTACGAAAAGAAACGCCCAGGAAAAAAATTGCCAAAATACTACTAGCAAAACAATCGGACTCGGTGCACCGGTGAAGCGTTTATCCTGTACGACTGTAATCGCTGCTTTACAGAGAGACATCCAAGCTAGCTCTGAAATCAACTGCGGACCTCACGGCTGTCAATCATCCTTCCAACTAAACAACATTCATTTATCTGAATAACAAACGTATACCGCCCAGAGAGACTGACGTTGAACATATACACGCTCGTATTGTAAATCTACAACCCGATACAGCGAACGCCTTCTGCGCCAATGGGAGGGCAGCACGGCCTGTCAAACACGCAGCTCCAAAGGATAGCCCCGCCCAGCTGTCAGGAGAAATTAATGGCTGTGATGATTGATGGCAAGCAGAGGCGCCTCTACCAATGAGAAATAAAGACTATAATTGCTCTGGCAAAAGGCCAAAGGGCTCGATATGGCTTCACTCCATCAAGATGATATGCTTTCCGACTTGGCTGTTCTGTGTCATTCAGTGTTGTTAATGCATACCCGCTGAAGGGCAAATGGAAAGATTAAGCTACGAACAGATAGCTGTGCTAACACGTGATAATAAATTTTACATTATCTCTTTGCCCACGGAACACACTAAAGAATTGTATTTGTATTTTATTTCCATCTGATTAAAGAAACAGGAGACATGAGCATTTACACCCAAAAGCTGGGGTCTAAAATAGACATGACGGGATCTAAAAACGAGATGTTGAGGGCTAGCCAATGACTTTGTAGCAATTGTCATTGACAACACATCAACTGCCCACATCAAGCGGCGTGCATTAAGTGAGATCGTATAAATCAATCTGTCTGTAGGGAGGGTGTCTGATAACCGCCCGGATTGACAGTTCGAGTGGTCAGTTGTCTCGACCTGACCTAGTCCAGCGTCAGCTGGGCTCTCCAGTCGGCCTTCGCCACACTCAGCTCAACGTTTACCTCTCTTTAGAGTCCTCTTATCAGAGAACTCTCTTGCGAGAAGAACCGTTTTTCTGTGACCCCTCTTTAGGATGTTCACCGTTTAAAGGTGGTAGCCGACACTTTTAAGTAAAAAAATAAAATAATTTTTAAGGCAAAAAGATGATTTCTTGCTAAAAGGTGTTTATTGACGTCCAAGATTTGTTAACACGTTTTCATGTTATACAAAGAACAGCCCTTTAGGGGTGATGAGTCCTAACTATTCATAGCATCATTGAAGCTATTTTTAGGATCAACCAGCACCCTATAGCCATCAAAGGATCTCAAATGTATGATAACACAATATTGGATCCAGGTTGTATCAATAAGAAAAGAGTTAAGTTTTATTTATATTAAGAGTTTTATTTATAATGGTTAATTAGTCCCACAATTCTTTCAAAAGAGAAAAAAAGTTGTACCTCAGGTTTGATATCTATAAACAGCGAATGTACTTTATATTATAAAATGCCAAGGTTCAAGTAAAAATGACCAAGAAATCATTCTGTGAAATCCTCAAACTCGAATACTCTATTATTGCCTGTATTTGGTACGTGCAATAGGCTACCGGACATCAACCTAAAAGACAACGACGTTTACGTCCACACCCTCAAAATAGAACTCCGTTACACAGACTTGTTTTCAGGGCCCAATCGTGCTAAGTAAATCCAGTGCTTTGGAGCATCGACTATCTAAAATTGTATGTTGTGTTGAGATAATTAAAAAAGTAATACGAATGACAATGTTTTCTGTATATTAAATGGAATAGTGCAGTTTCCTGTCATGTCTAGAGTCATGGAAAACATGATAGAAAACTTTATTTGCTCACCGCAGTTTTAATACAACTCTCCCTGCCACATGTTTTGCATTTAAAGGCCATTCACATGTTTATCAAGATATATTGCAAAATATGTCTTCCGCATGATATAATAAAAATACAACTGATTAAATGTGAATGATTAATAAAATTAAGTATACTGTAAACGAAATTAGAACTTTAGATGACAGCAGTTTGATGATTTAAATTTGACTTAAATGTCTTAGAAGGAGTAATAAAAGAACGCAGTGTGGTAAATATGACATCTTTTAGTTTCTTAACTTGAAAAACAAGAGCTGACCAGGTTCAGACAGACAAGGTAGATCCAGATCAGCATGTTTCCGATATGTTTGGTCTGATCTGATTCTGCGATTCCTGCTAGTAAAATGTATCGTTGCTAGTTCGTATGAAACTTGAGCTTGAACGCCGTCCATCTGCAGGTTGTTTTGAAACCCCCCGGGATGGAGGTGTTTCTAGCAGCCATCATAATAACTGTGCCTGTCGGGACTGTCGTCAGTACAAGTGGCAATCAAATCTGACAAATACAATCCGTCGGAACAAGCAGACAATCACGTGACCTGCGCGTTTATTGTTTGTCTACAAGACAAAGTGAATCTTAATGAAATAAAATTGCCTGTCAACTCTTATTCTATAAATTGTCATCGACAGTAAAGCAATGGCGGGGTTCCCGTATCATTTTTCGCCATGTAGCAAGTGAAGATGACATACACAATTATGTTTCTTGTGAACGACGGAGACAAAACGAATTTTTAGATCAGATGAGTTCGTTCCAGGCTCAGCATGTCACAGATACTCGAGTTTGTACATCTAATGCTTAGAAATGCACCCTGCAAACACATGGACACATACAAACACATAACAGAACAATGTCGTATTAATACTTTCTTTAAATAAAGAATATACAATCATACAAACAGACGAAAGACCGGGATCAAAACCTCTTTTATTTTGTATCGTTCTTAGATGTGTTTTACCTTTCAGTGAACAAAGCACATAAAGCCCTTGTTGGAATATCAAAAAGCGACACAACTATTTATAATTTTACCGAAATATTCGACTTATCGCAGCGTTGTTGCATTCCATTGTCAAGTTATCAGATACACAATGTGCAGCTTGTTGGTACTTGCTGACGCTAGTGGAACTTTTCGCTAGTTGTTGGCACTTGCGTATTATGATGAGTGACGAGATTAACTTAGAGGTTGTTCCTCAGGTGGGCATTTGTTGATACAACTTTCACACTTAACTTGCTACGCATAAAATGACCAACTTCCAGCAAATATTGTAGATCCAGGTTAGCCAGCTAATCAGATGAGCTGTCTGGCCAGGATCTTCTCTTTTTGTCGCTTAATTGCAAATATAATATCGTGTTGTCATTGCGTGGCCTTGTAAGCAAAAATTAAATATATCTTGAATTTCTCTGACAATAACCCTAATATAATGTCCGTTTTCCTAGCTGCTTGATTCTCATGAAGTACATCCAATCAATGTTGATAGATTTTTAGACAGATATGCTTTATTGACACATAAGGCCACTGGCTAATCCAGAATACATACATATATTTATACAATGTCAGAATGCATGCACTTTTATAGAAAATATATAAGCTGCACGTTTATCAATATTAATTTGAAATTGAATATATACATTTAATACGATACAAAAATACACGTATATATGTTTTCCTTATTTGTAAATAACATACAAAGAAATTTAAAAATACCGTATTAAATAATTAGCCCCTTAATTACTTGTAATAGGATATAAACTTTCTAATACTGGTGACTTGTTTATATGTTATTTTACGTGGTTAGTTTACATCTTCCATAAATATTTTTTTAGTTCTGAGCAAATATGTTTGGAGCACGATCAATATGTAAAACCGCAGGTAAATATGATTCATTTGACTTTATTATATATAACTCCTTCTTAGCACTTGAAGTTTAACCATGATTGCTGGGGAAATTCTGGCGTTTGGAAACAGCTTCAAACAAAATCGGCGTTGTTATATATTTACAAAATGGAATTCTACGTCAAAGGCTTATGATATAAAATATGTGCAAACAACAATAAAAAAACTATAAGAACATGCGAAGGTATTAAGAATAAAACAATTTCGGGGCAATGATCTTATACAGAAACAACTTAATATAGTCATCACATTATAGTAATACCAATATAGTATATAGCCTACAACCTTCAACCCACGGTGTGTTTAAATAATGCTGATCATCTTAGGTGTGAGGAAGACTGATTGGTCATTCCTTGCAACCTTTATTTCTGTCAAGCCTTAAAACTAAAATAAATCACGCATTTGCTGTCAGGATGCTATTCTCAGTTTTTAAATAAGATTCTTTCCGAGGTTTCAATAAAGATTCTGAAAGTTACTTAACCTTTTGACGTATTTCGCTAATTTAGATCGCCCCAGATAGCACGTACTGTCATTAAATCTTTATGTGACAGCTGACATAGGATAATAACAGCTCGTAAAAAAGGTTATTTCATTAAATTGTAATTGTCACCAAATGTTGCATTGTTTTATAAAGGCTGTCTCACAATAATATTATTAGATTTTATCATGACAGCCAAGAATTCAAAAACGCCTTTGGGCAATCTGCAGAAGGCGAGATAAAATCTCATTCCAGCGTGCCTGTGTTTAAAAGTTTTATACTTTTTTTGATATGATGTTTTGCGATCACATAAATAAAGGAATAACACATTGATTGTTTTCCATTGATGTGTCTTTTAAATGCACAAGAGAAAGATATAACTAGAAATATAAGTTTTGGATTTCTTAAAATGTATTTGAAGAAATTCTGACCTTCCAAATAAATAACGAAAAACAGCCCCCAAAAAAGAGAACAAAAAAGCATCAATTTTGTACATAATAGCTGGAAAAAATGAAACAATTCCTCTCTCCTTGCGCTACGGTCGCCCAGAGAGCATATTGGAATATTTGCAATGCCGGATTAGTATCTAGAAATTTCCACAAGTTAAAAATGGTTTCCAAACCTATTTGAAACGCTGGCTCGTTCATCACTACAAAGAGATCATTTAAAGTTATTGTTATGTTTATTTGCCATTGTGAACAACTCGACACGAAGTCTGCGGCTTGCAATACCATCAGTCTTTGTCACGGAACGCAGCGGTTGAATTATTTCAGAATAAAAATTCTTTGGATGGAAACATACGTTCGCAAATAAAAACAAATGCATAGGGTGAAGATGAAAGATGCGTGCTGTATCGGAATAGTCATTCACTTAATGGCTGTAATGAAAATATATTCTATCATTCTAGTAAACATACCCTTGGGAGAGCGCTCGATGGCGAGAGCAGACACAAAGTCTGGCCAGAAAATCATTCAACTAGAAAAAAAGAACATGTACGTCTTGCAAATAACATGTTTCACACGATTAAAATCAATATATGAAAATATATTGAAGGAATATTCTCTCATAACGTGCAACTTAAAAACGGCGAAGATGTTTTATGTGTAAATGCTATAATAATTGATACAAATGGATTTCTAGCAACATGTTAGTCGATTTTTACGGCGTGTCATTTTCACGTTATACACAACACATAACATAAAATACACGCAGGGACAGGTGAAAAACGAATTGTTCTACTATATTAACAAACCAATGGTTTGTATTTAACTGTATTGAAGGAAAAGAAAACGGTGTTATTTTCTTTAAGGAAATTAGCTTATAAGGAGACAAAAAGTCTTTTAGCGCGGTCTGCCTGCAAGACAATGGGGCTTCGGAGCATGTTCGGCTCCTGTTGGCTGCCATTCACAGTTACGTTATTGAAATTTTGCTCATAACAACACTTTGATTTGCATAAGTTTCAACTTTATTTTATCTAACTTGGTGAGCCCGAGACTCCTGTGTGATGTGTTCAGTAGATAATTGCGTAAGCATTGTTTACGGTCGTGTGCCATTATCACCCAGCTCGGCCCCTTGGATTACTTGAAGCTAGAAAGTCGGCACTCGAGGGGAACTGGCTCGAGGAACAATTGCCACTTTAGGAAGTCTAGCGGAAAGTAAATACATACTTGAGAAACAAAACGCACATGTTCTGCCCACAAAATGTGTAAGACAAAACGTTTGCTGAACAAATTTACATCCAGATCTGTTGGGAACGATATTTGGTCTTGTTCTCACAAATTCGACATTGATTTGATGGGGTTAGACAAATGCGTTGTGGAAATATATTCATATTATTGTGAAATATTATGGATAGGGGAAAATACCCGACTGAGCAGCCAACTGACATTAACAGTCTATTCTGCAAAATGAAAACTGCTTTGTTTTGTGCAACAGGTATTGAGGAAGTATTCATCTAACGATACTTGATTGGAACAAAGAGATTTTGTATGATTTAAATAATTGATTTGAAAGTGATTTTAATTGAATGCGATCTGATACATTTGGCAACTTAAAAAGACGACATGCTATTTAGGCATGCTAATTAAACAGCATCATTAGTTTAATGTTAAGTCCGAGCATCATTAGTTTAATGTTAAGTCCGACTGTTTGTTTTTATCCAAAACATGTTTTCATTCTTTCTTAAATCTATAAATAAGCACGATTTGGATTTCTTCTTAAAATAGACATCGACTTCAGAGCGGTTGACCCTTTTGATGATATCACGTGATCTCAAATATAAGTGATCACATGGTTTTCTTAGTTTAAAAATAGCTAACTGTGCAACGTGGCTTAGATATGAAATATGTGTTTGTAATGAAGATTGTAGTACTAGGCTTCGCTTTTACACGTAGGTAAAGGAAATCAATAAACAACATTTCGCAGTTCTGTTCATGTAAAAAAATATATATTTTGTTATGGTTTGAGGAAAGAAATCTGTTCCAAACGGTCGGATGCCACCTTCAACGTCGAAGTATTATCAATTTCATTGCTTTTTGTGGATTTTTGTACTATTTAAATTTGACACACGTGTTTAATTAGAGATGTTTTCTTTATACTTTCTATTAGAAAATGTAGGCATTTTATGTCACAAGGAGTACACAAGAGAGCAACATTTAGCACTTGTGATCATTCCAATGGTTTAAGTGCATATGTCAATGTATAAATTAGCGTGACCTTTCCAATGTAACAACATCAATCACAGAAAATGTATATAACGTATCACAAGTCTGCTCATATTTTCTGTAGGCTTCCTACACCTCAGGGTATACACGAGGTCTCCCTACATTCTGGTTGCAAAACCAAACAGACGATGATAAGTATGGTTCAACGGAGTCGTTGACTTAAATGTGTGTAGATGTTAAAAGTGACAAATTTTGACTGACATTCTCAATATGTTCTATACGTTTGTGATCAATCAGCTGTCTGAGCTTGTCAATCACAATATCAAACTCAATGATGGAACAGTCTGCTTCAGGGCTTAAATGGAAAATAGTTATGTTTAAGATGGGGCACAATATTATTAAAGTTATATATATTTCTATCTTCTTTAATTTGTATCTATGATCCAGTACAACATACAAACTACGAAAATTACGAGATAGAAATTTTACTCATTTACCAAAATAGTATTTTAGTAGGCATTTTGTTACGTTCAATAGACTATATTTATTTTAAATCGATTGCAGCTAATATTTGTTTCTGTAAATTTCGAATTGTGCCATCTATGTCCCATCTTATAAAGAATTCAGCGTTATGCTTAAATACTGTCAGTATTAAGCCCCGATTTGTAACTTCTCTGACTCCTAAGCCTCCCATCGCGCTGGTTCGAGTCCCGTTCGGGGCGGCGAAGGACTTAATTTGGGAATGTTTTCCAGCTGATCTTCGGTGCTCCGATGATTCTACCCAGACATTTGTCTGGGGTCTTCCTCCACCAAAACAGCTAGACGTCGCTATAATGATCATAATTGGTCGCTGCAATGTATCTCAAAAACACAACAATACCACTCCTTCATGTTGTCATCAGAGTATTACATTAACCGATTACTACATGCAAGATGTAATGTTATTGCTAAATACTTATTATGTAGTCGATTACATAGAATACATTTATTCTTTTCGAAAGCACGGTACACTATCTAAATATAATAACTATATATACAGCTACAAGCCAGGGTCAGAGTCCTATTTGGGACAATTTTATCCACATACAGGCGACTTTAAATCAAATATTAGAACAGCTCGTTTTTGTTTCGTTGATACATAAAACCTTTGTTTTAAATCTTTATCTCGTCACATAGGAGATAAAGGACTACGTTTTGTATAACGCACTTCTATTACAGAAATAAATTATGAAGTGTGTTGGACGAGTCAACTTGTACGTCGTCAATAATTCTTCGGCTTAGTTTTCAGCCGCGCTATAAATCGACGATAAAACGATATACGTTAAGTATTGTGTGTGAAGATGTTTCTCTGATGATTGCACGTTAGCTTTAGATCAAAGTGACGTGAAAGAAGAATCTATTGTTTCTGATGGCCGTGAATCGCGTGGTAATGAACTGCTTGGCAGAATGATGTGTATAATTTTCCTATTTACTTACCGATGTAAGATCGTTATTAATGGCCTGAATGCAGTTCGCATACATATACCTGCTAGCAAAGCCACGTCACATCATTTATATTCAATCTTTCTTGCTCGTTTTTCTGTCATTAAAATCCCCTTTTGAGTTTATCACCGTCAATCTTAATTGCATATCCATCGCGCTACCCTCACCCCATCATGACTGTCCCCGACCCACTCTCTCTCTCTAAATCAACATATGTATGTTCAATTCAAGAGGAATATTATTATACAGTCACTATCGGTCATGATAGGACAACGTATGTCTAATTATGAAAATTAGTTTTCTTTCAGAGGGTGAGCAGAATGAACCTAAGGTGTCTATGGATACACATGGGACTCGAAAACACCGCTTGAGGGCGTGACAGGATGGATATAATCGGAACACCTCACTCAAAGCCGCAGGGTTTGATAGAGATTGATTAAGAAGGCGCTTTGTACATAATTAACCATCAATAAAATCTGAAAAGCGGGATAAGGTAGAGCAAGCCTCTGGTCAGAAATGACGTGAGAGAATAAAATCAAAGGCTGTGTGATTGATGTTAGGTGCCAGGAGTCAAGTACATAAATCTTGTCAATGTAGCTGATGGCGTGACTCCAGAAAACAGAGCCGCAATGTATGAGATGTTAGACAAGGTAGATCTAGAACTGTCACACACATTCGCTTTTCGACATTTGAAGACCTTTACCGAATTAGATAAACAAAGACGGACAATATGTGCATAGCTTTCAAGATTTTGTTCTCTATACACTGCTACATGTCTGTATGTTTCTTAATACTTCCCATGCACATTGACTGTTTCTACATTTGTATTGCTATATTGAATCTTATATCACGAAGAAACAAAGACAACAGGCAAGCAGGTGCGTAAGAAATTCGTCAAGTTGTGACAATAATGACATATTCAACTTACTTAAATCAACACTCGTAGAGCCAGTTAAAGACAGCATAAAGCACGACTGCCAATTACTCTTGTCACACGGGGTACCCAGGGAACCTCCCCAACATAACACAACCTTTGTTCTCGCCAACTTCACTGCAACGTTATAAACGGGTCTTGTAAAATGTGGTGATTATTTAATTGGTAGTATTTGTCACATAAAACTGTTACTATGCCAACGAACGCCTCGCGGCGACGTTTTTGTGGTAAGGTCGGGCTGCAAAGTGACAGTGATAAGTACAGTTGGCATAGAAACTGACAGTTTCCACACCTGAGCAGAATATGTCTCGTGTCACCCTGTCAGTTGCCGCTAATCACCAGGCCCTCTCTCGCGGGGAGTAATTTGACCATCTAGCCATCGGAAGGCCGTAAACGGACGTCGGAGTGATTACGTAATGTGTCGGGAAAAAAACAATATTAATACTCCCCCGAGTGTAGTGGAAGAATGCACGCAATGTATCATGTTGGACATCTATAAATCTTCCTTCGAAATGTAGCGACTCTCCGACTGACAGTTCGCCTATAACATCCTTCATGTTTTATTTCAATTCTTAACCCAGGAGGGCCATTAATCATGTTTTAAAACAACTGCTAAGTTTCCCCGTTTCCGTTGTGTTCTACATGATTCCTTTGCATATCCGAGCGGAAGGTGTAGGAGCAGTGACATGCCATGATGCCAGAAGCGATGCCGCAGACCCCTACTCCGGTGACGTACACCAGGCAATAACTAAAGCCATCAAATACAATCCACACACTGCCATTCATGCCGTCCTATAGAACCCTGCCTTCAGTTGCCGTCGGAAATGATTGTAATCAACATTTACAATATTTAATGACATGACACAATATCAATTAGATGGCAATGTCTGGTAATGAACTACCTGTCTCACTCGACGGTTATTTATTGGTTTTATCAACATCGGTTCAATGATTGGGCTTAATGGAAATGCTATATCCGCTTTTGTCTTTTTATTGCCAACATCAAGTATGATGACTCGGACCGACATGGCGTGCACACAGGCTGGTTTTATTTTACAGCTTTTGTGACATGAAGTTGATTAGTTATTGTGAAGCAAAGAAGATAAAATCTATCGGGGTTTACATAAACACCACCGTGTGTGACTAGTATTAAACAGCTCAAGATGACGAACAGCTTGGGAACAAGGTAGCACTGCTGCATTTATGACTACACATTACGCATGTTGCGTTTACACGTTTTCACAACGCACATCTGTTTTGAAACAGCGCCCATTGTTGCATACACGTAATTACAGCGACCTCCTTTACGCACAAAGGGTGGTAACTCTTCCGGTGGGACACTTTCACGCGCCTTGTGGTATCAGACAGTTTGCCTATCTCTATTACATGTATCAAAATCGTACCCCTGTTCTGAGGAATTATTGCATAGTCTCTACAAAAACTTATAATTTAGTTTAAGTAAAAGCCGTTCACAACATTATCACAATTATTAGAAGTAAATATCGTGAAATATAACTTTATTTTTTCAATATTTTCAAATCAATAAATAAGCGGGATATGGATAAGATAGACCTCGATGTTAGGGCTGTTTACCCTGATAATCATGTAACGTTATCTCAGCAGTAAGTGGTCACGTTGTTTTCTTAGTTTTAAATAGCTAATCGTGCAGCGTGGCTAGGATAGGAAAACACATTTTTGTTATGACCATCGGGGTGTTATGCATTACATTTTTGACATAGTGCACCAATCAACAGCTTTTCCCGGGATAGGTAACCTTTCTTTGTACTGGCATAAGATGAAGAAATTAGTATAAACTGTTAGATACCGCCGTTAATACCACTAAATCAGGAACAGCGGAAAGGGTACATACGTTTTAAATGTATTCGATTAAAAAACGGTCTTAAGGCAACTAATATACATGTAGATAGGCGCACTCAAAAGAAAATAAGCTCTTTTACCTTATTTAATTTTTAATGTCCGATTCAGTCCAAAACATGTTGTCAACATTTCCTCTTAGATCCATTTAAGTGCGAAACGTGTATATATTAACATTTTAGTTAAATTCAGGCATGATTGTCAGAAGGCCCAAGAATTTCGGTATTTCCGAGGATGTCCATTAACCTTTCGTCGCATTAGCGTACAGATCTACCTTTGTTGATAAACAGGTACAACTGGCCTTATGGTTACAATATACTTATATTCTGAATTTTACTGGTGCATTTTAATTTTGATGAAATATATTTGCATCACTTGATTGAATAAATTTGCATCAAAATAGTTGCCTTAATTAAAAAAAAGCTAGATTGCCTTATTGCGCATTTCCACGAAAATTTCAGTTAATATATATGCACAACGGCTTTAGTTGTTTGTTCATAGCACGGAAGAAATTTATCTTCGTTACACTGTTAAATCATATACACACATGGTAAACACGTGTAAATAGAGGCACATTATAATTATTTGCCTTTTTCCAAGCTCGTGGCAATTTGCTATACATTTTTGAGAGATGGGATTAGCCGGCATTTTTGTCGATACTGCGCAGCGACATTTCTATCATTATAGCACAGGGGCCCTTATGAGGTGCCCAGGGACTGAACCCGGCCGGTCCATTAAACTGACACCGACGAGTCAGGCGTAATGCTGTCCCCTTAGCCCCGAGCGTTAGAACAGAACAGAACAAATCTTTATTAACCAACCCAGGTATGGTAAACCATACAACATGGGGTCAAGTAGGGAAACCACTATTACCAACTTTAAAGTCTTTGGTTTGACCCGGCCGTGGTTCGAAACTTACAGAAAAAATATGTGTAGACAGTTTAACCGATTACTCATGAACAAAGACCGACGTTGAACCAAGGTCCTTCAAAGTATGCTCAAGTATATGTCAGGACTTCATCCGCACATATCCACTCAATCATTGGATATTTACGACGTTTATTGCACACGTATGTCATACGACTTGACGTCATTTATTACAGAAAAGATGAATATTTAATTTCTTATGACAACCGTTTCACATTAAACTGTCATAAAAGTCTATCGTTCTTTGTCATTTTAGAAATTTGTGTGGTTGAAGTCCTCCGTTAAATGGTGGTCAGCCAAGTACGAATGTTGGGAGCTATCAGGAACTTCACTGTTTGCTGTTTTTGTCTATGTTCATGTTCACTTATAAATGAATCGGTGTGCAATTGAATAAAAATATAGCATGTTTTAGCTCTGTTATAACAAAAATGATTCGGATTTCCTTGCATTTCTCTGTTGCAAATTATACTATTGATAATAATCAGTTTTTACTCTCTTTTTTTGCACCGGAGATAATATTCCAAGTGCGTGTTTGTAAACGATATGTATGCTGCAGTGCTCTTTTGTTTATTGTTCAAAGGTCTTACATGACATGAATTTATTATTTAGAGGCAGTTTGGTGCAGACGGCTAACAATCTATCACGATGGTTTATTTGTCGACTGGCAGCATGTGTCAGCCAACATTATGTTTTGATGGTCCGTCTGTCAGTAGACTACCATTTCATTGCACCATCCTGCTGTTGACGGTAATGATCCATGTGTTGAGTGACACCAGTCGTCCACTACCAAGAAAATACATGCACTTGCTTTTTCGTTTCGAGAGCTAGTACAACATCACATATATATTCAGCATTGTGTGATGTGTCTGCATCTTATCATTTGATGTAAACCTATGATCAAAATTTGTTCTATTCTGCTCATTTGCCCTATGCCATTTTTATTTTTGCCTTTGTCTTGCTTAGCTTCCTCTTCACTTCACTGATCTGCTCTTCGCAGCTCTGCTCTTTTAGTGCTCTACTCTTCGGTGCTCTGCAATTTCAGTTCTCTGCTCTTCTATGCTCTAATATGCTTGAGACAACTGCAGTGGTATCAGGACAAGGGAGGTAAATAGAGGGTTACTGACCAATGACAGAAAAAGGCCACTATCAATGCCTTTAACTCAGCTATGCTCTTTCATATTCTACTCTTCTCTGCCGGTCTCCGCTTTGCTAGGCCATGCTCTGCCCTGTTCTTTGTTGTCTTTTCTCTGCTGACCGGTCTCTACTTTGCTCAACTATGCTCTGCCCTGTTCTTTGTTGTCTTTTCTCTGCTGACCGGTCTCTACTTTGCTCAACTATGCTCTGTCATGTCCTTTGTTCTGCTCTGCTCTTCTGGTCGGTCTCTGCTTTGCTCAGCTATGCTCTGTCCTATTCTTTGTTCTGCTATGCCGATCGGTCTCTGATTAGGACTGCAGTATATGTTCTAAAATAAACACGATACTGTTTATTACCGCTTTTTGGTCTAACGATTTCGGTGGTTACCCTTAGTTCAGGGGCGTTAAGACTAACGTAAAGATGGAAAGTAGGGTTTCTAGAGCTAGCGATGGCATTATAAAAGTTTCAATATTTGTTCATAAACGCCATTCAAAGGTAACAATACACATTGCTAGACTAGAGAATCTGCGGTAACTAGTTTAGATCCTGATATCAGCCCCCATTTGAGGAAATTGCTATTTAACTCATAAAAGAATCATAAAACTGACGACATAATTGGAAAACGATATATTATGCAGTCGATGCGTCTCTTTTAAACTCAATGTATTGCATTTCACTAATTGAATCAAATGTTTCCAGTTATAAAACTTTTTTTCAGGATTAATTGTTGCTGAATTATTAAAATGTGACATTTTGTAATCTTGTGGGAAACTGGGTTGCAAATGAATTTTGTAAGTTGAGCATTAATGCAAATAACAACGAATGCTTTTAAAGAGAAAAACTACCACATAAATAGCTTCTTTCTTTATGTTTGTTTTATCTCAGGTGAGACGTTATTTAACACAGAGTCTTTATGCCAAAGCCAGTTATGCGTATTTAAGGGATGATCCAAAATATTACGCGTTCTACTGGCATGCGACATTGTGTAATATAAAAAAGCCTGCTTTTTGCAAAACTGTAATTTATTAAACTATCCTCTTTTGGTGTCCGCGCTGAAGTGCGGCACCCTTTATGGAATACATTAGAAATTTGTCAATGCTCTGTTGTATAGTTATTTGCATTTTCGTAACTTCTCGGCGGAATCCGGACAAGTATTTATCGTAGCTAAGATGTTCCGAGTAGTTATTTGGCGTTACAGCCTTCGTTACATCTAAACGTCCACACACGTATATAGTATTAATTTTGACAACTTCGAACTACATGACTACGTAGGTTGAACTTGTTTTATTTTCAACTTTACGAGAGTTTTAAGACTATTGCTCGTCCAATATTCCACAAACAAAAACAGCAACATATGCCATATACATTGTACATATGACGGCCAATTGTTCGAACGCATGTCCAAAATACTCATTGGATGTCTGTCGTTGTTTTGCGTCAGATAACGTATTTTGTTTTAAACATCGAGTCGCAGCTCTTTGATGCTTTGCAATAATGCCTTTATCAGTTAAATATGTTTAATACAGCACGTGGCTGTTAATGAAAAGTTATCATAAATATATGTGTAATGATGTGTGTTGCTTAATTAAAGAAGTTTTGTACCTGTAATATCGTTTACTTGATTAAAAAATAAAAGTTAATATAGTATTTGCCCAGTTGAAAATGTCTTTGTTCGTACCGAACTTTCAGAAACACATCTTTATACTTCAAGAGATTAAATCAGGTGTATGTCGATCTTCGCTACACATTTCTGCACAAACACTTGATCTGGTATGTGGGAAATTGACAGACGTCTACAAACAGATCTAGAAGCTATTTATTTCTGACAGCCAGTTCTGTATTTCTCGACGTGACTTGACACCTGTTATCAACGCTGAAATTCTCGCTTCCTCTTCCGTTAACGCAAGTGAAAGACCTACAGCAACTAATCACTATGAAGTAATTGACAGAGCTGTCAATAAATTATACTTTGATTGTCGACCGTGGTTATATTTCGCTAATGTTTGAACATCTAATATTTAGTATTGCCATGAAACTGTTTACACGTCATCTGTTGAATAATTGTTGATGAATTAGGTATTACCGGAACTGCCAAAGGCGAGTAAATAAGAAACTGAAGCGAAACACTGACGCGCCACATCGTGTTGAGCCCGAGATTTGTATTGGCGTTTAAGTCAATATTTGATGAAAAATAACACCTATTTGACCACCCTTCCTCCTTTGGCCTTTTGAAGTACCTACTTATAATTAATTTGCCTATATGCGATCGAGGGATCGTTTGCTGTTTATCCATGTATGTCATGGGCCCATGAAGGGCTAAAAGACAATTCGATCACAAGTGCCAGGTTATACGAGGGCTATGTTATATATGCATGGGAAATGTCTTCTATTAAATTTTAAAGCGACTTGGTTACAGTTTGTCAAACTAACATTTTTAAAGGTTTGAACTTAAAAAAAATGATGAACAACAACGAATAATGGGATAAATATTGCCCTTGGTCATTAGCTTAATATGTGACAACGCTGTCATTCAACAGAGTGAGATGTCTTTATGGAACTTGTTTTAGCCTAATTTAGCACCGCAATCTAGAATATATCCGAGCTGTACTGTGACTTCTTTAATGCCAACATGTATTACTGCGCTTAATAAATGTAACATAATTCTACTGCAATTATTTTTACTTCAGCGATGTAAATTGCAATAATAACACGTAACCTACATTAAAAACGAAGTATCCCAAATCTTCGTAAAGAAAAGAATCTTCATACCTGTATGCATCGCCTTTATATTGATCAAGACACAGTGGTTTTCTTAATTAGACCTAAACACACATATAATTGTTTCATCCACAACCAGATACATGGTTTACTACACAACGATACATTTATCAACTATTCTAATCTGCTCTGTGTCATGATTTTACATTAGTATTTTGTTACATGAAAATATTCAATTATTGGTCTAAATTTGTGCAAAGAAGTTCTCAAGTCATTTGAAGATTTCTGACCGAAACTCATTTGTAATTGTCTTCTTATTGTCAGGAGACTTATTTATGGCAGATAATTACTAAACCATTTCTCAGCATTCCCGTAATAAGAACGGGAGTTATATCTGAATATTGCGTATAGTGTTCAATCCTGTGGCTGTTTCTCACGCTTCTCAGCGTACGGGATCGCCAGCGAGGCATAAATAACCACGAGTTCATTCACAATGCATTAGCGCCATATTTCATAACTGTTCCTGACAAGTCTCAACATTGCCATGCTGGACACCAATCGTTGATTTATAACCTTGTATTTCAATCCGTCGACATGGTGTCCTCCAATCACAGAGCGCCCAGATATTGTCGTATATCAAATATCAACTTTAACTTTTAATTTAAAGCTTTATTCGGCCACTTCAGCTAGGAGTGGGTAAGATTACAGCAATTTTTCATCGAAAGGCCGGCAAAAGAAATGACGGGGCTTATACGTAAACACTTAAACCTGACACTCGGTACTTGTTAACCATTGAGTTACAATCAATCACGGGATATGTAAGGCTTTACTAGCCTTTGTAGCTGATAACATTTGTAAGAAGTTTAAATAATGCTTTAACTATTTATCAAGGGGCTATTAGCAAGGTGCTGTGTACATAGAGATACGGCTATGGCGAGATGCGCAGACGGTAAAATTGGAGGACACGACTTTTATCCGCACATGCGCAGTAGAGCAATTTGTAGTACTTTGTTTTTAATAGATGCACGCGGGCTTAATGCAAAGAATTATAAACTTACACAAATGTTCATATCATGTCTTTCCAAGAAATATTTTTTTGTAAATTTATTCAAAGAAAGGTGTGAAACTAGTTTTCAGTGTGTGCATTTATCACATGCATGTAATATCATTTTCCTCACTAAAGAAACATTTGCGATGTATGTATGAAGTTTATTCCCTAAAGACGGTAAACTGGTATATCAATTATAATTCCATGGCATGTTTTGTTGACAATCGCTGGAGGCTGTCAGCTTGTGATATGCCTTCCATGCTTATTGGATAAAAGACAACTTTCAATAATCTTACACTCCATCCGCTCTTGTCTGGATGAATTTTTGTAAGGATGTCGTAAATTGTCGACGTGGCGTCGGGAAAGATTGGCGTACGGCACAACAGTAGCTCCACCACACAAGCAGGCAGTTATCCACCATCTTGTCCATCCATCATCCGCGGGTAACCTAGCGTAGCACACCCGCGGCTTGTGTAGCAATACTTCATGACAGGCCTTTTCTTATCACCCGACAATCTGTCCAGTTTGACAAATCTCTGTTGATAGGCCGGATACCGGGGAGTCCCCGACCCGCTCCGTCTATTTATGTTCCACTCAGCCAGCCTCAATCTCCCTCTATCTCGCATAGTTCGGCAGCCAAGGACCCTTGGCCGGGGACGGGTCCTTTTGATGTAGGGGATGGGAAGGGACTTACTCCATTGATAGGTTATCTCCCCTTGTTCGCTGTCGTTACATGTGGAAGATACAGTATCAGTGACTGATAAAGTTCGATAATTGAGCGGATGTGACCATCAGTCAACAGAAGTTAAGTGGCTTACTTATGAAAGACCCATATCAGACAATAAATAACATTTGATTGAACTTTTTTCTTTTAGATTGATACTACATCCCATCGTCTTTTATCACCATTTCATTTGATTGAATCATTTTCTTTTTCATATTAATATTACATTACACGACCATTAAATAACATAAATAAAACAAGTAAAGCACTTGGATTTATGTTATTTCTCACTGTAATATTATAATTTTTAAAGGAACTTGTAAAAACGTGTGTTTCAACAAGATAACATTCCAACCATAATTTTCGATTATTTTGTGATTGATCATGCAATCCCGGGGGAAATGTTGATGCATGAACATGTCAACTGCAATTTAAACAATTCAACAGTCAGATTAACAGTCTGGTTTAATGGCTGGTCATTGTTAACTCAGTCAGCTAGCTACCGTCAGAAAAGTTGGTTACTGAATGTATCTGACCATCTTGGCTGATACTGAGAACTTAATTTGAAATTTTGCAAAGTGAAATTCTAGCATCGATGGGACCGACGATTCTTCGACATCCCTGGACCGTGTGAGGGGATATTAAAACAGTACATCGGCGGCGTACTTACCTAACTAAAGTCATACTAATAGTTTTAGTTAAGTATTTTTATCAACTTGTATTTGTCCAGCATATGCAATCAATTTATGTTAACATGTCGTAAAGTCTAAGTAGGAAACAGCAGTCCTTAATCCGACAGATTACACGCATCCTTTAGGTATTGAACTTATACATTGATAAAAATGATGTAGGACAAAATCCCGCCCTCAATGAGAGGGATTGTGCACCCTCCCCCCCCCACCCCCACCCACCTTGAAAATTCACAAGCAGTATTCTGTCCGCAATAGAAAATTCACGAGAGGAATCTGTCTTCCCATGCCAAAATGACCGGAAGTGTTTTCGGTCGGATGGATTTTGTCTAGCTCCCATAAAAAATCATGACTTAAAATAACAATGTACACATCGGAGATGTCGTATAATCATTTATATACTTTACTTGTACGTTTCAGATCTATTTCTTGCCCATTGAATTGCTGGTCCATTTGACAACAAGCAGTTTATATTATCACAATAATGGGTACATCAATATAATAATATCAATAATCAGACTGCCGAGAGGTGGCGCGGATCATCAAGTTAACATTTGAAAAGACAAGAGTTTGTAAACGTATATGAATTTCCCACATGCTAGCACATATTTAACATGAGGTATTTTCATGCATATATTTAAGACATTTTGCTTTTAAAATCCAACAATAAAGAAGTTTGGTACACAATAAAAAAGACTCATTTAGATTTTCGGTAAAATATTTTGCATCAGTTCCCTCACGTTTTGCTGATCACTCTCAAGTCATATTTCTAACATCAAAATGCATTCATCCTGACAAATAAAGCCCAGTAAATATATTCAAATAAAGACCGTATTTATCAACTATTTTTGTGTAAGAATTGTCCAAAGTATTGAATTCAGGACCAAATAACTCCTAAGTACTTTAGATAAAATGTAAAATAGCGAACATATAACTAATTAATATAGCCTTAGAGAATATCCCTTATCAATCATGTTAAAGTAAACACGTATGAATTGATATTCACGCATTATATAAAAACACGTTTAGTAATGCCATAACAACGAATGATCGTGTTGTGTGATATGTGGCGTCCTTGTATTAGTGCGCGTCTTAACTCCCATCTAAGCCATCAGTAAAAGCCACATAGATCCCCATGGTGACAAAGGCTTGACAAAGGCGCGAAGACAACCGATATTTATCAAAATGGAGATTTATAACAAAGCCGTAAGACATGATGTGTCATAAACATGAGATTTATGTGTTTTTAATGTCCATCCGAAAGCATAAAAATATCCTCTTTACGGGTCATAATTTGAATAAAAAAGGCCACCAACAACGATAAATCCCGAGACATGCCGTATACGGTAGACGCTAGCCCATGGCGTACATAAAATGTTAATAACTCAAGAGAACCATTATAAAACAGGCTACAGTGACATTTTCATGACGGGACGTACATATATTTAAGCTGAAGGATAATCAGAGTCACGGAATACACATTACATCTCAGATAGGAGTGGAGAACAGCTTTGGACCTTGGGCGAGATAATCTTTTTAAAAGCTTCAAAGATTCAGAGATTCGGAATAAAAATAAAAAGTCAGACTTAGTATAAATGAAAACAAGTTTGTAATCCGAAGACTACATGGATCGTAGGAAGGCATGGTGAATTTTCTTTTTAAATTTACATACCTGTTTGTACCATATCTAAACTTAAATGGTGTACATAATACAAATACGTGTACATTTTTATTGCTGTTTGTTTGCATTCGTTTCACTGTTGTGCTTCTATTATTGATAGATACTTTATTTATACAATAGGCCAATGGCCAGTCAGTACACAGGTTGTATTAACAAATGTCATAAAATAGTCAATGACTTAAGCAAATTGCAATTGCACGCAGATACACAAAATGATACACATTATATTAACAGACATGTGCAGTCTACAAAAATCATGTAACATAAATATTTGAAAGGGTGTTGTATTTTTTTTTTATTTCAACAGTGGCTAAGATCTAAACAAAAAATTATGTTCATAAAGTTTGAATATCCCCCCCCCCCTTTCTCTTGTTTATGAAAATAGAAGTGATGAAAATAATGTGTTATATGTACGTTTAAAAGTGTCTCTACGTACAGAAGCATTTCTCAAATGAGCTTTCGCTCAAGCTCAAATTTTGGCTCCATTCTTACTGGGACGAAATGCTTCAGTTCCAATTGGTTGTACATAATAAATCATGCAGGGTTTAGGTATTAATATTTTGCAGTAGTGTGTTAAAGATATTATATGAGTAAATACTGAGCAATCAAAAATTGAGTTTAAGAAAAATGTTTACTGAAAATGAGTTCTGTCCTTTGCTGTAGTGTTTATGTGTATCAATTTAATCTACCTATTGTATTCAGTTAACATAAAGAACCAACATATGTATGCATAAGCATGCAGCCTAGAAATCCTAATGAAGGTCCCCAGCAGTGAAACCTGTCCACACAATAAGTTCAAAGTCGTGTTAATGATGCCACAAATGTGTTGAAACTATAAGATATTTGCACCTAAGTGTACAACAAAGCAGCACGTTTTGACAATTGTAGAACCAGCCGAGTCATTCATTGGGTCATGTTTGCCGCCGTTTGCTTGCATTACTTCCACTTCCGGGGGACGAGACATCAATATTTGATTACCAACTTGACACCAAATGTGGCCTCGTCCACATAATAGGTTTGATCTGTCCACACGTCCTCATGGCAGATGCGTCTGCTTCAGATCTCACTTGTAGCACTAATGGAGTGAAAGCGTTAGATTCTCACCATTACGTGACAATCCCCGGGAACAAAATGACGCAGTTTGCAAACTCTGGTGTCGGAGTACGTAATGAAAACCTAATATGTTGTCTATGACATGATTGTGAAGTTCTCCGGATTCGTCACTGGGAATCTGTGTCTGAATTGGTATCATTAACTATATCGCCAACGAAGAACAACAACAGCACCATCGCCATTAACATAAAAACAAGTATCATTAACATTGATGACATGAAAAACGGCAGCATACTCGAATACCAGTCAGCACCGACAATTATTCGCCGAGTAATAACATATATAAGAAGTAGTCTTAAATAAGATTTATGGAGATGTTAACCTTTTTTTCTTCTAAAGCAACCACTTAAGGTAAGCTATAAAAGCGATATAGATATATTTATTTCCCCCCTGCTTGTGGAGCAAAGTTTTAAATCTGTGTGGGTAATGTATACATACAACACACCGACACAATCATGATCGTATTGATAAGGCCCAGCTAATTATAAATATTGGTGGAGGAAGACTATAGGCATAGGTCTGCGTTAAACCACCAAGGCACGTCAGACCTCTTTAACTCAATGTTGTTGACCCGACCAAGACTCGAACCCACGCGGTGAGAGGCTGAGAGGTAATAAGTGGATGACAGCTCGATAACGGGTGACCTTGTGTGTATTTCATTCAAGTTTTTAAACAAAACCAAAATTGATTTAAGCTTTACTGAACAAACATGCAATTTTCAAAGATCGTAAATTTAAAGTTTATCGCAAAATATCGAGGGGATTTAATTTCACTCAGATGAAGCGCCATAAAAGGGCATAATTCTGCTGACAGATTCGTTGTTTTACCTGATGCATAACAATTTTAAATGGTAAGTGGTTTCAAAATACTGGAAGACATATAAGTATGTCGAAAAATGTGAGCCGTGTATATTCTTGACAGCACAATGAGAAAAAAGGGACAAAAATGCAAAGACACAAAACAATGCTTCGTTTTTTGTATGATTCAAACCCGATATCTCTTGTCTGACATTCCCTTGCTGACTTGTCACCAAGTCTTGATATATATATATATATGTGTTTTGTAGCTGTGGTACACTGCGACTGGGACCATATTCATGTTAGAATACAGTCTTCAACCCAAACTTTGATTTGATTTGACGGGTTTAAATAGACGCTTATCATTCTCGGAGCCAAAGAGTCAATCGCCAAATGCTCTGGTCAGTCTTTTGTGTCACGTTCTTCTTCTTTTGAGCTTTTTTTTAAAAACTAATTATGTTGATTCAAAGGAGTTTGTATGTCTTTAATAAACACCATTTTCCAATATCATGGAATGCAATAACAAAGACTGGTTTATGTTGGTGTATATCTGAGGTATGATCTAACATGCGCCAGTATATAACTTTCTAATATATACGGATCCCAAAGAATGGCTTTTAATGGTATCTGTTCTGTTCCTTGCCACTTTACTTTCTCAATAGCAGTTCGGATTTATCATCATTAAATTTCAGCAAACAGAGTTTCTGTAAACCATATGTCACTTTTTATTGTGGCTCGTTTTCCGGAATCGGAGTCTGTAGCCTTTGTAGACTGGTTCGTTAATAAACCGTAAGCCTCTGCTTTCGCTGGCTGAGTTCTAACATCAATCGTTAACACAACCATAGACCCCTTATTGTTAATTCAACACGAAGTTATCGCCTAAATGATCAAAAGACTGTCTTCGCTAAAAACATAAACTAAGAAGAGGTTGCGCGTCTGGATTTTCTCACAAGGAGCCTTGGATTCCGGCTGACAGCGCATGCCTCTCTCTGCCTGGTCTTGAAGTGCCAGAACCATTGGGTTTCTCTGCTGAAGTAAAATTCTATCAACTATGTTTTATGAGGAAGTTCGAACGTAAATTATACCCAGTGCTCTTGGGACGGTTGTAAATGCGCATGCTCAGACAGGATGGCTACTGATTTCCAACAGCATGAAAAACAAGGCACATTCTACCATTGTCAAGGGGATAGTTTCATTTCACATTGCATTTTTTATGTTTTGGACGCAACTTCCAAGTTGTTTTCAATCAGTTTATCAATATTTTGTCAAAATAATAGACCGGGTTAAAATTGAAAATGATGTAGCTGTCTTATTAGGTGTTATTTGACTGCAAGGAGATTCGCCTTTACGACTTCTGATATATTATATTAAGGAAACATCCGCATTAATTTCTTTGACACAATACAAAGGCAAGGCCGACTTGTTTATCAAATTTGTTTTCTAAAATAATAAAATAATGATAGCTAAGGTAGGTACATAAATTATGCACAGCAATAATTAGTTAAAAGTGATAAGACTGGCAAATTATCTTAATATCTGCCATAATTAACACACAAAGGATGAACATACAAAGTATAAATGCCAACAGTATAAAGTGTAGATCCCGATCTGATGCTGTCTTATTAAGATCTGCACTATTTGATGATAAACCTGGACCCATAGTATAAGTGATATTACAGGCCAGTCTTAGATATTGCGTTTCTAGGAAGTTGCATAAACACCATTTCACCTAATACATGTACAACCGCCTTCAGTAGAGTTATTGTTCCTTACACACAGACACTGTCGCATGGGGGCAGGATTCATGTCCAAACGAGGATAAAGGGTGTTTTAACTAAATGTATTATTTATTGATCTAAACTTCATAATAGTTCAGAATTTATGGAAATCTTTTCAGAACTTTGTACGCAATACAGATTAGTCATTGTAAGCAAGAAATCGGTCTGGTCTGGTTTTAAATCTAGACTGTCTTGCCCTGGAACTAAAGAAGGTGTTCAAATTTCTGTCCCCGTGAACATAAACACGTTTTCAAATGATCTCCCAGGATTTAACAGTCCCTTCCCGGGAACTTGGAACGTTTTTAAATGATCTCCCAGGATTTAACAGTCCCTCCCCGGGAACTTGGAACGTCTTCATATGATCCCAGGATTTAACAGTCCCTCACCGGGAACTTGGAACGTTTTCATATGATCCCAGGATTTAACAGTCCCTCACCGGGAACTTGAAACGTTTTCATATGATCCCCAAGGATTTAACAGTCCCTCCCCGGGAACTTAGAACGTTTTCATATGATCCCAGGATTTAACAGTCCCTCACCGGGAACTTAGAACGTTTTCATATGATCCCAGGATTTAACAGTCCCTCACCGGGAACTTACAACGTTTTCATATGATCCCAGGATTTAACAGTCCCTCCCCGGGAACTTAGAACGTTTTCATATGATCCCCAAGGATTTAACAGTCCCTCCCCGGGAACTTAGAACGTTTTCATATGATCCCAGGATTTAACAGTCCCTCACCGGGAACTTAGAACGTTTTCATATGATCCCAGGATTTAACAGTCCCTCATCGGGAACTTGGAACGTTTTCATATGATCCCAGGATTTAACAGTCCCTCCCGGGAACTGAAAATGTTTTCATATGGTCCCAGGATTTAACAGTCCCTCCCCTGGAACTTGGAACGTTTTCATATGATCCCAGGAAGATTTTAAAACGATTGAGAACAGTGGTCGGTTGTGTGTCTGAAAACTTTGTTATCGTGTCCTACTCGGGATAACAATAACGTTTTATAACACTCTAAGGAATTTAAAAAAAACTTTTCACGATCCTGGGCGAGGGATCAAATTGAAGTTCCGAGTCACTTCAAATCGTTACACCATCAATAGTACAGAGTGATACCTTGGTTGCAGTTACCGAGCCATACAACAGTGACAGGGTTTATAACTGGAAACAAACACGACATCTTCGAATAGATCAGATTTTATTCATTATCTTTCTCTATTTCTGCAGGTGAATTTAAATACTTCTGCAAACAGACAGTGACGACGAGTAATTTTTCGAGGGGCCAAATCTTAACATAGCAATTTAACGAATCTTACTACTTAAATTTTATCTAAACTAAAAGGTCTTCCTAAAACTGCTGAATTAAACTTATTTATGATAATTAACTGAACACTCTTAGAACTTGGGTAGCCTCAATTACTTGGATGATCTTCTCTTTAACTACATATGATTGTATGAATAAGACATTTAACACCGTCTGACGTCTCCTCACATTCAATACATTTACTTGAATCCGCTTGACATTGTCAGAACAATTCCATACGGACAACTTCTGTTTGAAGATTCCATCCATAGACTTGGTCACTAATGAACTGTTCGCTGAAAAGTGAGTCAAAGTTTCATGTCGCGTTATGGGTAGCTTTAAAGTTCTACAGTCTGTTTGTACATTTTGAAAAAGGTTCAATTGCAAAACAAAATACAAAAAGACTGGAAAAATAGTTCTCAAATGTTTTATAATGCATCGTCCGTCCGTTATCGATAAATAAACATCACCATTAAACAGTATTTCGAATGTGTTGGAGACAGGAAGGCGCGAGTGCGCATGCTTCAAAAGACACAAGTGAAATCTAACTGCACCCTCTTGTAAGCTTTAAAAGCTATCATCTAGCCATGTGCTTCAGATATCAAATACTAAAGCAAATTAATCTAGAAAATTGTCTTTAAGATAAGCCATCAATTAACTTCAGGAATTATCATTTACACGCTTGATTACTTTCATTTTCATTTAATGTTTAGTTTATATTTTACACTTAAGGTCCTTTAATTCTGGTGTAGTTAAACAGAATTAATTGTATTTTTATCATGAACAATTAATCAGGGATTAAGTCAATGTAATCAATGCACAGCTTGTGCCTATATCTTTAGAAACATACTCATAAAAGGAACCACACTAAAACTGCAACTTTTTATAAATGTTGCTATAAGCGGGAGGTAAGACTTGTATGTCTTTGCCCATATTCATTTACTTGTCTTCGTTTCTTTCACAATCAACATACTAAAACACTGCCCAGTAATGTGGAGATTAAACGCCTTTTTTTCGAAAACAATTAAAATTCCTCTTTCTATAAAGTAAACGAAAATCAAACGCCAAATTTGTGCTTGGTATTACTGGCGCATTTTTTTGCTGAAACTTAAAAGCCATATATAAGCCCTTTGTTCTCTTTCAGATGCGATTCAACATTAAAGAATCATGTTAAACAGGAACACTTTATACAAATCTAGTTTTATGACTGAAAGTAGTTCCCCAGCTTAAATTATGCATTTGTTCGCGTTGACTAACTGTCGTAGAGCGTTTGTAGCAAAGCGGAAGAATGATGTACGATGGGATAGTTCAGTTCCTCAGTCTTACACGCTTTCTGATTGGCCAAGCCATGCAGCGGCACTGCATGTTCATTAAATATTAACCAGTCCGATTGAAGCTTACAGTCATGATGAAGAGAACTTGAGAGTATAACGCAAGGCTTCCAATAACGCTCTTTATTGTCTGTAACAGACAATATGGCGTCACAATGTAAATTAAAACCTTTGCCAGAACAAATGTGCCAGCTTTATCGCGATAATTGATGGAATTATTCCGTTTGAGATGTTGCTCACAGCGACTGATGAAGTCCATTTTGGCGAGTTTGTATTAATCTAACATTTATGCTAGTGGCTGTTTGGGAACTATATGATCTTTGGTATAATGAGCCTCTTTCGATTACAAATTGGTCTTTTTTGTTTTCACGTAAATCGTATCAAAGCAAACATGACAGCTATATGATTTTGTACGGAGGTGATCTGTAAGAGAGATAACATTTCATGAAGAAGACGGAAAAACGGGTTACATAGTCAAAGACTATCTGTATATCTTCAATAGGAAACGTAGCTTTTAAAACATGAATATAAAATATTTATTTAAATGTACTGACAATATTGGTAGTATCTGATAAGCTTAAATGGCAACTTAAAAAGAATTAAACACAATACTGACGATAGACGTTGATTCTTCTTCAATTTATAACTCCCAAAGATCTAATTAAACTTTGATATATTGCTATGTACGCACACGGCTTCTTTAAAAATATATATGCAATCCATAATTCGTCTTACATGAATTATAATGACATGATAAAAAGAAGAAACAGAATTAATGCATGTCTGTTAAGATAATTATTTTTTCTCCTGTCATGTTTTGCTTACGACGATTTTATGAAAAATCTATACTCATATCAGTATATGAAGGTTTTTTTTAAGACATGTTACATTACGCGATTATGGTACTTTGTACTTCAGTTGTTAGATACATGCTAGAAGTTGTAAAAGAACAGGACGTACAACAATAATATTAGTCTGACTGTTTTCATTGGTCTTCCTAACGTGTCATATACCACATCTAGACATCCTCACCTGGGTTAGTGACTGTAGGTTTCTGTTACAAGTTGAGCGACCTTTGCCTCAAGTGTTGCACTTTTTCATTTGATGTCATGTCTTAATCAACGACTGCAATTAAAATACTTGTACTGGAAAAGCATTTACATAACTCTCAACCTGATAGGGACCGAGTTATCAGGCTTACGCATATAGTGTTCATCCAGTTCAGAATATGCACTATTTGACTGTAGGACTTAAGCTTTATATCTCTTGGTACAAATAAGTGTAGCTGTTGGAAGACGACAAAGAATTTAATGTTGTATATAAAACCTGTAGTGTGGGTAAATCTGCTCGAATATATTTTGCCACGTCTTGTTGGGGTTCCTTCAAGTTGTTGTCTCCATGATGAAACATGAGGGATAAAAGCGAAAACCTTGTGGGATTGTGGGATTACAAGTTATAAATTTATGACCATATCAGAGAGGACATCCAGAACAATGAATGAAAACACCACAGTCCTCATCACAATGAGCTTCAAGTCGCTATGAGAATGACTTATTGCTGGGGAATCAATTAAAACCATTTGAGACCGAGATTTACGACAATGGCTTGTCAACAACAGCGGCCTGCAAATCATCCTTGTTAAAATAAAATGGTAATTTCATCGCCGTATTGTTGAAGCAGTGTGTTCTCCGGGTCTTAGAGAGGCAGATTTATTCCTGTATGAAGACTCGATGAAAAATGAGTTCGTCATTCCGTCGCCGGCGTCAGTTTCACGGTAGTTTGTCAGGAAGCCTTTGTTAGCGGCTAAACGAACATGAAAGCGATTCTGAATCAATAGCATATCAAATGCAATATTCTCTCCGATAGTCTGCCAACACAATTGCATAAGGTTGTCTGATTCCAGTCACTTGGAGGCAGTGAGTAGTTTATAGGTTTATAGCTCCCGTACAGCAACAACTTAATAATGGCTTGTCTTCCCACTACTGTATGTGGATTTTTTTAAAAAGTAACGTAGTAACATTTGCTCTACATTGCACTTTTCAATTCTTGTCAAACAAAACTTTGTGAAATCACAATGAATAATGTAATTATAATTATCTATGATCACCGAATTGTATGTTAACGTTAAATTCTTCAGGAAGTTGTGCTGTCTTGAGGATAAAAGAATAAAAAACGTCGCGACTTTGTCTCTTTTTTATTGTTCTGGACGTTTAAGCATAAGACTTTAGTGTATATGTGAACTGCGCATGTGTGAACATACGTCATGAGATACGCAAGTCAAGATTTGCAGACTGATTTTCTTGGTAGGGACCAATAATTACAAGTGTGGATCGTATCAATTTAAGGATTGCGTTAAACTGTTACAAAGGTACAAACATTTAATGAACCTTTTGTTCATTTTTTCGTCTATCGTCATTTTACCATTTCCATCATCTTTAGGTCGAAAACAATACATTACACAACATAATTGTTCATTTTTTGCCCCTATCGTCCTTCCATAATGTCCATCATCTTCAGATCGAAAACAATACATTTCACAACATAATTGTTCATTTTTGCCCCTATCGTCCTTCCATAATGTCCATCATATTCAGGTCGAAAACAATACATTACACAACATAATTGTTCATTTTTTGCCCCTATCGTCCTTCCATAATGTCCATCATATTCAAGTCAAAAAGAATACATTATACAAATTACTAAAGACAAATATCATTGCATGTGTGAAACAAGAATGTGTTTCATTTATAGCTTTTAAGGTACAAAGTTAAAGAAGAACAGATTCTATCTAATAATTAATTATTTGGTACCATGTCAACACGGTTCTTTGCCATTGTCTGTTGGAAAGAGTTTACCTGTCGATTTTAACAGTGGAAAAAAAACTATGACTGCGAATTTCAATGGGGTTTTTTCTTGATAATGTTAGAGTTCGCTGTATATTATGTTGGTTACATTAAATTGACTTGAGGTCTTTGAAGAAACAAGTGCAAAAATAATTTGGTCTTAAAACCTGCATTGTTTTCATCAACGGTTACATGGGATGTATGCGTGTCTTAGCGCTCTGAGGGCTTGATAAACAAACATGCGTTTCGCAAACCATGATTAATCAGCGTGATTTAAGAAGCAATTTATCCTCGTCTAAACTACATGTCAACAACAAACGCGCACACATATTACAAACTAAATAATAATATACGTGAGCCTTATGCCTTCCTGAAAACCAATTATATTTCAAAGGTATTTTAAATGAGTTTGCATACAAGCTGTTGAAACGATGCTGGCAGCCTGGCGAATGTTTCGTGATTTCCGAGGCGCTTGATGAAAGGTTTGATTAAACCTCCTCGACAGATACAAATGACTATAGATAAAGTAATTTATGTAGACCAGATTGCGAAGTTTTTAGGAGTAATGGAATCACGTAAGTCGACTAGCAGTCTCCGCGCTGTCGGTGGCAGAAGACAGGCTGTTACGCGGTGGAGGAACACAGGAGGCGCTGATGTGCATTTCTGCTTCCACGCGCGTGTCCGTCATGCAGCATGACGTCACATACTTTCAGCAATATGACTTGCGCATGGGATAATCATTAAGATAATTATGCGAGATTGTTTCCAGTCTAATAAATCATCGAGTAGCACAACATACACTAGATTGTCTGCCTTAGACACTACGGCTTTGTTATTTTGTCCTGGATGAGTGGTTATGACAGTTCGCGTACAGTACAGACTTGTTGTTCAACGAGTCTCTAAATCATGAAACACTTTATTTTTTCTATGGAAAATGTATATTGTTACTTGTTTAGCTGCCATTCAAGCCTAGCCATAGGAGTTTTAAACTTAGAAAGAGAATCTCCATAGGTTTGGTAAATGGTTGGTCATCGTTGGTTTACTTATTGATTCATCAACATTGGTAAACTTAATGATCCCACACATTGGTTAACTTATTGATTAGTCAACATTTGTTAACTTATTGATTCGCAAACATAGGTCATCTTATTGATTAGTCAACATTGGTTCACCTATTGAACAAACACTGGTTAACTTATTGGTTCGTCAACATTGTTTAACTTATTGGTTCGTCAACATTGTTTAACTTATTGGTTCGTCAGCATTGACTGATGTATTGGTTAACCAAAATTGGTTTACATACCGTCTCATCAAAGCTTGCTTACCTATTGGTTCATTAAACATTGGTTAACTTATTGGTTCGTCAACATTGGTTAACCTATTGATTCGCAAACATGGGTTAACTTATTGATTCGCAAACATTGGTTAACTTATTGGTTCGAAAACATTTGTTAACTTATCAGGTCGCAAACATGGGTTAACTTATTGATTAGTCAACATTGGTTAACTATTTGTTAACTTATTGGTTCGCAAACTTTGGTTAACTTATCGGTTCGCAAACATTAGTTAACTTATTGGTTCGTCAACATTGGTATACCTATTGATTCGCAAACATTGGTTAAATTATTGGTTCGCAAACATTTGTTAACTTATCGGTTCGAAAACATGGGTTAACTTATTGGTTCGTCAACATTGGTTAACCCATTGGTTAACTTATTGGTTCGTCAACATTGACTGATGTATTGGTTAACCAACGTTGGTTTACATATCGTTTCATCAACACTTGCTTACCTATTGGTTCATTTAAAATTGGTTAACTTATTGGTTTATTAAACATTGGTTAACCTATTGATTCGCAAACATGGGTTAACTAATTGGTTCAGAAGCATTGGTTATCTTCTAGGTTCGTCAAAATTGGTTAACTTATATGTTCGCAAACATTGGTTAACTTCTTGGTTCACTAACAATGGTTATCTTCTTAGTTCGTCAACATTGGTTAACTTATTTGTTCGCAAACATTGGTTAACTTATTTGTCCGTAAACATATGTTAACCTCTTGGTTTGTCAACATTGGCTGACGTATTGGTTAGCCAACGTTGGTTTACATATAGTTTTATCAACACTTGCTTACCTATTGGTTCATTAAACATTGGTTAACTAATATGGTCATCAAGATCGGTTAACTTATTCGTTCGCCAATTATTGATTAACGTATTCATTCGCCAACATTGATTTACTTATTGGCGCATCAACATTGGTTAACTTACTGGTTCGCTAACATTGGTCAAGTTATTAGTTCATCAGTATCGGTTAACTTATTTGTTCGTTATAGTTGGTTAACTTACTGGTTTATCAACATCGCTTAACTTATTGGTTCCCCAACATCGGCTAACTAATTGTTCGCTAACGTTAACTTATTGGTTCAAGATCGGTTAACTTATTGGCTTAGCATCGGTTAACCTATGGTTCATTAACATCGGTTAACTTACAGCTTCATCAACATCGATTTTCCTATTGGTTCGCCATCATCGATAAACTTATTGGTTTGTTGATGATGCTTTACTAATTTATTTATTTACTAAAAGCCAACGTTCATTTTCTTATATCGTTGGTTCGCTCATTGTTTATCTGTGTCGGGATTATTTATTGATTCGTCAGCGTTAGATAGCTTACGTATTGCTTCGTTTTTTAAAGTTTAAATTCATGATGATTTATGGGCTTTTTCACTGCAGAATTGGCATCACCGATATCGACTCTCAGAGGCGCACGATGACATGTTCAAGGAAGAGGCATAAGAAGAGATGCGGAAAATACACATTCTAACACACACGAAGGACATACACAGTCAGACACACACGCACGACTTACACATTCTGGAAAAAAACGCACAGCATATGCAGTCAGGCGCACACGTACAACATACACAGACACACACGCAACATACACAGTCAGACACACACGCTTGTCATACACAGTCAGACACACACGTACATCACACACACACACACACACACACACACACACACACACACACACACACACACACACACGCACGCACGCACGCACGCACGCACGCACGCACGCACTCACGCACGCACAAGCACAAGCACACGCACACACACACAGCATACACAGCCAGACACATGAGTTCGACATACACAGTCAGAAACACAAACACTAGATGGACACCATACAAAAACAGACAGAAGACATTTTTTTGTTAGCTTAATTAATGAATTTGCTTGACCATCATGTTGTCAACCAATATGCCTGTTTAAAAAAATATCCATTGACAGAACAACCGTTTTCGGAGAACTACTTTAACTTCTTGATCGATGTTAGAAACAGTTTTCTCCCTGAAGCGGAAATGACGGCAATCTGATACAATGGTGCACACGGTTGCGCATGCGCACTGGGAGCTGCTTCCACCCGTGGCGTCCTGTCAATCTGTCATTAATTACACGGTACAACAGCTGTTACAGGAACACTATCCTTCAAACGATCGGCTCCGTTTTTGTTATGTTAAACGAAGTAGTGCACGGGTAATAAATAATAACACGAGATTAGCGTTCGCATTTTGTTCGAGAGTGGCATTACAGTAGGATATGACTAGTTTATTTTCACCATCCATCTTATTGAGCACCCTCACTTCTTGCCCAGCCATTGATTAAGATAAGCAATGATCTATGAGCCACAGATGTAAAGATTGTATACAAACGACATCATCAATTATCTTAAATTGCTAAACGGTTGCCATGGAAACTGGGAGATAAACAAATGTCAGATATGATGCGTTCTTGAAATATCACCTATTACATGAATTTAAAAGCCAACTCGAAACATAAATAACAGGCTTCATCTAGAAACAAAACAGTTTTATTTCCGGAAGCAAGTAAACAAAGCAGTATCACAAAAATCACTTCATATTATGTATCACCACCACCACCACTATCATCATCATCATCATCATCATCATCATCATCATCATCATCATCATCATCATCATCATCATCAAATACTTTAGACATACCAAATCCAAAATGTGTTCTGTCGACTCGTTGCTTTATTACATTAAGAACGTCAGTAGTCATAACTACTTGGCCAAAGAAAACGATGCTTTGATAATAAGTTAAATCTATTTTAAATTATGAACCTCTTGCAAAGTCATTCTAGTGATGCTTAAACAGATACAATCAGTAATCATTGAAGAAAAATAAAATGACTTAAATCTCAATGTTGTGTTTGGTCCTTTCAATAAAAGAAGACAAATTTTCTTGTTTAGATGGCGAACAGTTGTTATCTGGGATCTAAATGAGGCTATTACAAAGAGAAGTACAAAGAAAACCCATTGCAAGCAGCAAATAAATCATGCGAATGCTCGCCAATTGCTGCGTAAAGTTATCTAGGGTGATAAGTGCTTGCTGACAGGGACTTGATTCGAAACAAGCACGGAAACACACTATAAATCAGTTTTCGTCATTCTCTTAAGCCCCCTCTATGCATGCTTACATGCATTGGCCGTAACCGAGGGAACACAGGCTTGGATTTCGACTGGAAAAAAAATAATAAAATCAATACTTTTTAAAATTAGAACAAATCTAAAGAAATACACTTATTCTTTCTATTTCGTTTTGTGTTGAATATTTTTAGTATTGTTAAGCAGTGCATTAGTAAAAAGACTGCTCACAGGTGCCAGAAAACGATGATAAGTGGATACAGTTAAAACAGCTTTGTAACTCAATTGTTAAAATATATAGGCAATATATAATTATCCACATAGGCCGTACTGTTAATCATTATCATGCTTTATTTACAAAATACTTTGCAACAAATAGTTAAGATCCTGATCAGACGGCTCTAAGTAGTTACCTTAGCTTGAGCACTAAGCAGACATGTATTGGTTTTATAGCAGGTCCAACGAACAAGGATCATTTAAAACCAATTAATTTCCTTATCTGTGTGTGTTGGATCAGTACAGAATACGTCAAGTAGGAAATCCATTTAGCCACTTTATAATGGCCGTGTCATGATGTAGCATACGCTAATGTGTTAAAATGAGAAACGTGTGAAACATCCATGTTAATCCTTTGCTAGCTATACTTGTTATTAGGATATACCTACTCTTAGTACTTACTTTGCTAACAAATTCATGCAGATATAACAACATATACAACAAATATGGAAGAACTTGAGCAGAGAAACCTAAGCAGATGTATCTGGCTGATCTGAGTCTAAATTATTTGCCTTATTCCGATCACAACGTGCTTCACAGGCCAAGAGTTAATTTGCGTCGTTTGAAAGGATACATGTACATGGTTACTCTAAGGAATTGGTATTAAATGCCGAAGTTGAAAGAAGACCCGTATGAAGGGGCGGTTTTTGAATGATCACTGCGATACATCATGATGGTAAAGCAGGTTTGAAATGCTCATATTTTATACATTAAATGGGAGACAACGTTAAAACTTTCACACAAACACGATTTATGATGAAGCTGTTGTTTTATGGGCCAACATCAGTCCCAACAGACCGGGCTATATAACCAACATAACATTTGGAACACACTTTTGTAAGTCGTTTCCGAAACACGATCTAGTGTGTTTATATATGGGCTATACTACACTGTGCCATACCATACCATACCATACCATACCATACCATACCATACCATACCATACCATACCATACCATACCATACCATACCATACCACCATACCATACCATACCATACCATACCATACCATACCATACCATATGAAACCATACGATACCATACGATACCATACGATACCATACGATACCATACGATACCATACCATACGATACCATACCATACGATACCATACGATACCATACGATACCATACGATACCATACGACACCATACAATACCATCCCATACCATAATATACCATACCATACCATACCATACCATACCATACCATACCATACCATCCCATCCCATACCATACCATACCATACGATACCATACGATACCATACGACACCATACAATACCATCCCATACCATAATATACCATACCATACCATACCATACCATACCATACCATACCATTCCATACCATACCATACCATACCATACCATACCATACCATACGATACCATACGATACCATACAATACCATCCCATACCATAATATACCATACCATACCATACCATACCATACCATACAATACCATACAATACCATCCCATACCATACCATACAATACCATCCCATACCATACCATACCATACAATACCATACCATACCATACCATACCATACCATCCCATACCATACCATACCATACCATACCATACCATACCATACCATCCCATACCATACCATACAATACCATCCCATACCATACCATACAATACAATACAATACCATACCATACCATACCATACCATACCATACCGTACCGTACCGTACCGTACCGTACCGTACCGTACCGTACCGTACCATACCATACAATTATACGGTTTAAATATCTGCACAGAATCACATTCGAGTCCGTACAGCTGGATATCATCACATACATGTTTTCGTCTTGAATGGGAATCAAACCAGCTCGGTTGTGGGCTGACCACTGAAAGGTCTGACGGCTACGTACCATCACCCCAGCTAGAGGGACAGCATCGAAGTTCAGTCTTTGTACATGTGAGTGATATATGATAATACATGATCTGATATAGTAAAACATTTCACTGGAGAAAGGCAACAGAAAAGTCATAAAAATATCATTCTGTCTTAATACTGTTGATTATTTTGATATTGCAACAACAACAAAAACATCCGTTTTTGTGGTATAAAATACATGTATTTGTTTTATGACCACTGACGTTTACAGTAAATAACCTTTTTACATTTCTTTAACATTCCGTTAGTATGTTATCATTAAATCTGAATATTTGTACGACCCAACTTTAATGCATCTATAGCGACTTTACCATATGTTAAATTTTCATTAATAATCCCACCAGCGTTTTTTTAGCGCAACAAAGTCAGGCAGTCAGTAAATATGTGGACTACTTAATATTAATTTGTGAAAATGTGGTATGGTTGAATCTGTTTGTGCAAAACCTCAATTCACTAACGCTTAAAATAATTGATGTGAAATGAAAATATGATTTATATTAGAGAGTTGTAAATAATCATATTTCATCGTTTCAACTTTAACTTAGCGCTCTTCAGCTAAATGGATATTTTATGGAGCTATGGCAATAGGCTATACGTTCGGGGCGCCTTTGAAGTCCGATAACAGAGACGATGCTGTGTGAGACGACTTGCTGATGAAAACATGCAGGATAATTTGTTTGCCCATAAAACCATATTTAAATACTAAAAGCGTCTTTACTAGTGTCTATGTAAAGGTGTTGGTGTTTTTCAATTGAACTGCGAGTGATCTCTTTTATGAAGAAGATTCATGACTAGACAAGGCGCACCTGTGTGGATGAATAGTGAAAAGATACCCGCGGACCGTTCATTACCGGGGCTATTCATCAACAGCAACATACCGGCATGAACAATAGCATGCTAACTTTAGTGTCCAGTCTATGAAAGTAAGGTTTCTTAACGAGAGACTCTCCTTGCAGAAAGATATGCGAATAGTAAAAATGTCGTATGAACTAATAAACAAAAGTCAAACATATATAATTATTAATATCATCACAAGTAAAATACATATATTAGACATAAAGATCACTTAAACTGACATACACGATAAAATATCGCCAAAATGAATATATTGAAGTCCAAATATCATTTTAACCTAAAACAGGGAGAAAATATCATCAGAACTAACACACAGAAATAAAAATGTCATCAGAACTTACACACAGAAATAAAAATGTCATCAGAACTAACATTCAGACGTGAAAATGTCGGAACTAACGAAAAGAAGTGAAAATAGTGTATAATAAAATACATGACATGCTATAAATGTTTTATGACAATGTATCAACTGATTTATATTTGTCTTTAGTCTGACATACGCTATTACGTTGTGCCTTTTTGTAACAGATCACACATCATATGATTTGGCATTGTAAATTTGCGGAAACCCCTTACATTTTAAGATTTCAATCTGAAAATAATCCTTAAATGCACTCGATTAAGTAAGACGTAAGACTAGTCATGTCTGTTAAAGGGAATTTTAAAGTAAGAGGAACATATTGCTTTGTTGACGTTCGTATTATTCAAACACAGTTTACTTTTTCTTTTACTCCACACAATGTGGAGCTATGTTGTTTCCTGTGTAACTAACTTCGCAGTGACATATTCTTTTGTTAAATTGTATCCATTAGTATATCCAACACACAAAAACACTATTGTTACCTTAAATGCACTATTATATGTAACGGTTTGAATTTACCTGTTTGACGGAAACTTTTGTTGGAATTTATCCGAACGTGTAGTGATTGGCTACTTTAAATATGACACTTAAAGCTGATTTGCTGAAACTTATTTTGTTGTTTACTACGGAACGTTTGTAAAAGTAATCATACGCAGAAATTTAAAATTAGCTAAATCAGAGTAGACAAGGCTATTTTTAAGCTTTTGTTTGAATACGAAAGAGTGCAGAACCAGTACAGAACAAATAACACTGGACAGATTGCATGTTATTATTTTTACTATCTCCGGCGGAAACAACATTGATTGGTGTGTTCTTTATTCCGCACACAAGTAAAGGAATACCTTTAACGATTATTAAACATCCGGATAATATCTAGCATTACCTTATAATATCAACAGAACTAACACACTGAAGTAAAAATATAAAATAATTTATATATAGAAGTTAAAAAAAACTAAACATTAATACAGAAGTGAAATATCTTCCCCTCAATATATTGGTCCCCATGCCTTTCCTCGCTTTATATTGGTCCTTATGCTATTTCTCAGATGTATAATGGTCATTATACTATTTCCCGGCTGTATATTGGTTCCGTGCTATTTCCCGACTGTATGTCGGTCCCATCCTATTTCCCAGCTGTATGTTGGTCCTCATGCTATATTCCCGCTGAATGTTGGACCTCATGCTATATTCCCGCTGAATGTTGGACCTCATGCTATATTCCCGCATATGTTAGTCGCTATCCTATTTCCCGGCTGTATGTTGGTCCTCATGCTATATTCCCGCTGAATGTTGGACCTCATGCTATATTCCCGCATATGTTGGTCGCTATCCTATTTCCCAGCTGTATGTTGGTCCTCATGCTATTTCCCGCATATGTTGGTCTCATCCTATTTCCCGGCTGTATGTTGGTCCTCATGCTTTTTCCCGCATATGTTGGTCACTATCCTATTTCCCGGCTGTATGTTGGTCCTCATGCTATTTCCCGCATATGTTGGTCGCTATCCTATTTCCCGGCTGTATGTTGGTCCTCATGCTATTTCCCGCATATGTTAGTCGCTATCCTATTTCCCGGCTGTATGTTGGTCCTCATGCTATATTCCCGCTGAATGTTGGACCTCATGCTATATTCCCGCATATGTTGGTCGCTATCCTATTTCCCAGCTGTATGTTGGTCCTCATGCTATTTCCCGCATATGTTGGTCTCATCCTATTTCCCGGCTGTATGTTGGTCCTCATGCTTTTTCCCGCATATGTTGGTCACTATCCTATTTCCCGGCTGTATGTTGGTCCTCATGCTATTTCCCGCATATGTTGGTCGCTATCCTATTTCCCGGCTGTATGTTGGTCCTCATGCTATTTCCCGCATATGTTGGTCGCTATCCTATTTCCCGGCTGTATGTTGGTCCTCATGCTATTTCCCGCATATGTTGGTCTCTATCCTATTTCCCGGCTGTATGTTGGTCCTCATGCTATTTCCCGCATATGTTGGTCACTATCCTATTTCCCGGCTGTATATTGGTCCTCATGCTATATTCCCGCTGAATGTTGGTCCTCATGCTATATTCCCGCTGAATGTTGGTCCTCATGCTATATTCCCCGCTGTATGTTGGTCCTCATGCTATTTCCCGCATATGTTGGTCGCTATCCTATTTCCCGGCTGTTTGTTGGTCCTCATGCTATTTCCCGCATATGTTGGTCACTATCCTATTTGCCGGCTGTATGTTGGTCCTCATGCTATATTCCCGCTGAATGTTGGTCCTCATGCTATTTCCTGCATATGTTGGTCGCTATCCTATTTCCCGGCTGTATGATGGTCCTCATGATATTTCCCGCATATGTTGGTCACTATCCTATTTCCCGGCTGTATGATGGTCCTCATGATATTTCCCGCATATGTTGGTCACTATCCTATTTCCCGGCTGTATGTTGGTCTTCATGCTATATTCCCGCTGAATGTTGGTCCTCATGCTATATTCCCGCTGTATGTTGGTCCTCATGCTATTTCCCGCATATGTTGGTCCCATCCTATTTCCCGGCTGTATGTTGGTCCTCATGCTATTTCCCGCATATGTTGGTCACTATCCTATTTCCCGGCTGTATGTTGGTCCTCATGCTATTTCCCGCATATGTTGGTCACTATCCTATTTCCCGGCTGTATGTTGGTCCTCATGCTATTTCCCGCATATGTTGGTCACTATCCTATTTCCCGGCTGTATGTTGGTCCTCATGCTATTTCCCGCATATGTTGGTCGCTATCCTATTTCCCGGCTGTATGTTGGTCCTCATGCTATTTCCCGCATATGTTGGTCACTATCCTATTTCCCAGCTGTATGTTGGTCCTCATGCTATTTCCCGCATATGTTGGTCACTATCCTATTTCCCGGCTGTATGTTGGTCCTCATGCTATTTCCCGCATATGTTGGTCACTATCCTATTTCCCGGCTGTATATTGGTCCTCATGCTATTTCCCGCATATGTTGGTCACTATCCTATTTCCCGGCTGTATGTTGGTCCTCATGCTATTTCCCGCATATGTTGGTCGCTATCCTATTTCCCGGCTGTATGTTGGTCCTCATGCTATATTCCCGCTGAATGTTGGTCCTCATGCTATATTCCCGCTGCCCAATAAATGTTGGTCCCCATGTTATATTCACGCTGAATGTTGGTACTTATGCTATATTCCCGCTGAATGTTGGTCCTCATGATATATTCCCTCTGAACGTTGGTCCTCATGCTATATTCCCGCTGACTGCTGGTCCTCATGTTATATTCCATCTGAATGTTGGTCCTCATGCTTTGTTCCCGCTGAATGTTGGTCATCATGCTATTTTGCCAAAAAATGTTGGTCCTCATGTTATATTCCCGCTGAATGTTAGTCTCAAAATATATCCTCGCTGAATGTTGGTCATCATGCTATTTCCCGCTGAATGTTGGTCCTCATGCTATATTCCCGCTGAATGTTGGTCCTCATGGTATATTCCTGCTGAATGTTGGTCATTATGCTATTTTCCCGCTGATTGTTGGTCCTCATGTTATATTCCCGATGAATGTTGGTCATTATGTTATATTCCCGCTGAATGTTGGTCATAATGCTATTTTCCCGATAAATGTTGGTCCTCATGTAATATTCCCGCTGAATGTTAGTCCCATGCTGTATCCCCGCTGATTGTTGGTCCTCATGTTATTTCCCGCTGAATTTTGGTCATTATGCTATTTTCCCAATAAATGTTGGTCCTCATGTTATATTCCCGCTGAATGTTGGTCCTCATGCTATATACCAGATGAATGTTGGTCATTATGCTATTTTCCCAATAAATGTTGGTCCTCATGTTATATTCCCGCTGAATGTTGGTCATAGTGCTATTTTCCCAATAAATGTTGGTCCTCATGTAATATTCCCGCTGAATAATGGTCCCATGCTGTATCCCCGCTGAATGTTGGTCATCATGGTATTTCCAGCTGAATGTTGGTCCTCATGCTATATTCCTGCTGAATGTTGGTCATTATACTATTTTCCCGCTGAATGTTGGTCCTCATGCTATATTCCGCTTAATGTTTGTCCTCATGCTATATTCCCGCTCAATGTTGATCCCATGCTATTTTCCCGCTTATTGCTGGTCCTCATGCTATATCCTGGCTGAATTTTGGTCCCATGCTATATTCCTGCTGAATGTTGGTCATCATGCTATTTACCCGCTGAAAGTTGGTCCTCATGCTATATTCCCGATGAATGTTGGTCATTATGTTATATTCCCGATGAATGTTGGTCATAATGCTATTTTCCCGATAAATGTTGGTCCTCATGTTATATTCCCGCTGAATGTTGGTCATAGTGCTATTTTCCCAATAAATGTTGGTCCCATGCTGTATCCCCGCTGAATGTTGGTCATCATGGTATTTCCAGCTGAATGTTGGTCCTCATGCTATATTCCTGCTGAATGTTGGTTATTATACTATTTTCCCGCTGAATGTTGGTCCTCATGCTATATCCCGCTGTTTGTCCTCATGCTATATTCCCGCTCAATGTTGATCCCATGCTATTTTCCCGCTTATTGCTGGTCCTCATGCTATATCCTGGCTGAATTTTGGTCCCATGCTATATTCCTGCTGAATGTTGGTCATCATGCTATTTACCCGCTGAATGTTGGTCCTCGTGCTATATTCACGCTGAATGTTGGTCATCATGCTTTTTTTACCGCTGATTGTTGGTCCTCATGCTATATTTCTGCTGAATGTTGGTCATTATGCTATTTTCTCGCTGAATGTTGGTCATCATGCTATTTTCCCGCTAAATGTTGGTCATCATGCTATTTTCCCGCTGAATGTTGGTCAGCATGCTATTTTCTCGATGAATGTTGGTCATCATGCTATTTTCCCGCTGAATGTTGGTCATCATGCTATTTTCTCGCTGAATGTTGGTCATCATGCTATTTTCCCGCTAAATGTTGGTCATCATGCTATATACCCGCTGAATGTTGGTTCCATGCTAATTCTCTTCCGAATGTTGGTCCCATGCTATTTTTACGCTCAAAGTTGGTCGTCATGCGATTTCCTCGATGTATATAAAACCCATTCTATTTCCTCTTTATTTGTTAGTCTTCATGACATTTCACTGCAGTATGTTGGTCTTCACGCCCTTTACCCGCTGTATGTTGGTTCTCATGCCATTTACCCGCGGTATGTTTGTCCACATGCCATTTTCCCACTGTATGTTTGTCCTAATGCCTTTTTCCCGCTGTATGTTGGCCCTTACGTTTTTTCCCGTTGTCTGTTAGCCCGATGGTATTTTCCCGCTGAATGTTCGTGCTCATGCCATTGCCCCGCACTATGCTGGTTATGCACTTTCCCCGCTGTATGTTTAATCTTACACTATTTTCCCGTTGTATGTTGGCCCCATGCTATTTCCCCGTTATATGTTGGTCCTCATGCTATCCCCCCTCCCAATATGCTGATCCTACGAGGTCTTACATACAGCTTGAGAACTAGCATGAGAACAACTGCGAAAATATTATGGGGACAAACGAACGCGTGTGTGTGGGACAACCGTGTCTAAGTCCTTTCAAGAAAAACAGTTTAAAAAGTAAATGCACATTTTCCATTTATATTTGTAATCCGGTGTAAAATCAACAGTTAATTATTTTGTATTTTAGGCAATATTTACACCGTTGACAATGCAATAAATCTTTAAAGCAGAAAGAACAATTTCACAATGCTCACTTCAAAATAAGAGAGATATCATGCATATAATACGAGAAAGCTTTCGCACTGGCAAACTATCATTACTGTGTTATAACAGCATTTTGGTAATTGTCCAATTTTCTTGCTACAAAACCTATCATAGTCATCAGCGTGTAAACTGCTCATTTATGAAGTAACAAAAAGCAGAGATATTGTGAATGACAACTGCCATCTTTCTAATTACGGCAGCTAATGATGTTACTGGGAGACAATACATTGTGTTTGACAGGCAGGCTGACACTGGGAACGAGGGACCAAAACAATGGAAGGGGCTCCTCGCAAACCGCTTTATTTCTGCTTTTGAAAAACGACAACGCGCTATCAACTTTCAGAAAATGTGCTTCCAATCCTAATTGCTTTTAGGAAAATACATTACGAACATTATAGAAAATATAGAATTCAATTTTGCACGGTTTCATTTTTACCCCCAAAAGTCTTTTTAGTTGATTTGAGATGTCATCAAGAGCTCAAGTCACCGTAAAAAGATCCTGGATCTTTTGTTGTTACCGCGTGACATAATGAATTTACTTTTTAGTTTATTTTGCGGAGCAAACAAGTAGGAAATGTGTGTTCAGATACATTGTACATGTGCCAGGTTGTCTTCCCTCTGGCTTAAAACAGACGTGTACACTATACACATATACATGTCGGAATCGAAATCGACTAGTTGTATGTCTATAAATTAACTTTCTTGTTTGAAATATAGCGGAGGGAAATTCAAGTAGTTTTTGTTAGATATGCATTGCGGGTTGCTGAATCTGGTATTTTTCCATAAACATGTGAAATAAAACCAAATTAAGGGTATATGACGTCACTTTCAAGTGTGCTCATTACTAGCTTCGGAACGAAAAATTAAAGAACGAACTGCAATTATTTTTTACTTTAAAATTGTCTATTTTAATTGATGTCTGCTAAAAACGTCTTCTGAGAAGTCATGTAACATATCATTATACCCTAAATACACAGCAAAGAAAAAATGACGCAAACATGTTTAACAACCTCTTTTAACCTGTAAGTACCGAATAGTAACTTATTTAGTTTTTAATTGTCACAAAATCCATCATTCCTGTTTTTAGAATGTTTATAGTTGAACAAAGAAAAAAAATGCACTCGGAGACCGGTAAATAGCAATATTGTACGTCGTCAGGAGGTCTGAAAAATAGATTCAAAGCACTCAAAGTATCTAAAAACTTGATTATTTTCATTATTCTTAGGCACGGGTTAAAAAAAACTTAAGTTAGACCCCGTGGCAGTGTTGTTTAATTAATGTTGTTTCTGTGTCGTCTGCTTCGCCGAGGCCATCAAACATTGACGGACTATTTCTAGCGCGAACGGTCATTCATCTAAATGTCATAGACGTGTCACCCTCTCTAGTTAACATGACATCGTACATACGCCATAATTGTTTCTTGATAACTCCGATTTGCCTTTTTGACGTCGATGTGTGGCTGACAGACAGTGCGCACATTTTGGTCGCTTGTCGTCTCAAGTCCATGATTATGTTCCGCGGAAAGGTGGCGGGACAAGATGGCGGGACCCTCGGCAGACGACACCCACAAAAACACGACGCCGCTAGAGAGGTTTTATGGCCTTTGTCTCCTTTCTTTCTGAGTACACATATTTTGAAGTAATCTTGGTACACACTGAATTTCTTTTCTCTGAACCTTCACTGTGAATCACTGACAAAAAACATCGAAATTTACTCCCTACTCAATTAATTCAAGCCTGTTTTATCTCTGATATGTAAATTGCACTATATTATACCTGTTTAATTAAATCACAATTGAAACTGTCTTCATTTGTCATATACCAATATACAGAGGGGGAGTTAATAAAGGAACGTTAAAGATGTGTAATAATATATATGTGTAGTGGGGTTGTTTTAGAAGGCAATATTGCATTGAATGTCAAATACAACATCTATAGTTGTATTGTTGTCAAAATTATTGCTGTCAATATGTGAATCGTTAACATTCCAAGATGGATTGCATGACCATAATGGATGTGCATCTAGTGGCCATCGAATATGCTGAAATGAGAATGAATGAGTTCGAACGTCACGTCGTTAATTACACACTTGCCTCTCGCCATTAATGAGGACCGATCATTGCACTGTCATAGTTTGTCGGGAAGACATATTTCACGTCGTAGAAATCATTCAGATCGATCTAGCATTGTCACATCGTCAGCAGACAAAACATTCATTTTCACCATGTCAAAATGTTGTATGAACCGTCAAACATGGTTGTAACGTAACAAAAACATCAGTTATATGTTAGAGTGCGGAGCCAGAAGTCTTGTGTTTTGTTTCAAGCTAACAAGCATCGATGATTTTAAATACTGTCATTAATGTGCACAACGTTAACGTAAAATCGTCAACGTCAGTTACGCTGAACGTCATCGCGGGCGTTTTCAAGACGTTAATAGCTAAGTACCATATAGAGTGGCGTCAACTGTAGAGAGCGATGCAAAAAACTGTTGAAACATTGCATGGTACATTTAATTTCTGTACATTATAAAATTTAAGTTTCAATATTTAAACTTCGATGGAAGTTATGGGCGACATGCAACTGGGACGTTGACAGTACAGCGTGGACAGATGTATGTAGAAGAGTTATAGACGTCATAAAAGATTTTCTGATTGTTTAAGCGACTCTCCACTGCATTATCATACAGTAAACGTATTTGTACACGTAACAAAATAATACACCATTGAATGAAACATAATAAAACAAACATGAACATTTAATGAATGATGCATCATATCGGTTCGGAAAATGACTGTTAAACAAATTTGCACTTCAATGAATGCCATTCATCGGTGATGTACTGTGCAGACATATTTATGTTTTTATATGACATCTATACTAGTCCCATTTACACAAATGAATGTTATTATTATTGAAATAAGGAAAACGGGGGTTTTGAAAGAGTATCGCTAATGACTTATAGTTGTAAGCATTGTTATAATTACTATTTAATAAGCAGAACAATAACAAAGCACTTTGCCAATTACATGCTATACGGCAGGCAATATAGAATATTAAATTTAATGAATAAAATGCGATTTACGTGAGCATGTGAAAAGTATTATTTCAGCATCCCCATATCTGTTTAGACTAAGGTTGACTAACCTCTACAAACACACTCAGATAATGAGATAATGGCACTTGTGTAAATTAATTGTAGGCATCAGGGATAGGTCCAGGTTGGACTGAGGGGATTGGGGATGCATCCTCCCACCAACAAGGTAAAGGAGTAGTGTTGTGAAAACACAAACATGTAAATTTTGTCTGTTAACTTCTTAGGTCGAAGTTAGGGTCTTATGCTGTGTATATACATCTAGCATTTACTGCGATAAAATTAAATTTTGATTTATACGCCCCCACCCCCCGCCCAATAAAACAACAACAACAAAAAACAACAACAACAAACACACACACTCTCCACAGTTTTCTGGATCTGTCCCTTGTAGGCATGCTTTCATTGCCTAAATTATATGACAATAAATATGATACTCGAAAATGAACTTTATGTGTTGTTGTTCCAATAACTTATGGGCTAAATATGTAGACGATGGGGGACTATTATCAATGTTACATCGGTACATTTGTATAAATCACTCCTCGGCTCTTGAGAAACAAACAATGCAGCTTGTGGTATTTTTGTTCCGACAACAAGCATTGTAGACAGCGGAATGATATCACTACTTGAAAAGAATTGTAAATGATGACTGCACCACCAATCCATTATTTTCCCTTTAAGTATACCTGTCATGTTTTCTTGGGACATGAAATAATGACAAAATAAGGCTTAATGGTTTGTGGCAGGGTAAAACACAGACAAGATTATACGTCTATCAAACTCTAAGATATGAGGCGCTTTTTACAACGATATTTACTTAAAATATTTGTGTGGCTTTCAGGACACAAATAATTTAAATAACCGTAGTTTAGGGGTAAGTTGTTTGAATGAGGCCTGGATATGAATTTCTATGGCAAAGAACAGCGATGAGTTCTTGGAGAAGGTAAAATAGACTGGTATGCTATTATTGAGCATAACTGTTGACTAAAGGGTTCAAACTGATGAAATGTTCATATTTAAGATAAGATAAATTAAGGTGAAGTAAAATAAGATGAGTTAATAGTTTATTATAGTGACTTATGTACAACATGTTAAGGAAGCGTAACAATTTATGTGAAATACAATCTACACCAGATCCAGTGGGCCTATAAGTCACCTTTGGCATATTAAAAAGTTCATTAAGTCATATATAGACACTATGCATATATATTTAAAAGCATAACTTTGGATATCTATTTTTTTTTTTTTTGCAAGGCATGTCATCGTTTTAATTTAATGTAGCCAATAGTAATGTTCAATTATTGTCTAATTATACATAGTTAAGTATAAACTACGTTAACTACGTCTGTGTGAACTCAAACGCTTGAAGTCTTCTTCACGTATCGTGTTAATTTAAAAAAGTGTCAAATAATAAACGGACATGTACAAATAAATTATCTTCAACGCGGATATCATTAGTGTAAAACTTCTTTGAAATCGTCGATTGTTGTCCTAATGATAAAAAACAATGCTGGAGAGAATAGAATCTACTGTTAAATGTCCACGTGCTGTGGACGTATTCACTATGCAAGTGAAACTATTAATTGATTTGTAATATTAAGTAAATGTTATGTTAGGGGTTACGTTCCTATTATGCAGCAATATCCACAGCAAAGTTTCAGTATAGTGATTGCTATAGTATCATGGCCACGCATGTATAGGCGGAAAGGAAACATTCAGAAAAGTCTACGCACTGTATCTTGAAAATTGCATTATGTAAGGTTAAGTACTAACACGAAACCAGAACAGACGTTTATTACAGAAAGATAGATAATTGTTCAATTATTGACACATTTCACAAATGTTTTACTGACATGTAAGGATAGCACAGATGTTCATAGCGATACTAATCAAATACCTGTTAACTATATTTGAAGCGTTTGGAGTCCGTCAACATCATTCAGTCTGACGTATAAACATATGCGTCATAAGGGGGTGAAACAACCCTTATCGACTTATCATGAAATAATCATGTTTAGGCAAATAGTGCAGATTTAAATCAGACAGAATCGGATCTATTTGCTGCCAGTTATGTAGTCATATATCTGCTAACCTTTACACGTAAAAATAACAATTTGGCCTGGCTATTCCCAAATATCGCATGATAAGGGCTCAATTCATTTTTGTCAATTACCACGTTATCGCTTACAGGCGATCGACATGTCCGTGTAAACAATTCGTCAATCTGTCAATCGCTGAGTGATGGCAGGTCGGTCTGGAACTGCCTTACAGGCAAAACTTTCATAATGAATTACACCCCCTCATCTCATTTCACTTCCCTGACGTGAACTGGCGACTAAGCAACATGTGTATCATGTTTGTTTGTTTGGCTTGCTTTGTTTTTGAAATACACATCAGCGACACACTGATGGTCATTAAAGCATCGTCTGACTTATATTGACTGCTATAGTCTCCAGACACATTTCTGGGTAGAACCACCGCCGACCCACAGAGTAACTAGAAGACCTTTATGAAATCGATTTGACAAATTCAAAATCTATTTCGGTTCTTACACGTTTACTTAAATGGAGATAGATAGCGGGCTCTACTAGCTTTAAAAAAAATCGTAACCTCTGTTGGTTGTTGAAGAGTTTCATTTCCTGAGATTATGTAGTCCTAGATTTATTGTTTATACAAGCCTGACAGTCCGTATTAAGACATTGGTCTCAGATTTAATCACACTTGAACAATAACTTAGGACATATTATAAATATTTACATTAACAAAACTGTTAAACTCTACATAATAGCCATATCGATAACTTCTGCATCACTCCCTCCCCAAGCAGACCGACAGCAACAATTGCAAATGACTTCAATACATGAACCTTAATAAACTCTGAACTAGTCACACAATGCACAAGATAAAACAAGTTCAGAATGTTTAAATGTGACAATATGGTTAATACTTACGTTATATTCAGAGAAAAAGGACGTCATCAAGTTAAAGTAAAACCACTAAAAGAGAAACAAAAGTGTAGTGATTTATTTTCCATAAATAAGTTAATTATCAACTTTGTAGATAATCGATCTTCTTCTTTTAAGTATTCTTGCAAAACAAGAGAATTACCTGACAAACATTTAGTGGAGTTTGTGACACAAGCAAAATGGGAGTAAACCTAGAAAAAACAGCGTAACTTAACGTAGATTGTTTAAAGACATATGTTTCTTTGTTTATAGATGTAAAATTAATTGCGTTATAATTTATAAATAATGCTAAATTCTTAGTAACAATAACTTTATAATAGTTATTGGTTATGTTTCTTGCTTGTCCTTTCATGTCTTTGGAGCCATTAGTTTAATATTTAGGAATGCTTCCGCAATATTTGAAAAAAAAAAAAAAATTAACAAATAGCTTACCCCAATTTGATATCTACAATTTTTTATAATATTTTCTAATGTTGATAATTATATATTCTATAAATAATTATACATATATCTATATCCGCTGAGTTTAATGAAATATATTTTAAGCAATGTATGTTTGTAGAGGTTTTTCTGAGATGAAAAATTATAAATCAAACACAGTATACATAAATTGCACAGAGGCTGAACGTTAAATCACAAAATCAGAACTTCCAATCAAGGCAAAATATATCCGGATTAATTGTGATAAGTGTGATTGTTTATTTAAAAGTCTGTGTCTAATTTGTTCTTAAAATTCAAATATATTATTGTAATTAACATGACGAAAACTAAAAGTTTAAAACATAAATTATTACAAATTTATTTTAGAAATTTAAGGAACCCGAAAACCCTTGAATTAAGTCTCTTTAGCCAAATACCCATCATTGTGATTTAACTAGGTAGCGTAGGTGTGATAGTGCCGCCGCTGTTAAGTGCAAATGGAACTTAAGCAATTATTGTCATGCCTCAGTCTAATAAAACACCATGTCTTTTAACCGTCATTATTTGCTGTAACATTAACATTTCCATAAATGGCACGTATAAAACACGACGGACAATTTATATGGTACATCAAACGGGAACGAAGACAACGTATCAAAAGGAAACCTTCATTTAATTTACACGTCTTGATATTGAGTTTCATGTTTAATACCAATTTCCCAAGGTGGTCTAGTTCGGATATGCATGCAAATTAATGTTTAAATTTACAACTAGCCATCAATCTATCATCGCGAGTTTGTATTCCGTCAAGACGGGGGTGCCCAGGTAACGTCACGAACGGAGGATAAAATGTTTCGACGTGAGCTCGTTATACGGCACTAGGCCCGTCCAACGTTAGACAACGTCTGTCGAACCAGGCGGTAGATCGCTTTGTACGCTCACAACTAATGATTGCCAATATTATTTAAACATAATTATTGTATTTTTGCGCCAAGGGGAACGTACAGTTTGTGTAAGAAATGTGGCTAGAGACTTTGCAGGGAACAGTGCAGAGCGTAGACAGGCCCATCGTGACCTGGATGATCTGGTGATAAACTATAAACCTATTGTCGATATAGCGAACCTATAGCTTGAGGACAATAAGTTCAGTGATCCCTACGTCGGCATTTATTCGTTTAATTAATCATAAATAACATAAACAACTAACGTTCTCATGGAAAACTAATGACAAGTTCATTCTTCTTTGTAGCATTAAATCGTCATTTTACTTAATTATAGAAAATTATAGTGTATTAAAACGAAGATATATTCTTTATTACTGCAAAAATGTACCTTTGGCAAAACATTCAAAGGATGCATTTATTTAAGCAAGAACGGTTATGAATTAATTAATTAATAGTTTGAATGCCATATTTTAAATTAAGCAAAAACTTGTAAACCTAAAGTTCAATTTGAACAACGAGAAAAAACTTACACTCGGAATGATTTATGTTAATGAACTGTCATCGTAGGCTTCCATTCGGCAATCACCTGTTGCTTTCACACCCTGTTGTCTGGGATACGCTAATTTATCATTCCCAAGCGTAATATTAATTTTGTAAAACCATTAAGATTCCCATTTTACGAGATAACCCGCAATGATAAAGCATCAACTGGTATTAGTGTATAATACTAGATATTTGTTAAATGTATATTTTGGATGTTTTGACAGAAATGTGGGATATAAACAGGCAATCACGTTGTGAGTGTTTTGATGAAAATGTACCTACAACAGCGGGTAAGTCTTTGACCTGGGGCTATAAAGGTTTGCCGCCCAGTGCGAGAACGCCCCTTTACTGGTCGACCTTACTTAAAACCGCCATTTAATACTAACTACTTTCAGGAGATAAAAGCATGAGGTTGTTTTCTCAACATACTTCCACAGGTGCTAACAATATCGTGTACGTGTTGGTCGAGGGGCAGCAAGCCCTTAGTTTTACTTGTACACATGTATTCGTCCGCTGTAAATGATGAATTAATTAGTTAATATCATTGTACACATGTATCATTTCACTGCAAATGATGAATTAATTAGTTTATATCATGTTCTAAGAATAGTGCATTACCACGGATATAAAAACACGTTTCAATTCTAAATTCTAGAAGTAATGTGCTACACATGAAAATCCTTTAATGAATTACGAGCAATATAAATACGTTTTATTTATTATTTATTTATTATTATTATTATTATTATTATTATTATTATTATTATTATTATTATTATTATTATTATTATTATTTTACAATGTCAAAATATTTGCTCAATTACTCTGTTAACCAACGAAGTTTAGACGATACCATACATAGATCGCTTAACCCTAGCTATCTAGCCAAATTAATGTCTGCCGACTTGACTATTCCCCTCTTTTGAAGGAAAAAGGAATATCTTCTGCATAAATTCATACTTTAGTCTAATTAAAGACGAGTTAAAATACTGTCCCAATTGTTAGATAGTACATCGTAAAATCAATCTCTAAATGCTCGTTCTTTCAAAATTTTCTGGGATTTCTGCTAAATTAGGCGCGTAGCTGCATGTATGCAGAACAATCAACTCTCAGACATCTCCGTCCACAGGACGATCACACCTTGGTAGTATCTGATGCTGCTGGGACGACTTACTTGTCACTAAGCCATTGACATTGACATTTGTTTGATCACGGGACATACTGACATTAATTCGAGAGACAATTTGGGACTTAATCATCTTTGATTTTCACACCAAATCGATTTATTTCAATTAAACCATTTGTCTGTTGCGATTTCTCAAAATGGCTTAAATTTCAATGTGCGTCTTCTTCATATCTTTACACTTTTAAAAGATAATAAAAATTACGCCTTGATAAAACAAGTGATTTATTTCTTGTATAAATTATTGGCGTGGATTAAATGTTACATAAAAGGTCATAACAAAAAAATGGCGCCTGTACTTGAGTAGCTTTTCTAGATCTAGAAACAAACAATTTTCTGAGTTTTCGCGACTGCATGCCCCCCCCTCCCCCCCACCCCCTCTTGACCCCACAAGCGACCATGTGTACACATCATGCCTAGCTACGACCCTGTAGATATTAACGTCATACTGGCTTACCAGGATGAGGGTATAATGTGATCTTAAAAGAAGCGAAGTAGCAGTGTGTCCATATCAGACTTTACGACCAGTCTGCGTGAAAGGGCTCAAAGGATTATAAGCACTGACTACTTTCAAACACTGCAGAAAATAAAATGTTTTACACGTTTGACGATAATACCTGTGTGCACATTTGTGTCCTTTATATGCTATTTATAAAAGTGTATTTGTATAAATAAATATAATTATTATCTTTTTATTTATATACGGAACTATTTTACAACGCGGAAGCACAATTAAACCAAATAGCATGTTAATAATGATTCGTGAATTATCCGAGGTGTTCCGATTAAGTATAGTGGTGTTAAAATTACTGACGCCACTGTCTATTTATAAAATTCTAAAGTGGCCAAGTGGGTTTCTTATATTTTAACCTGTCGAATACTACTTTTAACCCCATCCGACATAAACAATTAACATCCTATATTCATTAATTCCCTAGTTCTAATTGAGATTGAGCCATCGTAAGAAATAGGTTTAGATGTATTTTCCAGCTCGTTGAAATACATATGTTTGTTTTATTCTAGTATACATGCTGCTGTACGTATATCAATTGTTCGATATTGTAAACCAGGAACTACATGTATATCATGGTTCGACGTTGTAAACAAAAAACTACACGTACATCAATAGTTCGACGGAGTAAACCAAGAACTACACGTACATCAATGTTTCGACAGTGTAAACCAAGAACTACACGTACATCAATGGTTCGACGGTGTAAACCAAGAACTACACGTACATCAATGGTTCGACGGAGTAAACCAAGAACTACACGTACATCAATGTTTCGACAGTGTAAACCAAGAACTACACGTACATCAATGGTTCGACGGTGTAAACCAAGAACTACACGTACATCAATGGTTCGACGGTGTAAACCAAGAACTACACGTACATCAATGGTTCGACGGTGTAAACCAAAAACTACACTTACATTAATGTTTCGACAGTGTAAACAAAGAACTACACGTACATCAATAGTTCGACGGTTTAAACCAAAAACTACACGTACATCAATGTTTCGACAGTGTAAACCAAGAACTACACGTACATCAATGTTTCGACAGTGTAAACCAAGAACTACACGCACATCAATAGTTCGACGGAGTTAACCAAGAACTACACGTACGTCAATGGTTTGACGGTGTAAACCAAGAACTTCGTGTACATCGAAGGTTTAACAGTTTAAACCAAGAACTACATGTACATCAATGGTTCGACAGTGTAAACCAAGAACTACATGTACATCAATGGTTCGACAGTGTAAACCAAGAACTACACGTACATCAATAGTTCGACGGTGTAAACCAAGTTCTACACGTACATCAATGGTTCGACAGTGTAAACCAAGAACTACACGTACATCAATAATTTGACAGTGTAAACCAAGAATTTCGTGTACATCGAAGGTTTAACAGTGTAAACTTACGGCAACTTATCTTGGTCTAAAATCGAATTCGTTTCTACATGCAATAGGGATATAATAACTCTGAGAGAGATTTCTAACGTTCCTTTTTTCTCTGTGATGATTTGTGTGCAACCTACTATTCATTAGGCATTTAGTAATTGCTCCACTTGAAATAACCCGGATGAAAAAAAAACACTAGCTATTAATTTGTGCCAACTTTTTGATATATTAAATAAGATTTCTTTGGCGCGTATATGTCGTTAGGATTCACCCTAGTTAGGATGTGCTTTAGTGTTTTAGCGCAACTGCCGCACATATCCATAATAAGACAATTTTATCAGGCTATTTTAACGTAACTAACACATGTTTTTGTCACAAGCATATTACTTTTTCTATCCCAAATATCGAATACCACCTTTAAAAAACAACTGCGATTGAAGACAAAACACAACACGTGACCCTGATGCCCCGCCCATTGAGCCCCTGCAAGTCAGTATCTCCAGGCCCTACAGTCATTAGCCGAGTCCCGACCACTCCGTCTGTCAGACCAGATAAGAAGGTAAGATTGATAGAACGTGTTCTCCGGCGCCTGATCTCGTCCCTGATATACTAGGTATGCCGCGTAATTGCTTTGACAAGAAGCGATGCGTGCGCACACGACCAGACGTCAATCATTTCAATGTGGGTGCTGTCAATCAAGGTTGATGTACGGTTGGTGAGAGCGCTCTTAATAGCAAGATGGCGATGACGGTTTAGGTTTCAGTCTTGCAGATTTGGTAACAAGATGGCAGAGTAGATTTTGGGTGCAGAGATACGTCCTGTTGTTTGCCGTCCGACCATGAAAGTAATAAATGCACGTCGGATCAAAAATAGTACAGAAAGGGTTGTTATTGTAGTTTCGGTCAATTTCAAGAAAGCACACACACACACTTCATTAGAAAACAGAAAACATCAAAATGCCTGCTTTTAACAGTTTTCCTTTTTACGTTTGATCACAGTAACACATTTACTTATAAGCCGGTGCTACTTCTATTCGGTCTATACGTTCTATAGTCTCAATTCATAGTTTTATTCCTAAATGCCGTTTCAGGAGACATATGGTGTCGTAATTTCTTAAATAAATATTTTCTATATCTTAAAAGTTTTTCTCCCACTGAACTGCTATCAACATTGTGCAATTTGATCCGTTAAAGGTTGTATAAATGAAACAATGCTCTTAGAGCTAGTCAATATTTGTTTATTAATTTTACTAATCTCCGAGTTTTAGAAAAAATAAAAATAAAACTCTTATAAATTCAATCCCAGATTATGCAGATGAATGCTGCAGACATGTTGCGTGTTTATTTTTTATAACGCGAGTCCGTCCTTACTTTGAGATTATTGCGTGTCTGGACAAGTGAAATACCTGACGCCTTTGTCATAAATTGCAGCCCTTTTGAACCACAGGCTGTTATGTCTGTCCAGGAATAATGTCTGTATCTGCAACATCAAAAGGAATTAAACATTTATGCCCACATTAAATCCGTTCAAATGCCACGACCCCATTACACGCGATACTTTCAACTTCCGCTCTGAACTTCCGGAAGTCCATGTTCTCTATACGTTCACACAGACTTTATGTAGAACATAAATCTTGGAGGTAAACACATGGGCGTCAATGGTGGAAAAGATCCCCTTTGAGATGCAGCAATGTGTTGCTAGGCTTGTAGGAGGTTACACGGGTTGTCCCTCTACAAGCTTGCATGCCACGACATTGCTGCAAAGGTGGATCTGTATATTTAAGTTGAATATATTAACTTAATCACAAAAATGTATGTAAGAATGCAGTGCCTATGCTTTATATTGATTTATGCCTATCAATTTGCACTTGGTATAGAGTCAAACATTTTCAGCAGTGGAAAACAATAAAGAAATCCAACTATCTTACCCATTTTACTTGACTTTTGGAGGAAGGTATACATATAATGCCTGTTAATTGTAGTTGCATTATAACAATGCCGTGTATGTGCATATCCGTTGTTTAAATGCTTAAATGACCTTTGACAAATATATATATATATATATGTAACACCAACAGTTTTGACAATCGTATCATAGTATACGTCCGCTTCTGGTGGGACAAACGTCAGTTACAAGCATGTGACTTTCTTTTAGACGAACAAGTTTGTCACAAGAATCATGCTGATCCATTCCATGCATAATCATAAAATTCTGTAATGTGTTGCAATTAAAAATTTCCGTTAAGACACACATCGCACACATAATTTGCCTGCGTTCTATGGTCATAATTTGCCTGCGCTCTATGGTCATAATTTAACTGCGCTCTATGTCATACATTTATAGAGATGCATGGTCATAATTTGACTACGCATAATGGTCATTCTTTGACTGCGCTCTGTGGAACACTTTGACTGATCTCTGTGGTCATACTTTGACTGCGTACTATGGTAATTATTTGACTGCACTCCAAGGCCATTATTTGACTGCACTCTGTGGTCATACTTTGATTGCGCTCTAATGTCATACTTTGACTGCGAACTATGGTCATGAATTGACTGCACTCTGTGGTCATACTTTGACTGCGCTCTAATGCCATACTTTGACTGCGAACTATGGTCATGAATTGACTGCACTCTGTGGTCATACTTTGACTGCGCTCTAATGCCATACTTTGACTGCGTACTATGGTTATTATTTGACTGTACTCCAAGGCCATTATTTGACTGCACTCTATGGTCATACTTTGACTGCGCTCTAATGCCATACTTTGACTGCGTACTATGGTCATTATTTGACTGCACTCTGTGGTCATACTTTGACTGCGCTGTATGGTCATTGTTTGACTGTACTCCAAGGCCATTATTTGACTGCACTCTATGGTCATACTTTGACTGCGCTCTAATGCCATACTTTGACTGCGCTGTATGGTCATTGTTTGACTGTACTCCAAGACCATTATTTGACTGCACTCTATGGTCATACTTTGACTGCGCTCTAATGCCATACTTTGACTGCGTACTATGGTCATTATTTGACTGTACTTCAAGGCCATTATTTGACTGCACTCTATGGTCATACTTTGACTGCGCTCTAATGCCATACTTTGACTGCGTACTATGGTCATTATTTGACTGTACTCCAAGGCCATTATTTGACTGTACTCCAAGGCCATTATTTGACTGCGCTCTAATGCCATACTTTGACTGCGTACTATGGTCATTATTTGACTGTACTCCAAGGCCATTATTTGACTGTACTCCAAGGCCAATATTTGACTGCGCTCTAATGCCATACTTTGACTGCGTTCTATGGTCATTATTTGACTGCACTCCAAGGCCATTATTTGACTGCACTCTGTTGTCATACTTTGACTGCGCTGTATGGTCATTGTTTGACTGTACTCCAAGACCATTATTTGACTGCACTCTTTGGTCATACTTCGACTGCGCTCTAATGCCATACTTTGACTGCGTACTATGGTCATTATTTGACTGTACTCCAAGGCCATTATTTGACTGTACTCCAAGGCCATTATCTGACTGCGCTCTAATGCCATACTTTGACTGCGTACTATAGTCATTATTTGACTGCACTCCAAGGCCATTATTTGACTGTACTCCAAGGCCATTATTTGACTGTACTCCAAGGCCATTATTTGACTGCACTCCAAGGTCATTATCTGACTGTACTCCAAGGCCATTATTTGACTGCACTCCAAGGCCATTATTTGACTGTACTCCAAGGCCATTATTTGACTGCACTCCAAGGTCATTATCTGACTGTACTCCAAGGCCATTATTTGACTGCACTCCAAGGCCATTATTTGACTGTACTCCAAGGCCATTATTTGACTGCACTCCAAGGCCATTATTTGACTGCGCTCTAATGCCATACTTTGAGTGCGTACTATGGTCATTATCTGACTGTACTCCAAGACCATTATTTGACTGCACTCCAAGGCCATTATTTGACTGCACTCCAAGGCCATTATTTGACTGCACTCCAAGACCATTATTTGACTGCACTCTATGGTCATACTTTGACTGCGCTCTAATGCCATACTTTGAGTGCGTACTATGGTCATTATCTGACTGTACTCCAAGGCCATTATCTGACTGTACTCCAATGCCATTATTTGACTGCACTCTATGGTCATACTTTGACTGCGCTCTAATGCCATACTTTAACTGCGTACTATGGTCATTATTTGACTGTACTCCAAGGCCATTATTTGACTGCACTCTTTGGTCATACTTCGACTGCGCTCTAATGCCATACTTTGACTGCGTACTATGGTCATTATTTGACTGTACTCCAAGGCCATTATCTGACTGTACTCCAAGGCCATTATTTGACTGCGCTCTAATGCCATACTTTGACTGCGTACTATGGTCATTATTTGACTGTACTCCAAGGCCATTATTTGACTGCACTCTATGGGCAATATTTGACTGCATTCTATGGTCATTATTTGACTGCACTCTATGGTCATTATTTGACTGCGCTGTATGGTCATTATTTGACTGCGCTGTATGGTCATTATTTGAGTGCACTCTATGGCCATTATTTGACGGCACTCTATGGTCATTATTTGACTGCAATCTATAGTCATTATTTGACTGCGCTGTATGGTCATTATTTGACTGCGCTGTATGGTCATTATTTGACTGCGCTGTATAGTCATTATTTGACTGCGCTGTATGGTCATTATTTGAGTGCAGTCTATGGCCATTATTTGACTGCACTCTATGGTCATTATTTGACTGCAATCTATAGTCATTATTTGACTGCGCTGTATGGTCATTATTTGACTGCGCTGTATGGTCATTATTTGACTGCGCTGTATGGTCATTATTTGACTGCAATCTATAGTCATTATTTGACTGCGCTGTATGGTCATTATTTGACTGCGCTCTATGGTCATTACTTGACTGCAGTCTATGGTCATTATTTGACTGCGCTCTATGGTCATTACTTGACTGCAGTCTATGGTCATTATTTGACTGCGCTCTATGGTCATTATTTGACTGCACTCTATGGTCATTACTTGACTGCAGTCTATGGTCATTATTTGACTGCACTCTATGGTCATTATTTGACTGCACTCTATGGTCATTATTTGACTGCGCTGTATGGTCATTATTTGACTGCGCTCTATGGTCATTATTTGACTGCCATCTATGGTCATTACTTGACTGCAGTCTATGGTCATTATTTGACTGCGATCTATGGTCATTATTTGACTGTGTTGTATGGTCATTATTTGACTGCGCTGTAGGGTCATTATTTGACTGCACTCTATGGTCATTACTTGACTGCGCTCTATGGTCATTATTTGACTGCACTCTATGGTCATTATTTGACTGCGCTCTATGGTCATTATTTGACTGCGCTGTAGGGTCATTATTTGACTGCACTCTATGGTCATTACTTGACTGCAGTCTATGGTCATTATTTGACTGCACTCTATGGTCACAATATGACTGCGCTCTATGGTCATTATTTGACTGCACTCTATGGTCACAGTATGACTGCACTCTATGGTCATTATTTGATTGCACTCTATGGTCACAATATGACTGCAGTCTATGGTCATTACTTGACTGCAGTCTATGGTCATTACTTGACTGCAGTCTATGGTCATTATTTGACTGCACTCTATGGTCACAATATGACTGCGCTCTATGGTCATTACTTGACTGCAGTCTATGGTCATTACTTGACTGCAGTCTATGGTCATTACTTGACTGCAGTCTATGGTCACAATATGACTGCACTCTATGGTCATTATTTGACTGCGCTCTATGGTCACAATATGACTGCACTCTATGGTCATTATTTGACTGCGCTCTATGGTCACAATATGACTGCAGTCTATGGTCATTACTTGACTGCAGTCTATGGTCACAATATGACTGCACTCTATGGTCATTACTTGACTGCGCTCTATGGTCATTACTTGACTGCAGTCTATGGTCATTACTTGACTGCGCTCTATGGTCATTACTTGACTGCGCTCTATGGTCATTACTTGACTGCAGTCTATGGTCATTATTTGACTGCACTCTATGGTCACAATATGACTGCACTCTATGGTCATTACTTGACTGCAGTCTATGGTCATTATTTGACTGCACTCTATGGTCACAATATGACTGCGCTCTATGGTCATTATTTGACTGCACTCTATGGTCACAACATGACTGCACTCTATGGTCATTATTTGACTGCACTCTATGGTCACAATATGACTGCACTCTATGGACATTATTTGATTTCGCTCTATGGTCACAATATGACTGCACTGTATTAACATTATTTGACTTCGCTCTATGGTTATGAAAAAAAAAAACGGAAAGGGAAATATGTTATATATTGATATTTAGACTGTATTTAGATATGACTGAACAGCCCCTGGTGGGAGCTGTCTGATTAGGATCTACACTGTTTGCGGCTAAGTCTCTAGGGATACGTCTCATTACTTAAGACAGTATGAATGTGTGAACTGGGAAGTAAGAATTTATTTTGTCCTAATAACTAATGTAACACGATTTCGGTTAATTCTTTTCTACCCGTCCATAATCTGCCTCCAAACTCTGTAAGAGGATGTATTATAGTTTTGGCGACCTGATGTCAACTTCACGTGAATCTTTATTTTGTCTACAATGTCATGTAAAAGTTGTTTTAGTTGTGTATGTTTTTTTCTAATCGGGTGCGGCCGTTACCAACTTCACAATCGATTATACAACGATGACTTGTAAAATTGTGTTCAGCCATATTTAATACGCCTTTTCTATTTATGTTACAATATTGCCATTCTGAAGACAAAGTGGCCTTTGAAAAGCTTTAAAGTTTTTGCAGACAAAACTAGTACTTAAATGGCAAAACAACTGCATGTTTTAATTACACACCATATGGTGAACGCCATATTAAATTACGTCATTGATCACATGGTAATTCTAACTGGTTGATTTGTGAATGATTTGATTATGAAATGGAAATCTTTGAATGTTTTGATCTACATTTATCCTGTGTTATCCTTGATTTATCCTTAATTTATCCATGATAGAAATCTGTCAGAGGAAAGATCAAAGGGAAACATTTATGTTCCTGCAATTTGATTCCTATTTTAATGGAAGAACATTACTTTGATTTACAGACAGCTTTATTTTCCGGGTTTTATTGTTTGCCCTATAAATTGACAATTTCGGTTCAAATTGCTATTGACACGACATTACTTTATTGTTAACTCTTCACTCGGGAGGACCAATTGATTGTGAACATAATTGTCTTAACCTGTCAGCAGGTGTTTTCATATACCGTGCCTCTCTTCACACATTCAAACAGTCTTAAATTACGGACTATTTTATTTTTACAGTCATTTTGACGCTTAACCTGCTAAATGTGTGTTGTTAATACTCTGGCAAATCATGTAGATCGGGATCAGCCAGCTCCCAGCTGATACCGGATCTGCATTACTTGCTGCTAAGTCGCTAGAAGTATGGCGTGTAACCATTGCATGCGGTTATTAGCAAATAGCAAATAACTGTGATGTTTTTATTGCTTATCATACATATAGCATTATAAGGGTTAAAATTAATATTTCAAAGAAAGATATAAATTTCTGACTTGAATGTCCGATAAACTATTGCCGGCACAATGAATGCATGGTTGCTTTAATTTAATTGGTAATTAATCATTGGAGAAAGATGATCCTTCACTCTGGGGTTGAAGACAAGATAAATTGCCGTAATTTATTACAATAGTCCCATTAAAGGTATTTGAATATGTCAGAGCGATCACTTCATATAATACATCAAAGACTAAACTATTGCTTAGAGTTCACTTCTGGCTGGCTTCTGGGCTGTTACTACCATTACCACGTAGATATATTGGTATAAATGGTCGTCATTTTTGCAATGTAATATCCCCAAACCGTCCACCCATGTTGTAAGGAGAACTGTATAGCATGCCATTAATATCATTTTAGACGATGATTACAGGTTTTTGTTTCATTTGAAGGGAATACAGAAGCCAAAAGGCGGAAGATGGTCCGCGTGAAGTTGTAATTGCTTTATTACTGTGATCCAATGTGAATTTAGCGAGGTGTCACATTTCGTCATTATCTCGTCATAATATTGCGGAACAATCCTAGACCTGAGCAGAGATGATGCGGCACCGTGAGAACATGATAGAATCATTATGATTGATTGCCGTCGGGTCCCCACGGGGTCGGGCCTATCAACGCTCTCTCTTGATCTTTTGTCTTAACCCTATTCCCTACAGGTGGACCAGTGATTGCGAAAGTAAAAGCCTGATAATGATACTCGGAGCCTGTAGCTAGATGTCCTGGTCGGGGACTTAGTCCTTAGCTTGCTTCGTTTATTTGCAAGTAACAAAGTTCCAAGTTGTGCTAACAACATGCATATTTTACAATATATATTGTTAGAGAATTATTATCAGTAGTACAGATCCTGATCAGACAGGTCTCAGAGGGAGCTAGTTGAACTGGATCTGCTCTATTTGTGAAGGCTTATCAGTACGTGCTTAGCAGGCCGGGGGTTATATGGGCGTGTGAAATGAGCCCACGAATCATGGCCTAGTCAAGATAAGCGATCCCTTTCCATCGATCATGGTCAGTCGCAGCTTGGTCCCGTATCTACCAACAGTTATTGGAACTTGGAACTTCTTTTTTAAAACTCTAATTGTATACAAATAAAACATAAGAAGCAGTATCAAATGTGACATAGTAGACAGGGATTATAATAGGACGAGCAACGGATATGTGGTACTTTTACAAGAATTTTGTTTATCTAGAATTAAACAACATTAATACAAAATAGAAAATAGGTCTAGCTGGAATAAAAACAATGACACAATTTTCGATTTTTTCCCAATGAGCATCATAAAATATAAATAAATAAATATATATATATATATATATATATATATATATATATATATATATATATATATATATATATATATATATATATATATATATATATATATATATATATATATATATATATATATATATATATATATATATATATATATATATATATATATATATATATATATATACCACATAACGTTGTTGACAAATAATTATATACGAAGTCATCAAAGAAATTCCGACCGCCTACAACAATGTTGCTGACAAAAAATGCTCAAAATAGAAAATACACAAAACTCAAAGTTTTCACTTTTGGAAGACGAACGTTAGAAAAAGCAATCAGCCAACAATGCCATTTCTGATCAGATAGCACCACGCGAAAGTTGGCAAGTCTAGATCTACACTATTTACCTTGGATGAATTTGTAATCGTATATACGTGTCAGTTATATTACCATCGAATATATGAAATTATTCCGGCCAAATCTATTTGCAAAGATGAAGTCAATTAAAGTCATAGATGGGCTTAGGGGTGTCACCCTTATAATCCAATGTTGCGCATTAATCCGAAGGATCATTTAGTGCAAAGGTTTATTTAAACAATATGGATTCGGTATGACTTTCATTCATTCGGAACTCCTCGGGTAATTCCGTCCAAGGCATAATCGTCCCTCGGATGTATCTCGTGAAATTATACTTATAGAAACACGATCGTTTTGTTCGCCCAAATTAGAATACGCCATAAAAAGTTCCTCAAAAAACATATGTGTAGTGTATAGAGTTATTTCATCCTTTGAACTGCCGTTTATTAGTTTAACTGTACACATCTTGTAGGATATACAACTGTTACTGCATTTTTAATTCAGATTACAAAACATTTATTTTCGTTGGTTTGATGAGGTCATAGGCACCGACATGTCTATTTTCGTGGGGGTTGTCCGTCATACATCCGAAAGATTATTCGTGAATTATCTTTCATTCTCCGCCATCAACAGAAAAACAGCCAGATTATATGATTACTTGCATTTATGTTTGAAAATTCAGTCAGGGATTATCGTAAAGGTAACGTAATTGAAATGTTTTGACCATTTGTTAATAAGCATAACTTTAATGTATGTTACTGGATTGGACGTTTCCCGTTAGATAATTTGCAGTGACGTGCATAGAACGTGTCTTTGTTTAATACCGAATTCTATAATGTGTCCTTTGATGAACTCGTAAATGCAGGCCAAGGCGGATTAATACGAACCCTCTAGTAAATAAATAGAAGTAAGTTTCTTAATTTCGTTTAGACAACCAGTCAAGCGGCGCATTTTAGCGTCATTGTCAGATGACATGTCCATTGGGACTCCCAGAGTTTTGGCTCCGGCCGACCGTATGCTAGCTGCAGTGCGCGCTTGTTTGTTGCAATAACTGGAAGATTTTCTTTCCCACCCACCCTCCCCTTTTATTGTTGTTATATATGATATACTTTTTCTTGTTGCGCTGACGATTAACTTTACAGAAACACATTTCTGTATCACCTAATGATTCTATATGCCTTTGTGTGTATTATTTTTATGCGCTTTTAAATTTTGTATGATTATATAACTCGGCGCGCTTACATGCACTTTTAAATTTAGATACATGTTTTGTAGGTATTTGTCTTTGCTGTGGTATCATATAATTTCGCGGAGACGAATGGTCACGCTAAAGCTGCAAGAATAGATTCGCGCATGCATATATTCACGCAGTTGTTATTTCTACTAAGATATGTTACTAAATGATGTTATTTCGCTATGTTTCAAATCACCACTTTTACCATAACACGAAATATGCGCAATTTTAAACATGCGCGGAATATAATGATACCACAGCAATTAAGCGCGCTTGCTGTATTTAGTATTGGCGCGTAGTTAGAAATAAAAGCTCCCAGTTTCCCCCTCAATTGTGTTGGTTGTTTGTTTAATCGGACCATTTCGGAATTCGACTGAAGTTCTGCGCATATGTTACCTCAATCTAGAATAACAGCACTAGAGTGTGCTGAAGTCATAAAAAGCCCTAAGTTGGCGTTAACATTCCTGTTGGCTAAAAAGAGAAAAGAAAAATATTGTCTTTAAACAGAAAACGTGTTTCTACATATCAATGAAATCGCTTCAAGTTTAAATGTCCAAATATGACGACACAGCATCAAATGCATTGCTTGGTCAAACTTTGATAAACAGTCGATCGCTGGATATAATATTTGTTTCAAACAATTTTAGCAACTAATGTTTTTTACTTTCAGTAGAAAATTTAACACTTGTCATATTGTGTGTAGGCTTACACACTTGTGTTGAACGAACGTGACAAGTACTTCGAATGCATTTTTTTCAGACTTGAGAAAACACTGACGATCTATTCAGTTGGACAGAAAAGGCAGGTTGTGTTCTTAGATTTTTATTTTTTCTTTAAACTTGTTCATTAGTCGCATCTGCTGCGCTAATATTTATGGCCGTTATATTTGGCAGCATTGTTTAATATTGGAAGTTTCGTTATTATTTTAAGAAACAGAGAAAAAGATTGTCTTTAATTTGTCAGCAATGTCAAAAGTATACAGTTGGTTTGAAGGGACAAGAGACGTGATTCGCGTGCGCTCCATCATGTCCCAATACAAGCAACGGCCACTTTCTGGTCTTGTCGCATTTCATGTTTAGCATGAATTCCTCAGACATATGGAAATAATGAAGACCTAGACCAGACAGATCCCACCGGAAACTGTCTTATCGGGATCTGCACTGTCTGGTGCAGTCTTTAGCAATGTATGGTATTACCTTTGCATGTAGTTGTTAGTTTTTACCAAAGCCATGTCTTTCTTTTAAGTTGAAAAACATGACAAGGCTTATACATCTCAATCTGCCACACATGCGGTGCACAACTACAATTCATAATTATAAATATTTATCAATGTATTCTTCGTTTTTGACAGAATTAAAATGAACGGAAACGCATTTATGCATTTTACTTGCCACTTTATAAAATATAAATTAATAAATTCGCTCTATCACACTGTTACCCGTGTTACAGCACGAAACGAAGTCTTTAATCACTGATGATTGACAGGCCGTTTGTTCAATTTGACAAATATTTATCAGACGTGTCAAGTTGACGTTAGATGGCGCTCCTGTAAAGCTGCACCTATCTCCCGTCGGCGAACAAATCACGCTCTGACAGGCGCTTGTATCTTTTATATTATATTAATTGTAAGTAAGACCCCACGCGTCTGACTGATACAGATCATTTTGATAAAAATAAACGACGTACAAAATTGAGTCTGACTCAAAGCAAAAATAATAATTTTGAACAAAAACACACCTGCAACGCGACTCTGCGTCGACGAATCTCTCTCGAATACTCTCTACTTACCTGACGCACCATCAAAACGTCAGGATATAAATAAAAGGGCATACTTTAAATCTAAAATTTGGCAAGCCTAGTTTTGTTTACATCCCATAGTGCAGAGTGTGAAATATTGCTTTATGACATTTATGTATACACTCTTTCAAAGGATGCAAGTATGTTGCAGCCCAGGTGAGTTAGAATACATGGTACGCAAATGTGAGGGATGGGCTGACGTAAAAGAGATTTAGGAAATTAATATTGCAAATAAACATGGATATTTTACACATATTTTTTTACTTTTAAGATATATTTATGAATCTTATTGTAAAAGTTACAAAAGTGAGCCAGAATAGAAAACAAATAAACATTGATTAATTCTTTTTCAACGATTATTCCAGTTCCTAGCAACAAATAGGTATACTGTCGGCATCCCCAACAGTCAGATAAGTGTAGTGTGTTGAATACTATAACAGAGTATTGTAAGATTCGTTACCTTTCAACATATTGATGTGTAGGATCTCTGGACCGTAAATAAAAAGTTGAAAACAAAAGGGCCGCGGTTTCTGAGATGGTATCTTGGTGGATACTAATTATCGAAACAATGCCCCTGGGGAGCAGGAATGTGTAGTTGACGGGACAGAGGACAGGTCCGACCGTAATCTGATGGAACAGACGGGTTTCTGCACACTGAAACAAGTTTCAAATGTCTCCACACTCGACTTTTGTAACTTGAATGTTACTAAGACAGTCATGTGTTTACTAGTTTGTTTTGAGTATATTCTGTGAACAAAACATAATGAGATAACTAACGGACATTTCAAAGTAAAAGGTGGAGAAAACATGTATATTATATATCTTATTAGATAACACCACATTCAACAAGATAATATTAAACGAGTAACAGCTTTTATTCTTCTAGAGGGAATCTTTTGCCGTTTTTACAACTTGTAATACGTTCCCTCCTTTGAATGAAACATTTAATGTTTTTTTCATTTAATTCTTAACCTACTCGATACTAATTGGATATGCTTTAGCAACCTGGATTAACGCTCGTCCTATTGCGATACCCGGCCTTGTACCATATTACGTGTATTTCACCATCGACCAAATGCAATCACAGCAATCAAATCAACAGGTTTATTTATATTTGTATTAAAATACCATTTTATGTGATGTATCACATTTATTTTACGTGAATGCCAAATTCAGTTTTAAGGTAACAGTTTAATAAAGATGTAACAAGATGTGGTGAAAATCTAAGCATCAAACGTTATAGTTCTTGATCAGACCGTTACAAGCGGCTGTTAACTTATCGTCATCTACCTTTCTTGCGTAAACCTAGTCTATTAGCGCTCAGCTGGTTAAAAGTTCAAACTAAATGCATGTTCAAAACACCTATGACTATATTGGGGATGTCGACATTGTCCTGACTCACAATGTGTATCGCAAGAAGCGTATACTCTTATATTTTTACATGTTAACAGTTTAGATGTTAATGAGACAGCAATACCACACGAAATTCAATGTATAATTTCATCACTTTAAATAGACTATCAATCATAAATGTAAGACTCGAAAGAAAAGTGTTTCAAACTAATGACAGTGTTTAGAATAGAAACAATTTTTTTTTCTTCGGTTTTGGCTTAAACGTTTCTGAATATGCATACAGGAAATAAAGCATATATGTACGATGCACTTCACATTTCGAAAAGTCGTTGTTTGAGAACATTCTCGGATTGGTGTTAAAATCGAAGCTCTTATAGCAGATGCAAATGTTATAATTTCACAAAGAAATAAGACAAATGAAAGAATCATTAACACCTTGGATCAGATAACGCATACATTAAGAAAAAAAATAAACAAATAAACACATGTTATTTGAACGTTTGAACAACTATTTTTTATTTGTTTTGTTTTATTAATACATCTCATTGACACAATCGTGTTCATTATAGCGACGTCCAGCTTTATTAAGTGGAGGAAAACACCAGACAAATAACTTGAAAGAACCATAGGCTAAGTAGTCAGAGGAGTTACAAGTCTTCGACTCGTCTCTTCGACCATGGACGACTATTTATTTGTTACACTGATAACGAGGAAATAAAGAAGGAATATAGGAGAAACATTGCAGCTGTCCATTTTACGAGCGGCAATTTTAGAATGGGCATATGGAAAATCGATGGCTCGTATAAAACATAACATGCATCAATGTAATGAGTATAAAGTTGCTTTAAGATAAAGGGAAAATAAATGACGTATAAATTTTGACTGAGGACCCGATTGGATGTTTACGACTTTATTAAGCTTTTGAAATCCATCTGCACTATAAAGTATGATACAGGTAGAAGTTTTATCTTGTGCCGGGTAATGTACGGCTGCATCAAACGAATGAAGATAAACAGGATTTTAATGCGCCCGAAGGAGCTTGACTCACATATGAATTAATGGGATTCCACATATAAAGGTTTATAATTCCCGTAATGTATATGACAGAGCGAATGCCAGGAAGCTGCAAGAATATGCTCGTTGGAAATAATCAATCAAGCCGCACCTATTAGTTGTTGCTTAATAGTTTGCCAATCAACCCAGAATGGGTTTACTTTCGAGAAACGTCAATTAGTGGTATAGTTCAAAATAGCAATAAATAATATAAAAATAAATAATATAAACGTTATAAACCTTATTCATCAAAGCTAAACTATAGTACACTACTTAAAAGGTTTACTGATATGTATATCTTTTTTTCCTCAGCTACGGTAGAGCAAGGATATAAAATGATACAATACGGTGAAGGCATAAAACACTGAAAAAGAACAAGGGACATACATCAATCATACAGGCATACTAAGAGATATATTAAGATAAACACACTTAGAACTTTATTCAATTAGCATGTTATTTACTAATATAGACGGTACTTCATTTTTAAGACTACACACTCTTTCCTATTTAGACAACTCAACCATTGAGACCGAAGTAGAATTATATAGAACTACACCTCGGTTAAGATATGATCACTTTAAAAACACCTAAGTTATTAAGAGCACTGATCGCTTAGAATAAGACCAAACGAGACTCAAGTATGGCTGTAGAGACGGATAAGCTATTTTGTACCGGTTCGTTATGAAGACCATGTATTTCTCAGTTATCTATCGCTCACGTGAGGAACTCTGTTGTACATTCTGGGAACATTTTGTACTCAATATGCTGGCCGTTTGTTGGCAACAATTGCATTTTATATCCGATTATAATGTACTTGTAACATGTATATTTGACGCAAGAGCAGCACGCGTTATACATTGTAAATATCCATGACGTTTAATTGCATGAAGTTTGTGTTTGCTTAATTGATTGAAGAAACTAAAACAGTACATTGAACTTTTCCATTCACAAAGACAATGTTTTGTTTTAGACTGGCTGTGGATGTGCTGAGAAATTTACGAACACTTTGCACTATCAACTAATGTATGAATGACACTAAACTGCACGGCATATCCGTTATTTTTGGCCCGTCGTATCATTGGTTGTAATTATACGGAGTATAAAAACAAATAGTCCAGAATTGTCTGATAAGAAATTGAATCAATACAATGTATTGGAATTTAGTGAGAATCAAAAATGCATGTTGCTATCAAGATACCTTGAACTGCAATTAAATTTTATGGATATTTACACACACACACACACACACACACACACACACACACACACACACACACACACACACACACACACACACACACACACACACACACACACACACACACACACACACACACACACACACACACACACACACACACACACACACACACACACACACACACACACACACACACACACACACACACACACACACACACACACACACACACACACACACACACACACACACACACACACACACACACACACACACACACACACACACACACACAAACAACAACAATAAACTTTTTTGACGTAAACTAATCACGAGTTGACCAGTAGTATACAAAAGTGCAGGTCCAGGCACCATTTGTTTCTCATTTGAGATTTTGCTAAACTCAATTTGTAGTGCTCTTTATTTACTTATCGTATCTTATGTACTCCATTTTGTGTATCTTGATACCACAACCTTTCCAAGTTTATGGTATAAAACATGAATTTTTGTAACACCATGTCTCTGTTAAAAGCTTTCATGGAGTCAGTATTTGAGCGTGTGCAAAATCTCAAGTGAGAAAAAAAACAAACAAACGGAGCCCGATCAGCCAGCTTTCACCATCTACAGTATCTTGGCTTGTTTGAAAAAGGTCTTATACATAATGTAGTAACCAAAGAAGTAAGGTTTTACTATTGACTATAAACAAATGATGCGGGCTATTAGCGGACCGTGAGAAAGTTCGACATCACTTAAGACTGGCCCTGCACCCAAGGTAGATGTGTGACAGTTCCTTTTCTTGCATGTGGATTGATGACCGATGACACTCTGCTGTCATGCTGAACAGACATATTTCACAGCTATAAAATTGAAGTCTTACATGCAACAAATAAAGTCAGGGAATAAAAAGGCAAGCATATCGATTTTGGAATAAAAAACCAATAAAACATCTATTTACGGTGGGGCACGACAAGATTAATTTGCTAGGAAACCGTAATGGCAATGCCAGTAGAGATACTGTTTCTCAATTGTTATTCTTACTTCGTCCAATGACAATTTTATTGTTATATATTTGTTGCTGCTGTTATTCGATAGCGTAAAGCGTCATTACAATGTCGCTAAACACGATAACAGCAAGTTACGACTATCGTAAATCACTCTGTACAAGATATCAGGATTTCTAAAAGCCCAAACCGACATACTATCTATCGACTAATCAGATGAGGTAGTAAATTACTCCACTGGTGCTGCAACTTCAGCCATCAGGGAAAAATTGAACCTTTAGTTCCCATCTGATTCCTATTATTTATGATTTGAATCATCACCTAAATCATGACGAACAACGGAGATTACACGCTTATTTTCCGATGTTTATTGGGCCTGGTGCCATAACAAAGAAGACAATTAACTCCCCGGATGACATGCCCAGCTCAGTAACGTTGTCAAGGTAACACATGCCGATCACATTCTCAATGCTTCATCGTTAACTCAGACGTACCAACTTCCTTGGCCGACATTCTGCGGTTATTAGACAACTGGCAGAATCGAACGAAAGTCCAACATAGTCGAGAAACAAGCCGCTACAACCGCAAGGACGATCACCACAATAACTTATCATGCACTACGTCAACAGCAACTAAGATGCTTACTGCAGTTATAAGCACGCCAACAGCTTCAGCTAAACAAAATTACCTCTTGTATATGATCAGTTGTTTGAAAAGTTTCCCAAAATTACGACAATGGCCAGTTACAGCTCACTCTTTTATATGTGGGATCCAACACATATATTACAATTTAGATACTGATTTGATTTATAGAATTTGTCATAATGCTGCATCCAAATGGTAATCGTTTTGAGTTATGGAAAATACATTCGTTTAAATAAATGTACAGACAAATTTTCTCTCAATTTATGTGACGCTTCTATAGACGAATGCCTGGGTTATAATGTAAGTTATGAGTTCAATTTATTGATGCATACATAACCCTAAACATTTTAAATTTTGATTTATTTTAGAGAATTCAATAAATTAATTTCTTGGAAAAAAACTTGCTTTAGAAATTCCGTATCGGTAGTTCCAATTGTCATAGATGTCATGTCATTTTAACAGATTACACGGTAGATTGTTTTAAAGACACGACCATCTATAAATATTGACACGAAAGAGCAAACGGCTGGCGCCAGTGCCATTCGATAAAGAGATGTGTTTCACTCCGTTAAGGCAGCAAGGGATAGTGTCTAAAGAATATATGTAGATATAATATGAATAATAAAACTATATTCCTAACATCTTTTAGAATCAGAAACAAGTAAGTCGCAATACGTGGACTTCGGCTAAACCTCGTTCATTCGATTTCGAGGTGACCGCCAAATTACACAGACGTATCGATATACAAAACTGTGTTGTCATTTAAGACAAGGGTACGAGTAACTGGTGCAAATAAGGACACAAATCTCTTTATATTTATTATTTATTGAAACGTTAGGCAGCCTGTTTATCAGTACATGCTGGTTTGTTACACGTAGTTGTATAATCGTTATAATTTGAAACGTGTCAGCTGAAAAATAAAAGTTATTTGTCCTTTATAGAAGGAGACGTAATTTAAATGCCTAGTAATAACATTGCTTGGCACAGCTAACAAACTGCTTCTCGTGATAAAACATGCCTGAAGTGCAATTATTGCCGTTATTGTCCGTTTATGAGGTACGAGGTAGACTGTGTTGTTATTGCGTTGTTAATGATACCTTGCGGGTACACTTATAACTACGACGTATATAGAATATTTATAACTATTTAGTACAACCTAATGAAGTTTATAACTCGTCTATTATTTTATTGCAAGTTTCTGGATATATATTTGTGTTCATTTTATCTATATTTACTATGTCAATTTCCTTGCACGTTAGCCAGTCCTATAGTGACATGAATGATAAACGTATATTATCTTGTTTTGGCATATCGCTATGATTAATTATAGCTATATAAAATATTTCGTGAGTATGTTGTTTTATATCATGAAAATGCTACTCCATAACTGTAAGCCATTAACAGTATAACGTTGGAATTATTAATGCCCGTAAAATACGGCCATATCACCGGGGTGTATCTGAATGTTTTCTTTAGAGGGGTGTATTTTTTCTTCAAATGCTATGGAAGCGGTAAGAGCGTGTTTTAACCACCTCGCTAAATAAATATACTTTTCACACCGTACATGTCATTATCTACATATAAAAGACATTCGCTTACTTCTTAGCAAAAACATATGACGAGTGTGAAGGCTGGGTTTAGACACATTCGATACCCCATCTTACTCCCGAAAAGTTTGATATTCTGTTCAGGATCATATGAGCCCCAAACGGCACTATTGTACTGGCTGTGTTCACTGCATTAGAAAAAAATACATAGATACTGCTTTGTAGACCAAACAACTACTGTCTCCAGAGTGAATAACAGAAGTTCCCCGTTTTGATGTGAAACAGAAAGCAAAGCCGCACAGTTAGTATCCCGTAAAAAATCAAACCATCAAATGTTTACTTGAATATGTCCTGACAATTCAAACTACATGCAAGTGTGACTATATACAATTTTAAGTAACCTAAACTTTTTAAATAAACCATATGCAGAGCTGGAACTAACACAACATCCAGACTATACCACAGTCTGGGGAGATAGTGACCTACTTTCCAACGATAAAATGGGTCAACTGGTCTTGGTTTTAGACCCTTACCTTCTGCTGATATTCACTAAACTGAAAGCAGAATTCCTTAGTTTGAAAAGCGACGATTAATCTAACACAACAATTACTAACGACAGTTTTTCTCCTAATTGACATATAGTATCAAAATGGGTCATTTTTTTCTTGACTGTGCATACTACAGTGCCTTCCTTCTTTATAACTCGAATTTATGTAATATATTTTATTCAATTATGTTATAATTTTTAAGTTGGGTGCACGTCCCATTATCTGCTACTGTATCACTTAATGCGCATACCTGGCTAATGGCTACACATAAGAACAAATTAACATTACAAATACTAGAGATCATGCTTAATGCTGCCATTTCACAGAGTTCTTCCATGTGAATAACGATAAGTAAGTAGAATTCATAATTCATTGACATCGTGAAACGCATTCTTGGGGCTTTTGGGAGTGGAATGTAATCTTAAAATAAGTTTAGAAATAAACCTCGAATGGCAAGTACATCCTTTGTGCATGTTTCTGCGCTGATGGAAGACTGATGGCTGCTTGGTGCCGCCATCTCCCGGTGGCGCCTCTATCGCGACAGGCCCCCGCTAGCAGACATTCATACTGGACGATGATAACAAGTAACGATGATTTATTCGGTGTTTGATGTAGTCTGACATGCCTTGCCGACATTAACAGCAGCATATTGGACAAAATATCGGCAACTGTATTCCTGCGAGGATCACCAGTCACAAGCTGTCTCATCGGCGATCATTTTCGGATAATCCGGGGAATAAAAAACCTCTTAATTGATTCAGGCTGTCAACTGTACAGCTTCATAACATAAATTGATGGCTCTTACTAAAGGAATTGGACATTCATCCCGCAGACGTATTGATCTATCCACGGAGCTGTCTCGTCCTTTAACCACCATCCTTCATTGTCTTCCCGCCCGCATACTGAGTGGTAGAATGTACCAACTGCAAGGAATTACCATTTATAAGTCCAACAATCTTACCAAGATAATCCTGAACTGAAATATAAAGGTACTTCTATCTACTGGAAGCAAAACAATTTTTTGTGAACTTTCATAAATGAATGATGAAGAAGATCTAATAGTTTCAGTTGTTTGTTTGTTGTTGTTGTTGTGACATTACTATGATGAAAAGTATTTTGAAGTCAATAATTAAGGCAAGCATGTACCCAATTAACACTGCTTGTACGCGAAGCCTTAAGAAATACTCTTGCGTTTAACGTTGCTATTAACAAGCGGAAAGTCCAGCCAGGAATGTATTGAAGACGTTGCGTCAGTGATCCTGCTTTGTCTGCGGCAATGTCAAGTTAAAATGTTCTTTGAACAAATTCTAAGTAAAAGAGAAATCAAGGAAAGGCTAGCCATTAAAATAATATTTCCATTGAACAGATTAAACTGTCGCGATACAAGTATGTCTGCAAAACTTTTGCCATTTTGAAATGCATTACACAATAGTTTTTACGTAACACAGTGTACATTTTGCAACATCCGTCTACGTTTCCCGGAATGCAAGTTTCTCGTAATTGGAAAGATGGCAAAAACACAGATGACAAATATCCAAAGTAAAAGGTATCTAATTAACTGCAACATGTCGTTTAATCTATATCAAAGAGCCCCATCACTTTGTTTCCATGAATTAAACAAAACAGCGACACGAGATGTACTCTGTCAACAGAAAACAACTAACAGGTGACCAGAATAAATGCAGCATTAAGATAAAAATATTTTTTTGAAAAGACAGACCAGGTTTATCGGCATCTTGCTGCTTCTTATGACGATGTTGATGTAAAAGGTAATGGGCAAGATGGATAAAAAGAAGAAGATGGAAAAAAGAGGAAGAAGACAGCAATGTAATTGATGATGATGATGATGATGATGATGATGATGATGACGATGAACGAGACGACGATGACGATTATAACAATGTTGGGGAGGAGGATAGTGAGGGTAATAAAATCCTTCTGTTTTTTATAAAGATGAATATCTGTAGCTTCCTTGTTCGATCGTAGCAGACATTGGTGTTAATGATGTACGAGGAATGACAAATGGTGTTGCGATGCCCGCTGAAATGATTCCATTTGTCATCGATGCCAGAAGAACTATTTTCCTATTAAATGTCTATAAAATTACGTTCAGAGCAAAACACGGCTTCAGTCAATGGCAAACGAATAGCAATGTTTTTGTCAAACCATCTTTACAGCTGCTATTAAAGAGTTATTTAGAAAATTAGTGCATGCAGATCTCGTTAATTACAAAAAAAGTTTTCTCATGTTTTCTTGTATTATTCTGCCTGCGTTTAATTTATTCATATGGCTAAATGTCGAGTCGGTGGTCACAAACAATTAACATGAGTTGTTGAAGTGCAGAAACTAACTTAATTAAATGATTTTCTGTACCAGTTGTGATCACAATACTCATCGTGTCTAAACCATGGTATCCCCCCATAATCCCTACGACGCGTAACAGCAGGGGCGCCAATAGCCTAATACCCAGTAATCATGTTTTCCATCAAAGAGTCACTTTCATCTCCGCGATAATGCCTCGAGCCCATGACAAAGTGGCAGCACGAAGCTTTGATTTGTATATAATCTGCGATGGCAGATGCTGATATGCCTAGTGTTGGAAGGCTTCCTCTGCTGGAAAGGTCTCCGCTATGTCATCGTAGCCAGGCCTCTGGTGCAAGGTCGACCACACACCGCCGACCGGCACATAACCATCACACAACCATCACACAACCATCACATAACGATCACATAACCCTCGGCCTCAATTGACTTTTCAAAATGAATGCCAATCACCTTGATGTACGAAGCCTCTGGCAATCTTTATTTTATTGCCACGCAGTATTTGCCTGAGTGGCGGCAATGTCTCAGAAGTTCAGATCATCCTGAGACTGGCTTCATAGCCGTCGAGACATGCAATGAGTACATAGTTTAATCATCACCAGATTCTTTGAAGGCTTATTTTACTTGTGCATCGCGACTCTTTTGGACATATTTCGTCTGCCTCCTTTATCTTTGTTAACAGACAATTATAAACATATTTAACAAAGAATTTGCAATAATTCTTGTATATCTGTCTTTGTCTCTAATGCCAACAAATGCACGTGCAGCAATGTAGTGCACCCTAAATTGTCCATATGTGGACAACAATGCCGGTTTGTTCAGTTGTCTTAACTCGTCCCGCAACTCGTGTTTGTGGTTTTGTTTGTTTGACTTTACTCGTCCCACAACTCGTCTCAACATATGTGTTTATGGCTGCAACATAGCACCACGGCGGTGTTCCGGCAACGTTTAATCTGAGTGGGCTAATTTAGAATCCTTTGATTTTGGTAATTTACTATTCAATTAACTCAATCACATAGAGCCCGCTCTCGTATCTCACCGCTTACCGGTGCTTAGACAGGGCTTTCCAAAATACATTCATTATTATTTTCACTTAAATTCTTTATGCATTATGGCACTAAACTGAAGCTAGGGCGATAAAATACAAATGGATCCATATGTGAGATAGAGCGTTGCTGTGCTTTTATTACACAGTCGTATTTCATAACTGCGATACGAAAAAGTAATTATTAGAGATTGAGAAGCATGTTTCTTTGATCCCATTCTGTCAATTAAAGATTTGCCAATTATGTTTTCGCTAGCTATCTGGAGATTGCTGTGTCGACAAGCGCTCTTCTAAAGAGGATTGTGCTCATCTAGAAGCAGATCTACACGATACATTATCAAGAACCTATCTGCTCCGCACCCATCAAGCTTTGGGTGTTGAGTACTTCGTTAAAAAAACGCACATCAATTTCTCATTGCATACTGTTTAATGCAGAGTTCTCAAGAATGATTGATGCTTTTGAGTGTTTATTTCACCATTGCTACCAGCCCCATTTTATCAAAAACCCTTTGAAGATCTTACGACTGAATATATGTGTAGAGACATTATTCTTATAGTTACACTTAGCACAGCGGGTCCCACGTTGCGATAACTCATCCAGCCATAATTATTCACAATTTGCCGGAGGATAGGGCTAGATTTACGGTGATATTCAGAATTAAACGGAATAAAACCATGGTATGTGGGTAGCATAAACATTTTGTTTCGGCCCATAATGTCGAGTTACGTCTGCATTTTAAATTCGTATCAGATGAAATTAAGTTGAAACCCCGCTTAGAGAATGTAATTGTGAAAATAAAAAGGTATTTAATGAAGACTGGATATAAAAATCGACGTTTTCTGCACCTCTGGGTGGGTTGGAGGAAAGGGCGAGTTTGGAAAGATTCAATTAAATCAAGTTAGATTCTTTTAAGGGTCTATAAATAACTGTAATGTATTGACACTCAGCTCCAAACACTAGCGTTGTCTTTAGTCCGCCCTTTTTTTCCACCAGTATATGAATCTATCCGCGGATAGTAGTCACCGTTGCCTTAACAATGCACCGTACTTGTTGTCATTTCATCAGTTACAATGTTAAACATAACAGCTGTGTAAAACCGCACGTATATACGAATATTACACTCATGCAAAAACATATATTTAAAACCCATTAAATACTCGTTTAGAGTTAAAGACAGTATTAAAGATAATTGCTAAAGCAAGTTTTGGATCTAAATTCGGACGACGGACGATATTGAGGCATATTTTTTGTTTGCCTTTAAATCATTTTAAGTAGGGTTTATTTCCCCCGAAGATTTAAATCACTTTATTTAATAAATTATATATACATTATTGTTCTTACATATTTTATAATATTTACAGATCCGTTTAATATCTGTTCCTCATACCTAATTATTTAGCCTTTGTGAATTAATTTAATGTAAATAGACTGCGAAGCAACGTCATGTTTTATATTTGTCGGTTAAAACTTATAATTAGAACGACAAATTTTAAATAAACTTTGAAATAAAACAACTTACGTGTCATTATCCATCTTGAAAAAAAAAACTTTCTTGAATCAATGTTTAATATGCAACAGATGCATCCAGCATTAATGAACAGTCTTGTTGAAATTTAGAAGGAATCAGGAAAAAACAAGCACGTAAAGATGTAAATGATATTCAAACATGGCGATCATTGCATCTTCGCCAGTGCAATCAACACCCGCTTATTAGTATTTCGCACATTTCCTCGCCATTCCTTTTCCGCTCAGAACCTCTGGCGCCGAAAGCATATTACAGCGGCACCGTTGCCTTGGTTTCATTAAATCAAACTTTAAAACAAAGACATTCGATTCTATCGTTTCGACTAAACATAAATCAAGACGTTTGACAGTGTGTAATTAAGTAAATGTTAATTTCCCATTAAACTGCCACCAGAATGTGATGAACGCGTCTCCATCACTACCATTACACGACACTTTCCGGAAGTGACAATACTAAATCATCCTCCGAAGCCGAAGATTTGCGGCTCCTTACTTCAGATTCGGGGTTTCTCAGGTTCCGGTATCGGAAGGGGGACAACAGGGGTTAATGAAAAGACATAATGTGACGAGGGAAGAAAGGCGATGGTTTAAAAATTTATATTTTGTCTTAATTAGTGTGTTACGATAGAACATTTTAATGGAAAGTGTCAAATGACTGATGGTAATTTATCTAGATGTGCTAAATTGTCACATTGGTACACTATTAATCAAGTTTAATGCAAGATTTCAATTCGATAACGTGTTTCATTTAAAAATAATTGTGTATCAACGTAGTTACTGTACACTGGTACGAAAGTATTAGTTTCAATATACGAAACTAATAAAAAAGGTTTACCTAATGAAGTCATCGAAATTCTGCGTGACCAAGTTATTGAAAATAGTCTTCAAATTTGAAAACCTCGCAAGCATATGCTTATCTGGTGATATATTTTCAGAATTATGTCTTCTGGAAATGGAAATAAAACTGTGTTAGCTAAATTAATATTTATAATTTTATGTGGGAATGCTGTGTTCATCACTAATACTTAAATGATCTAAAAAGCGTAAGAATGGTGTATTAAGTGTTGTAAAACAAGCTTCCAACGAAAAAAAAATGTTAACAGCTTTCCAGCTTTCAGCATCAAAGAGTTACTCTCCCGTCTGGAGAATCGTGATCTCACAGAGTCTCGCGAGAACACTTCACGTGACAGAAGTGTCAATTTCTCTAACGGTTATTGACTACCAGAAAGGCTTTGTAACTGGATTTCGCCATGTTCATTACAATCCAGCGACGTAACATGTAATTCCAGTCATTTGTTCATGTCGAGCCACATCCTTCCTGCTATGGTAAAACGAATGGAATCCAATTGTATTACTGTTAGAACTGATTGATTCAACTGCATGTCACGCGGGATCTGCGGATCAAAGCTGAAATGAAAAGTGACGTGAGTAATTGTTTAGCTAATGTTTTCCACTCTGGTCTGACTGCCGAGTGTCCCGGTTGTATTGTCAGACGACACATGGGTGATCTTCCTGAACAACTGCAACTTATTGATATATTGTGTTTGTCAAGGCATCATAAAGTCTTTCCAAGAGTTTTGGGGCTTAGATCCTAATATATTTCTCAACGGGGTACGTATGCGGGTCTATACCATTTTTTTTAGCATTTCCTTCCCGTTCAAATGCGGTAAATTCATTACCCTGTTGCTTTTGCTGTTGCATTATTGATTTTGTCAAAGTTTGGCATGGGAAGTTTTGCTATGACTACATAAAGGTATACAGAATTTCAACGCCAATTTCAATCGCCAAACAAATACCTGTGTCATATTTACAAAGCCAAACTGTTATGGCGATTTAAATATTTTTATTGACATTGTATACCAATCTTGATGTTTCGAACAAAGAAAAAGCAGCAATAGATATTAGCCTTTGATACAAGGTCCAACATTGACATGACATATGGATATATATTTGTGTGGGTTTGTAACTAGAAGTGTAGTTGCGTATTTATAAAGCCACAATATACATTTTAAGTGAGATTGAACAAGTTAACCTGTAAGTGGTACCAGTGTGTGCACATATTCCACTTTGCATGTTATACTATTGGATAGTATGTGTTGCACTGCGGTATGAACAAGTGTAGGTGTAGGCGCAGGGGTCAAGCAGGCGTGTCGGCCCGAGTCTCTCCTCCCCGCCCCCGGTGTGTGTGGCACCCTGTCGGATCAAGAGACCTTCTCGATACTACAACCGCAACGACAGCACAACCTGTAATTAAGCGAGATTATCTTCCCATCTAATCACAAGGCAATCCCTCCAATTATGTAGTCCGTTTTGTACCTTGTTCACAAGACCAGTATTTTGCATACCCGTCCAGTAAACTCATCCACTAATGCTATCTTCTTCATTTACAACACAGATCTGGTGACATGCTTAACTTAATTTATGATCCGTTCTACCGTAATGTTCTTCACTTCGTAGACTCAGCTTTAACGTTTTCAATATTTCTTTTCACAAAATTACTGGAAATAATACTTCTTTGTCAACGTCCGTTTGTCTTGAGTGGGTTATCTCTTATCGTCAGCTATAAACAAAATAAATCAGCGCCATTGTCTTCGGGAGCGACAGGTGAAGGCACAGGAAGCATTTAAATGGTCGTGAACGAACATTAAAATGTATTGGATCCTATAGGTAATGGCAGCATTGATCATTTGAATCCTGTCCATGTGTAAGGTGATAGCGCTTTTTTGCTGACTTTGGACTTCATGATCTTTTCTCGTAGTCCTTACATTTTCCGTTATATTTAACATGAATAAGGTTCTTTATAGTCATGATAAAAGCTTTGCTGTAATGTTTTAGTATAAATGTAAACAAAACACGGGTTTTGATTATCTAATATTGTTAACTGCAGGAATGAACAGAGGAGCCACTTCCTCATTTATATTTTGTTTAAAGAGATACTTAACTCATTCTCAGAACAAAAATAATAAAAATGTTCTATAGAAATAATAAGAAGTGCGTGAAACTAAAACAGTACATTGAACATTTTCATTGACAAGGACAATGTTTTGTTTTAGACTGGCTGTGGATGTGCTGACAAATTAACGAACACTGTGCACTATTAACTAATGTATGATTCTAAACTGCACGGCATATTCGTTATTTTTGGCCCGTCGTTTCATTGGTCGTAATTATATGGAGCATAAAACAAATAGTCCAGAATTGTCTGATAAGAAATTACATCAATACAATGTATTGGAATTTAGTGAGAATAAAAAATGGATGTTGCTATCAAGATATCTTGAATTGCAATTAAACGTTATGCGGTGTTATAGATATACAGTCAACTCTCGTTATCTCAAATTTCAAGGGACCGTAGAAAATAGTTTGAGATATCCGAAGTTTGAGATATCCGAATTTAAGGATAGTTTGTGTAAATATTAAAAATCTTACCTGCTACACGATGACTGGTAATGACTGAAATTCCTTGTTATATCTGCCACTGTAAACTAAGTTTCTGCAAGTTTGTGTGGTTTTGCATGTTTAAAGTATTATTAGATTTTTTACAATGCAATTTAATATTCTTCTTTTTATTGTAGGTTGTTGCGTCGTCGTAAGTGCATGGCCTAATTTTGTATACCTAAAGCTGATACCTGCAAGTTCTCAAAAACTTTTACAGCAACAAGTACAAACTGAAACACTTTAATCAGCGTTAAAAGATTAACGAAATTGTAGTTCATTAAATCTGCTAATTAAATAATAACCGATTAACCTCTTCTCTAAATTATGTGAAATCCTGATTGCCGATAATTGGCGACAAAACTCGCGCCCAAATCTTCGCGAGTTTCACGGTAGGTGTGAAAATCACTATTGTTGCCGATTTACATCTTATAGCAATTTGAAGTTTGAGATAGACCAACTGATTTCAACAGTTTTATACGTGTGGGGACAAAGAATTTAGTTTGAGATATCCGATAATTTGACATATCCGAATTTGAGTTAAGCGGAGTCGAACAATATAGAAACTATAGGGAAAAAAACGGGACCGTAGAAAACAGTTTGACATAACCGGAAATTTGAGATAACCGATTTTGAGATAACGAGAGTTGACTGTATATAAAGTTCTAAGCAGGTGCTTTTTTGTTATTTCTTGCAATGAAGTTTGTACAATCATAGTATCAGTTTCAGCCGACACTTCGGTGAGTACAAATACTGTCGTTCAATCTAAAATTTCTGTTAGTATATAATTTGAGTGTGACCTATGCAGTATATCAATATCTATGTTGCATGGATAGTGTATTCGAATAAAATATCAGCCAAATGATTTCGCATGTTCATATATGTTGCAAGTTCATTTTTCCTAAATAATGGCTACTTTCTCAGGTTGATTCGAGCTGTACACTCCATCAACTGGCGACTTCATCTTATTACATGCCAACAATAACGAATCTGTTGATAAGATTTAAATACCAGCAGACTTCACTGACGTCGTAAGTATCTTGATATAGAAACCTAACATCAATTTATCTTAGCCAAAGCCCTGTTAAGGTATTGTTTTTCACAATCCAGTTTAACTTCCGTGAACCTAGCAAAATAAATTATCAACATCAATAGCCGATGTGCTTTTTAAGCCTAATTTACGAGCCTCGCTACAGTTTGTTTATTTTGACCTTTACAAGCGGCTGCGAAACACGAGTGTGGATCAAAGTGACCAGATTTCAAACGAGCAGATACCGTGTCTAACTATTAAAAACGGGGAACTCATTCTGAATTTACGGCCTTAAGTGGAAATCCGGACTAACAGTCCCGAGAGGCCATAAATTCATTGTATGCAGTATTGGTCGTGCAGGGCCTTACTCGACATCGACTTTTCGAATGTTCGCTTTCTGTAGGGTTCGCTTGTGGGAGTGTTCGTATTTTCGATTTTTTTTCCATCAAATGTTCTACTTTCTTCGTCATTAATTTTATTCTCCTCATAAAAATTATATCAACCGCAATTTAAGTTTATAATTATAAGTGAATTGTTATGTTAAAATGTTCGGTATGAAATTAGCATTCATCTGCTGTGTACTGCTTTAAGAACCTTAGTGAGGGTCGTTGTGTTCAGTTCACTCAGGTATCATGTACATCAATACATAACAATGGCTTACCCTTCAGCCTCGCAGCCACGTTGACTCTGCCAACGTAAGAAAGTGCCAGGGAAAGTTGGGCAGATTAGCACATATGCTCGCACTCAAACACGGCTGCCTCGATTCCACTGATTATAATTGAATATATCACCAAAACCCCATCAGTTTACAACGGCATCTATTTCATTGATATCATCTCAAAGAAATGTTAACAAGAATAAATGGATTTTCTATTCCAATTTTTCAAAGCATCTCTCAAAGGCCCCCGAGCTCCTTGTAGCTGGTGGAATCGCGTCTTGGAGGCGCCATGTGATAAAAGCGAAAACGACAATTTTGCCATAGTGGAAGATTGGTTGTCAAAAGAGAGAAATAAAGTGAATTCCGTGTCAGAAACACTGTCTGTATGAGCCATGACAAATTGGGGCTGTGTGTGTAGTCACATTTTTCATATAAATCGTTTGATTGTATCTTTTTGAAATTGTCATTAATTATCAGACTGGGAGAAAATGAAGAAACCCCGCTCATATTGTTCTTCTCTGCCAAAGGGAGACGTTTAACCGGCCTGATTCGCTGGGTGATTTATAAATGCCCACTCAAATACTCCAAATGACTTAACGTTATTATTATTCATGAAGGGCTAATATCTTGCCGTATGTAATACACAATTTATGGGATGGCCAATGTAGGGAAATATTAGCAATTTGGCTTAAAACAGCCGCTGAAAGTCAGCGTTTTATTTGTTCGGTATACATTTCCGGGACCAAGAAGTACTCAATCATGTAAATGTAACTCGCGTCTCGTTTTCTGCCACTCCATCCGGAAAATTAACTACCAACTGGTCAGGTATTAACCGCCTCGCCATTTCGCATGCAATCAGACCAATCCTTCTGACAGCTACAGTGATATCGAAACCGCAAAACAGCCCTCCGTCAATGTATCCATACGTTAATTTGTAAATATTCATACATTGAACACAGCAAAGGTAGAGCATGCGTGTACATGTATACGTGAATGTAATACATTTTAATGACTTTTGTTATTTGTCAGTCAATGTATACTTGAGGTGTCTGTTAAAATTGTGTAATTAAATAACCAGTTGAAAACATATAGTTTGCAGTATTGCATCGTCGTCGAATGGTTCAGTATTTCTACAGACACAAATTAAATCTACTGACGTCGCGATCACTAAATTGAATGCCCCTTGTTTAGTATGCGAGAGAAATTTCTCAAGATGTTTGGAATAAAGTCAAATTTGATTAGAGTTTTACGGAGATAGTATATGTAGGAAACACGTAGTCACCTGTCTAAGAAAGAGGGGCATAAATTATATATGATGTGTAAAATATCGTGAAAATGCGTCTTATAATGACAAAGAGTGATAAACGATGGCTGAAAATGCAATCATGCCTTCTAGAAAGTGGATATATCTGTATATTGAGACATATGTACGTTTATGTCAGCAGCTAGCAGGCAAATTCGTCAATAACAAAATTATCTGACCATTGAAGTATATGCACAGTGTGCTCTCGCGTAACCCTAGGTAAGGGAAACCCAAGATGTTCAAGCATAACAAGTCCGGGTTTACTTTTATCCAATGCAATCAAAAGAGATTTAATCTCCGCGAATTGTACAACCTTTGAAATTGAAAATTAAAATTGAGATGTAAATTAGTGGCCGCTGTTGCATAATTATGTAAAACGAAATTAGCAGAATTTGTAGAAAGTAAACTCTGTATGTGTATAATGCTGCCAGATTGTGAAGTCCTTAAAGATAAAAAAAATCCAAAGGGCCTTTGAAATGAATAAAGGGTATGATAAATTTTTTTATAAGGGTTCAATAAAATAACAAATTATTTTTGTTTCAACCTTTGTTTATTTACTTTTAGCAAGTTATAGTTTCTGTTTGTGTTGGAGTGGACTTATTGCGCAGGCCTTCAAGGCGAGGCTGCGGCCCACATTTTAGATTCCTTATATTCTTTCCCGTTTTGTTAATTGAACATAATTTTCACCAAATGTGCTGACAAATAAATGGCATATCGGTTGTTTTGTTTTAATTAATTACCAGTAAATTTTGAGTCATTTGCTGTACATAGAAGGCTTAACACACCGTCATTATGAAATGTACTCGTGTAGATCCCTGTTGTATCATGCTGCTTGTTGTATAAACGTTTATATTTTATATAAAATACAAAATAAAACAAAGTGGCCATTTTGCTGAATCCCACTAAGTGTAATTATCGACTTATATTCTGTGAGAGCCGGTCAGGTGTTATCTGTTGTCTTTGGGTGACATTCGACATCTACATGCCACGCCCTGATCTCATGGTGTCGTGTAGCATACCTTTAAACACATACTCACTAAAGTAACGACCAACACGCTTTCATCACGCTGTATCACACACATACTCACTAAAGTAACGACCAACACGCTTTCATCACGCTGTATCACACACATACTCACTAAAGTAACGACCAACACGCTTTCATCACGCTGTATCACACACATACTCACTAAAGTAACGACCAACACGCTTTCATCACGCTGTATCACACACATACTCACTAAAGTAACGACCAACACGCTTTCATCCCGCTGTATCACACACATACTCACTAAAGTAACGACCAACACGCTTTCATCACGCTGTATCACACACATACTCACTAAAGTAACGACCAACACGCTTTCATCA